>OU015494.1:143825929-143908429 GCA_907164885.2 Dolomedes plantarius | reverse complement strand
TCCATATTCCTTGACGTGGGCAGAAAATTATATGTCTAAATATGATTTGGCACTGGTAATTTTCAACAGTAGAATATTAAAAGCCAGATATATTGATGAAATAAAAGTCAGTTATAATTAGAAAATTCGAGAGTTTCAAATATTAAATTTTTTTCTTTATTAATATTCGTTATTATGTAAATACCACAACACTGAAATCACACTCAAAACGTGCTTGGGAATATAAATTGATATTTTCCTACAAATTATTACATTTTTTCTCATATAGAACACTTTAACTCATGAAAGATGTAATACCCTTTCACTATGTGTTTTAGGTTTTATGCTACATATAGAGTAATTACGGGATAAAATCTCATTTTCATGTACGTACATCATATTATTGTTGAGTATTAATATATTATAAGCGCCTGTTTACTAGTTATTTTTGAAGTAATATTTAAAACTTTTAATCAGCTTTGTAGAAATCATTAAAACAAAGAAGCGGTTGGTTGAAGAGAAACTTTATGTTCAACTAAATAATGCGAAGAAGGTTTATACAATCCCATCCATTAAACTTTAATGTCTATAAGGTCCATTAAACTTTAGTCTTTTAGTATGGGGAAGATGTAAACCTACAAAGTATTGTCTTTTAATTTTAGGCGTGGATTGATGTAGCATGACCAATATTCTTTTTGGTTCTTAAAGTTTTTCTATTATCGCTATTATTATTATTATTATTATTATTATTATTATTATCATATAGTTACGAGAAATCCAGAGCTCTGTTTTAGAACCAAATTTAGCGTAAAAATCACTAAATATATTTTTTCTAAAATATACTAAAACCCCTCAGTTATTGTTATATAGAGCCTGAAAAGAAACCCGTGGAAACGTTTCTAGAGAAGCGTTGACAAAAAAAACTGTGGTGGATACTTTCAAAATCGTAGCCGCTATGTTATGCGTTTTCGTTTGGAACAAAGGGTTATAATGAGATTAAAGCATTATCTCATCCACAGTTTATCTATATATATAAAACAGTTCCGTAACTGACTCATTCATTCACTGACTGACTGACTGACGTACAACGCACAGACCAAACCGCTGGATCTAAAAGGCTGAAATTTTGCATGGCGATTCTTCTAATAGTGTAGGGGTGCACTAAGAAAGATTTTTCAAAAATTCTTCTTAGATTTTTTAAAATTAAATTTTTAAGCTGTTTTTTAAACTTTTTTTACGTTTGCATTTAAAATAATACATTGAGGGTTATAAAATTTATATCACGAGAAAGATCGTAAAAATTCCTTCAAAATGAATTTTTTTCGAATTTTTACCTCCATTTCCTGATTTTTGGTGAATTTTTAAAGATTAATTTTTAGAATTTAATTTATTAAATGCTGATCACGTGATTTCTTTTTCTGGTACTTTCAATAAATTTATCGTCACGTGCGTAACAACTAAATAGACGAAAAAAATATTTTTTTCTCTTTCTAATGCAGCAGACGATTGGATATTATCCAAAAAAAAATGCATATCCCCTACGATTTTTTTATAAATATATATATATATATATATATATATAGATATATATATTTTACATCAATTGTATACATTGATCATCGCATTTATTATAAATATATATATTTATTTTTTGGCATAAATTGCATAAGTTGACCGTTGTATTTAATTTGAATGTACTCCGTAGCGAAGCGCGGGTTTTCAGCTAGTCTTCATATAATGGTCATTAAAAATAATGATGAAATTACAATCAAATTTAAGGAAATTATAAAGAAAGTATTAAAAATTCTATAAATAGAAAAATTTAAATTGAAAATAAGTTGGTACAAATAAAAATATTTCTTCTATACATTGAGGAGAGTCGTCAGAGCGCACGTCACGAAGTACGTCATTGCGCGATGCAGTGTCGAAATCAAGCGTTAGAAGAGTTGTGTTTTTCATTGTTTAGATAGCGTGCATTCTAAGAGTGCTCACTATCTTACATCCAATTTTAGCAAAAAAATCCAGTAAAGAACAACAAGCGGCGTGATTCACAGAAGAAGCACGAGTCCACTATCAGTTTGCGACCTATCAGTTTCACTTCCGGCTTGAAACTATTTACGAGGCATCCATTAAGAACTAAATACCTCCCGTGAATGGGAAAAAAGATTACGAGGCAACACAGCATTCTTGCGCAACATTAAGAAAAAAAAAATGTTTCGAATCACAATTTCATTCACAGATTGGTGAGCCAACTGCCGCGAGCGGGCGCCGATAAATAAGGCAGCACAGGGAAAGCTCTTCAGTTTATCCTTATACCTCAGCGAGTTTATGATCCGCACTGGGTGCACTCTAGAGTAGCATTAATTACCGTGGGAAAGTCGAAGGTATTGCTGTTAATTTATCTCTCATTGAAATCAATTTTATGGTGCTATGTTGATGTTTATAATATGTTCTTTATATTTCAATCCAAATATTTTATAGTATTTTCAATTTTTTAAAATTTTTATTTAGAGTGTCTTTTCTGTATTTGTCATTTATTGTATGTACACATAGGTGCATGTGTGTGTGTGTGCTGAAAGTTGAAATTGATTTATTGATATTTAAAGAGTTTTGGCTTTACTTTTTTGAAAATTAAAATTCAGATTAAATTTTTATAAATTCTCAATACTGTTTATAATTTTCCGCTCTGTTTTTTTTTCTCTAGTCCTCGTAACCATGTGCTACGAACTTACATAAAGTTATGGAATCAATAGTTATTTTCATAGATTTTTCAACTTTTGATGTAAACTTTTATTTATTTTTAATTTACCTATGATTTTAAACACTTTTATTCGTTATATATATATTTATGGACTGAAGGGGAAACCTAGTTTAAATTAAAAACTACACACTTTAAGATTTCTTTTTTAATCCTTAGCAATTTTTGCTGATTAAGTTTTAATGACGAGATTCAAAATTAATTAATTTCTTCCAATATTAAACATTCGAGTTATTCTTTCAATACCCCGACTGTGATAAAAAGCTTTTGATCCAGATGAATTTTTTTTATACTTAATACCCATTTAATTAAGTTAAATATACGAATAGTTATGAATTCTCCATTTTTGAGTTTTTTAATAAAAATGTATTAAGTTATTGTATTGTAATGTTATTACTTAGAGAATATTTTAAAATTTATTTTGTAACAGGTATGAACTTATTTCATTTCTCTAGCTTAAAAAATAACTAAAAATTATTTATTTTTATTTTGATACATTTTTACGTATACATAAAAAACAATTGAATGAATTTTATTTATTTTAAAATTTATTAGATATCTATGCATAGTATTCGTATTTTAGTAATGTTTAAATAAAATCATTCTATCTTTTCCAGTTAAACAGTGCAATTTAAATTTTTACATTTGTTATAAATAACTTGCAAAGATTTAAAATCATTCTTATTTTAAAGACTCGTAAAATACAACGTCCCATAAATGTAAGATTAAGTACGAGAATGATTCTAATATTTTGGTTATCCAAAGCCATATATTAACAATAAATTAATTACACGACAGTGCAATTTCTTCGAAATCTTTCAATGGATTTTATGATAGTAGGTTCTTTGTAATTTTTTAGGATTTGATATTTATAAAAAATGGAATTCAATATGATTTGTTCAATATTTTTTGCGATTTCTCTAAACTTTCAAAAGACATAAGTATCAATATATTAATTGTTACTCTTTGAAAATAAAGACCATGATTTTTTTAAAATTTAATTATAAGTAATTTTAAAAAATAAAAAAAAACATTAATCACAGACTTTTTACGATTAAAATTAGTAATTATGTTTACACTTTTCAAATTATCTGAAAAACTCTACTGAGAGTCAGCACTATGATGATGTAAACTCGATGATGAGTCTTGAGCCTAAAGCGACTGAAAACAATCGTCACATAAAACATAAATTCATGTGAAAACTTTTCATTAGAATAATTGTGCTTTTTCATTTAGAGAGAAAATATTATCTTTCGGTTAAGGTATGGCCTGTGATGCTTTTTAATATGAGAACTGGAAACTTTTGCGTAATTTAGACGACACACATTTGCTCAATTTAACTGTGGCCTGAAAGGAAATTTTTTTCTTCATCCCGCAAAGAATTTTACAGAATAATCTAAAACAACTACTACGTTTGTACAGTCCAAACTGCGTGCATTCCAATAATACTCGTGTAAAGCCTATCAACAGAAACATTTATCAAGAATAAAGTGTTCTCAGAGTTTTAGTGTCTACCTGGAACTCATTGCAATAACACAACCTATATTTTAGATCTCCGCCATTACGGCGTCTGCCACCTGCAGTGAATGAGATTGCATGGCAAATAAATGAGATTTCAATATGAAACCAGCAATACAGATTTATAGATTCCCTCCAAGTATTTCTTAGTTTAAGAGGAGTGGTATTGATTCTGATTCAGCTGATAAAATACTTTAAATTTCAAGGACAAATTGATTGAGATTTACTACTAGCGACTGTAATATTTCTTTAGTGACGGAATTGTTTTCCTTCAAATAGTTTTCAATTTTCTTTGGAATGTTAATCGAAGTTATAACTAATTAAATAGGGAAAATATTTCACATCATATTTATTTTTACTGTTATGTCTAAATTATTCTGTTAACTGAATATTTATTTTAAAAAATGGATTAACATACAGCTACCTTAACTAATCACGTAGAAAAATGAATCCGAAAAAGGGTATTTTAAGAAATATCTCACAACTAATTTTTTAAAACACGTATCAATACTTTTCATATAATTAAATATGAGATTAGCCATTCACGATCAAGAATCAAAATTAGAGGATCGTAAAGTTCGCTTTCTCACACTTACTCAAATAAGTAGCAATATCTAAATAAATAGCTCTCTCTTTTCTCACAATGTCTTTAAAATATACATTTAACGTTTTTAATGTACGAATGGGCAAAGTTTCATCTAAATCTTAAAATTCATATTACATGTGGAATTTCAGATAACTTCTGGTGAATCAACGTTATTTATATAAAATTTTCTTAAAGTCAGTTTGTTAACTGTATTATTGTGGAATTTTAAGAAGTGTTGCAATAATGCCTCACAAAATGTGCTTCAGAGAAAATGAAAAAAATTGAAATATTATTTATCTTACACTATAACATTGATTCTGAACTTTAAAAAAAAATCTATATATTTAGAATGTCTCCTGAACACGCGTCTAACATTTAACAAAACAAAAATATTCAATGACAGTCAATCCTTTTCTGACGAAATCCAATTATCAACTTTGAAAGTGGTTTGTTGTGCCATCAATGTGAAAATTTCTTGTTCGATACGTTCTGCTGATAAAGAACGGTGATAGCAACCAAAGCAGCTAAGCAAACAGAGTCTGATAAATTTCAGACGTTCGTCCATATGTAAAAGAAGTAATATCAGTTTTTAAGCATCGTTATAATCAACGGTGAAATTTTAACGGACGATATATAGACAATAAAATTCCCTTACATGAGGTATGGTTTTGGAAAGGCCGAGACAGTCGTTACAAAGTTTGTTCATTCCATTTATTTAATAATCTCAATGTTGCATTTAAAACTGCATAACTTAACCTTTGATTAAAATTTGATTGGTATGGTATAATAAAACTTACTTTATTCTATCTTAGTTAAAAAATGAATGAAAAAGGGACGCGTTAATGGGAGCGTTTAGCATTTAAACATACTTCTTTCCCCCTTGTCATCTACATCGAGAACAGTTAACCAACTTCAACAGAATTCGAGACCTCACGTAGAAGCCAAAATCTAATCACATTATTGGACCGAGCTGTCGGTCTTCAGGAGCAGTCTCCTCCTGACTCCTAGCAGAGGAAAACCTGGAAAGTCATGACCTCAGACGAAACATTCTTTTTTTCTTATTCAGATGCCTCTGTACCATTGAACACTGCCCTGCACTTTATTATATTTTCTCGTACACTCGTAAAAACTGTCACCCAACTTTTATTTGATTCGACACCTTTTCTAGCAGTCTTACATATTAATTGTACAACCGATTTATACTTACGGGCCATCACATGTTATTCACAGAAATCCAGCATCCTTCCCCCCTTGCAAGAGACTGTCGAGCCCATGTCTCTCAATTCAATCTTTTTGTTTATTCGGATGCCGTAGTAACGTCAATCACTCTGCTAAATTCTAACACTTTTTTGCATTCACCTGAAAGAAATCTCGTGTTGGGTAGCAGACAATATGTATAAACTTACAGATCGGTACCTGGAATCAAACAGATTTTTTTGTCTTATCTTTTCAAGAGAGAATTTCTTTAATTCAGGAATGATTGTATCTTAATTCCCTTTAGAAGAATGGTTGTAGGAGTGATCTTCACGCCCTGTTTATAAAGTTTTTACTCTTCCAAAATTTTGGGTCTTCCAAAGGTCTTATGATTTTTAAAACCAATTTTTTAAATAAACGACACCTGAAATATTCAGCGATTTTTAGAAGGAAGTGTATGTGTTTCAGATAATTTGCAACAGATATCCAAAAATAAGAATGCATTACAACGAGACCTTGGATTAAATTTCAAAATGCTAAGTCCAACTTTTTCTTTAGAGATTCGCTAAATATCAATATTATGTCATAAAGCCATCTTTATTTATATACGAAAATCAATCAGAAATTCAACCTTGAATTTTTTTTTTCGGTGGTGCAGCAGTCACTGTTTATCGATCTTTACATGCTTCTGTTCAAGGCTATAACGGAAAAAATAAAATATTAAATTTCTACCGAATACGTTAATTTTGTTACACAAGCGTCGTTTGGGGGTTAAATCCTTGACTCTTTAGGTTGAACGTTACCATGCATGTACTGATTTTAATAACTATTCCATGGCATGTGTTCAGTATTAAGCTGTTTTGACGGGAAACATCTGCAGGAAAATATAAATGAACTCTCATGAGAAAATCTCCAGTTCAGTAGTAATTCAAAGTTTAAAATTTAGTCCTCTTTCTTTTGTGATAAATAGTACTGAAATTAGATAAGTGAGAGAGATATTGCTTCTGGTATAGTACAGAGTAAGTTCGTTATCAAAAATATAAAGCTTTTTCTATGTTTATCATATATTTAAAGCTTATCTTATTCTTTGAATGCAGAAAGAATACGTTAAATACTTAAATTTTCAATACTATTATTTTCTAGAGTGAAATAGACAATTATCCTCACCGAAGTTTTATCAAAAAGGAGGGGTTGACCATTAAAATACTCTGACAATTCAACATATACTATTTAATATTTGTTTAGAATTTGGGTTAATAATAAATTTTGCAAATAAACTATTATATATAAATATTTGTATAATAATGTTTATATTTAATGTATATTAATCCAGATTTCCTTTAATAGAATAAATTTCTAACTATTCACTATTTTAAATGCATATTAAGAACAGTCTGGGTGGTATAGAAAAAGTACAACGGCCTAATTGAAAATTTCTTATCTAAATACTTTAAAATTCGTCCAAAAATTTCAATTCTTCCGCAAATGTTTCTCAAATGCTTATTCCAAATTAAAGCTTTCATGAGAAAGAAATAGAAGTACGTGATCTAGATTTTTTCAACATTTTGTTCTTTTAGGCCGAAGACAAAAGGGATTTTAAATGCATTCATTTTGTCATTTTGTATTCAAATGTGGTACATAGCTACTGAAGTGGAGAGTGATAAGCAGATGAAGTAAAAAGCAATGCGTTGGAAAGAAATTTTGTGTTTTTAAATTTTTAGTTTAACTGAATATTCAAAAAAGATTGAAATTTCTCTTCTTACTTTTAAAGTAAACTTACTTTTAAAAAAGAAAATTATTAAAGATTTACCAGTCTATATCTGGGTATTGATATGCATATCGTGATACAAGCATGCTATTTTTTCTATTTATGTTCGGAAGCTGAAGCACTTAACAACCAGATATTTTAAAATAGTTGGCTTCATAAATGAGGTACCGTGCTCTTGCGTAGAAATTAAAATTACCTATGTAAAGCATTTGGCATCGGAAATGATTTGGTTAAGCATTTGAAACGTTGTGTTCATTAAGTTATGTTATGTTACAGAGTTTTTTTCTTTCCCAGTTTAAAGACTGGGGGGAATTGAGGCAATTTTATGATTATTTCGTTTGATGTGCATATTTACTTATGTTTGTATTTGGAGGGAGAGGAATTTCAAAAAGAGTTTTTTACGGTTTCAGTAGTAAATAGCCAAGCATATTTTAATTCAATAATTTTATATATTCATACTATGCTCCTCTATATAAAAAAGGCTCAATTTTAAAAAAAGTCGAATTTAAATTTGCACCTTTGTAATTCCCGGTTATTGCAAGCGCAATTGTGAAACGGCATAATCTGATCTGTTTCCTTTTCTCGCTCAAAGCAAAGCGCGTCCTCGCTACCTAGACCATGGCAGAAATCAAAGGCATAACTACAGGAGGCTAGCAGGGGTAATTGTGCCCCAGGCACTAAAAAAATGAGAACACATAGCTGGTGTCTAGATGCTATTTCTCATGATGCTTATGAATTAGGGGGCTTGGCGTAGGGAGCCGTTTTTCTAGTTCACAAAATGAAAAATGAAATCATCTGAAATAAGTTGAAGCTATCTATCATTTCAGTATCGGTCAATCAAATCTGAAAAACGAAATAATAAATTGAAGCTTACGACGCGATTTTTTTTAATGAGAAAACAATGTTGACATAGTGATTTGAGTTAATGCTTTATACGCAGCATTGAAATAATCAAATACTTATGTTAGCGCTGTGTTGTTTTCCTTATTAGGCATATGAGCAGCTTTAAGCTGTCGTTAGAGACATGCTATATGCGAAGGCGTTCTCCATTTGATTTGCAATACCAGTTTACGCAGTCCGTTTGGAAAGCATATCTTATTAATCCTTTACCACCCGCAAAGTCAGAGGCCTCCTGCGCTGTAAGTGGTGCTAATCACTCACCTGGGTTGCCGCGTGAACTGCCAACTGTTTTATCAGTTTCACGCTTCTACCATACAGGATACTGACCTACCCGACAAAAATTTCTTTACTCTAATAATTTCTTTTTTCAAATTCTTTCATTCTAATCATCATAATATGCATTACAAGGAACTTTTTTAATAACAAGGCTGTCTTTGGTTCGTTAGCCTTGCTTTGCCTTTAACTAAAAAGATAAATCGGTTGTTTATGGGACATCATCAGTTACACGCTCAACTATTTCTACTTAAATAAAACCTCCCACACATTTTCAAGATGATGTAATACTGTTTGTTTTTCTTTATTCCAACGGTCAATGATCACATTCATGCTTACTCTTGGTAAACAAAATTAATTTAATTTGTTTTTGAGTCGTGAAGTGTGTAAAAATAAACTTGGAATTGTAATGACAGGATATAATCACATAACTGGTATAATGTCAGTGCATATTATGTGCTGTCATAATATTGATATTTTTCTCGATAGCAAATTGAGTGGGAATGATTCCTTTGCAACTGTGATCATTATTACAACTTCAACGCTTTATAAATGCTTTTTTTATGGTTAATAAACCTTGCTAGACAATTCTTTGCTTTCGTTTTTATCCTTATTGTCTACAGCTGACATTCTTCAAGTCCTCTTAATCCATTTTCTTACCTACGTTATTATGACGTGACTAAACAGTATAACAACAGCTTATTTTTTCCCCTCTATCAAGGACCGAGATTGCTTGCTTTTTATGTCTCTGTCTAGTTTATCAAGTTAAAAAATATTTAAAGCCCAATTACACTTTAAAATACTTGTTTAATATTCTTATATAAATACATGTAAATTTTAATCGGAATACAAATTTTCTCTTATTCAACATCTGAATATCCCAGAGAACTTAATAATACATATAATAACAAATATCACTGTAAATACGTCTAGTTACATAGAGAGGTATTATTTTCACTATTATTAGATGTTGCATATTCTGTAGATCGTCTTATTGCCATCCAAGATCCGTGAACTTTAGCTTAACGTGTTCCAACCTTGATCCGTCAGTGCTATTTAAACGTTCCCACCCCTCCATCTGACATCTTAATTACAGACACAAGCCGTCATATTAAAGACTATCCGTTTCCTATATAAATGCAAGAACTTTTTCTACCTAGTAGTTACTTCTTTTAATGACAGAAAGCACACCGTCTGTTTAAAACACACATTAGTTTTAGAACCTGTTCCGGGGCTCTTTCATTGAAATCTAGGTATGATATTATTTTCCTTTGTTTCTCTTCATAATGACTGTCAAGGCATTTTAATTATTGCATAAGCTCCAAGAGAGGATTATTATGTATCTGGTATAGAATATTTAAGAAGAGTTCAGTTTAATACCATTTTTACTTGTTATTATTTTTAAGGGAATGTCGAAAAAGTTTTGACGAGAGTTTGTCTACAAATTTAAAGACAAAGAAAAATTTCTTTGTCTGAACTCTTTTTATATATTTGCTGAGCAGTAAGAGTTACATTCTATTAAATTCCTAAATATATTTTGACACAAATATTTCATGTCTGGAATTTTCACAGATGATAAAAGGTAATGGTAGATGTGTAAGACTTCAAGCTACAGTTTTAGATGAAGGTAAATAAAAGATAATCCGATTTGAATAATGCCTCCAATCAAATATTTTCAATAACAAGCTATACTTATGTTTTAAGTAAAGAAATCTTGCTTATTCTTGGTTGGTGAGTAAGTAAGAATTACTCGCTTTCAAGAACGAATGTATACGCAAGAGAGAAAATCTATTGGGATTACAGGGCATTAATTTCCTGCTTTAAAATACTTATTTCATTTGTCGACTAGTCATTCTGAAGTGTTAAAAGTAAAATTAAATATGGTTTTTAATAGTACTAGAGTGGACCAGAACTTATGACAAGCTTATGTATGAGTTCTTTTATGTTTATTTTAAAACAATTTTTTTAATCTGCTGTAATAGATTGTTGATTTTTAAATTTGTTTATGAAAATTATCATTTCTTTGTATATCATTTCTTTGAATTTCTGAAAAATATATATTCCTTCAACACTTTATTTCTAGATCTGTTATATATAAATATACGTATATATATATATATATATATATATATATATATATATATATATATATATATATATATATATATATATATATATATATATATATATATATATATATATATATATATATATATATATATATATATATATATATATATATATATATATATATATATTGTAAAATATTAAAAAATTCAAAGTTATGAAGACATTTTAAGAGTGAAGAAAAATTATAATAATATCTTTCTGGTGTTTTTCTGGTCTTTCATACTTTGCCATCTAAGACCTACATTTCCTACTTTTGTTAAATTCCGTTAGAGTCAAGGCGTTGTTAATGATGATTATTTAGATATATTGAAAAATTTAAATTAATGTAACAAGATCTTGTAAATGTCTGTATGTGTAACTGTGGAATACATCGAAGTTTATTTTCGATTGAAATTTGGTCCGCAGAGAAATAAATGAGGCTCATGAAAACTGGCCTTGAGTTAACTTTCTAATTAAAAGCTATTGATTGAAAAGTTAATAAATTATCGAAGCTGGAAAATGCCAGCTCCTACTTTAAATGCAAAGTAAAGGGTGTTCTTTTTTCAAAAGTAATCGTTTTTGGAGTCCAATAATGAATACATAACTATTAGGATATTTGTTTCAAAAATAAATAATAAACTGTGACCGCATTACATAAATTTTATTAATTAGTTATTATACCATATTTGTATCGGGAAATCTTAGCAAATGAAGAGCTATTAACGTTTTTGACGCTCACTCGGTGGTACCTCTCTTATCTCTGAATGAATCTGAATAGATTTATGAATAATGTAATCCCTTCACATATCTTAAATGACAAGGTATATAGATACAAGATAACTCTTTATAGTGAAATTGCCCGTTATTTTTAGAGAGTATCACCTCGATAACTAGAATATGTTTATTTAGATTTATTGATCGTAAGTAACATAGACATCGACGAACAATTTTCCCGGTAGATTTTACTCCTTTGAGTAAATCCTACATTTGTTCTTTGTTTGATTTCAGTCTGGAAAGATGAATTACAGAAACTTTGAGTTTATAAAGAATTAATGCTTTATAAAATAGAGTTCTTGGAATTTGTTGGTATTTATGAACAAATTTAAATCACGTGAGGGGTATTTTCTGTATACTTAATCACTTCTGGAACAGCACGAATTTTTTTTTCTTGTTGATGCTTTCAAATTGTTGATACCCCAAAATATAATTCTTAGGTATGTTATTACATATGTCTGTTAACTAACACACACACACACACACACACACACACACATACATATATATATATATATATATATATATATATATATATATATATGTGTGTATATATATATACATATATATATATATATATATATATATATATATATATATGTGTGTATATATATATACATATATATATATATATATATATATATATATATATATATATATATATATATATATATATATATATATATGTATATATATATATATATATATATATATATATATATATATATACCTTACAGAAAACATCAACAAGAAATCATAAAAATTCGTAATAACCTAAAATGCTGTGTCAATAAATAGACATGCTTTAAAGTAACGATAAAAAAGTGTCAATCTTGGTTCCGTGCTAAAGGACGTGGCAATTACTTTTTTACTTATTTTTTTCAGGATTTTACGGATTTTTTTCAGTGACACTCCCTCCTCATATTTAAGCACTTAAACATTACCTCTGTTTCCTGTGGGTTATTCTTTTTTTTGCTTTTCCTCTAAATAACTCCCGATTGTATGACGTTTAAAGTGCTTCTCTGAAAATGCCAAATATTCATCCTGAGCCGTTTTCGCCTGACAACACTGATGATGAATTTCGTGGTTGTGTGTGTGTGCTCAGCTTACTGCTCTTCTACTCCTTATAGGTCATTTACACTGCATTACAAACATTGTATTTTCTTTGTAATGTTTGCTTGAACCTTTTCACTAAAGCGTAATTCGTTCGTCGTTAAAGAGAGGCCGAGTATTGTCTCTTCCGGGTCATTTGCGTTGTTAAACTACTCACTCGGACCTCATTATGTCTTTTTTTGAATTTCATTTGATGACGTTGCTTCAAATAGGTAAGAAACAATTTGGATGTGTTTTCGTTTAGTATTCCACATTAGACAATTGTGTTTGTGTTTTATTTCATTCGCATTATCTCCAATTCATCTAGATCTCTGATGATGCTCTGGAATATGTACTCCGCTGATAAATCTTACTCTTTCTTTAGTCTCAAATTTTTAGCTTTTATAAATAGCTAGTTGGTACCCGTCAAAACATAACGGCTGGATAGTAATTGAATGTACTAATTCACAAATTATACTCAACACATCATTGCCAAATGTTGAAAATCATAATAATGCGCGGAAACAAATTAATGTGTTTAAGCGGCCTCGAGCTTAGTGAGTATCTAAAACCAGATTTAAAATTGTGACTGAACATGTGCAGAAAACAATTTTTTTTAATTGTAAATTATCGCTAATTAAACAGCGCGAAATAAACAATTTTCATCAGGTTTAATCTTATATTTCACAAACATAATTATCATAAAATAAAAATGGCAGAGAGAGATATCGAGAGACTCCTCGGAATAAACGTGTTTATCATTAAAACATGTCACTGAGCATGCGCAGAAACAGTGAGTTTCTAAAGCCAGATTTAAACATGCTACTGGGCATGCGCAGAAATCAATTTTGAGTTGTAAATTATTGCATATTAATAGCAATTGCATATTAATAGCAAAAACCAAATTTGACAAATCTACAGATTACAATCTTTCGTTTAAGACCAAAATGAAGCAAATTGATGCAGTAGTTTTCTCTCACGGACTGCCCAAAAAGTCGGCTTAGCAACTTAAATATATAGATTTATTTTTTAAAGTATATAAAACTGCATTTTTTGCTTTCATTTGGTTTTACTCTTCCTACGTTTTATTTAAAAAAATTAAATATGTATTACGTACATCTAATAAAACCAGGAAGAATACCAATCGTTTCTTTAAAAATTATGTTTAATAGTATAATATTAATACAATGAATAGACTTTTTGAAAGCTATAATTTCCCCATTTCAAGCAAGATTTTTATCAAAATTTGAAAGGCTTTTTTGCGTTTCTATGTGTTTTTGTATCCAACTAGCTTAAATATTCTGTTAAATATAGGGTTTAAAACGTGAATTTCGTATAGAAATGCAGAGTATTAGAAACAATTTGGGCAAAAGCAAAATATGTAGTTTTACATACTTTAAAAAAGTAAATTATTTTTAAAAACAAAAATTTTGAGACTAAAGAAAATGCAATAGTTTTCAGGGAAGTACATATTCCAGAGCAGCATCAGAGATTTGATGCATCGGAGAAAATGAGAATTAAATTAAACAGAATTTTCTTATGTGGAATACTAAATGAAAACATATACACATGATTCTGTATCATGTTACAGGTATTTTTACCTTATCGTATATATTAATATATATATACCACACGTTTGCATAGTGTATATGAATGTTATATGCATGAGTTTCTGTATTTTTACGATATAAATTGTATGTTTATTCTACATTCTGAAGATTACTTTTATATGATATTCCAAGATAAATTAATTTTAATAATTTTATTTCCCATAGAACAAAAAAAAACTAGAGGAGTTAGTTCAAAAATAAAGTCCTACAGTGTTATTGTGAATTGTATCCTATTGTGTTATTTTCAAAAAATGATTACGTAATATTTCGGAAAAATTAACGGGATAAGAAGATTTTAACGGCATTAGCTTTATCATAATATGTATTTGATGGAAAAATTGTGTTGTTTATTTTGTTTACTTTCGAATATATCTATGTAAATATAGTTAATGTTTCATTAATTGCTTTAATTAATTGCAATATTTAGAAGTTTTAAATGACATATAATACGTTAACAGAATTTATTTCAATAATGGAATTATATTTACTCTGTTTCAGATTGGGTAGTAGCAAACACTTCAAGACCTTAAGAAATATTTCCTAATCCTTTGCGGTTGATCTCTCTTGACAAGGAATTTTTCTGGAGTATAGTGAGTTTCTACTTTAGCTTTTTATACTGTCTTTTACTAATCACATAATAATTGTTTTAATATGAACATATAAAAATATTTATCTGTGCTTTATTTAAATAGTTTCTTAATTTTTTTCAATAGGGCCTCCAGGTTTGAAAATTGGTAAAAAATGTACCCTTAAACAATTATATATTCTTGCAACCTTACGATCCCTATGCATATTAGATCATATTTCGGTTGTTAAATATGGTATGTGTATTTTTCAATGTCCTGACTTATATAGGTATGTTTTTCAAACTGCTTAAAATGAAATCGAAAGCCCGTAGGAAAGATGATTTCAAAGCCTAAGTCAATCATTTGAAATTATTGAATCACATAAAACTCATTCATATTTTCAATGGAGTATTAATGCAGCCCTGATTCACTTGGAAATGGGACTATAGTTTAATGATACACGCGTAATGAAATTAAATAGTTTATAAAGATGAGGATCAAAGTGTGCCGTAATAAAATTTTTTATAAAAGTATTTGTGTCTGAAAATCAATGAATAGTTTCAGACCGAAATTGTACTATTGGTGAAGTGTTGAAAAATATGAATAAGTGAGCATTGTACCGCTATATTTTGCAATGTTGCAGCCTCTAATAGTAGAATCATGCAATTTTTTTTAAAATCATTAATTCCAAATTTATTTCAACAGTGTTTCCCAGTCTTATTATTTCATACAAGTGACCACTAAAAATATTACAAGATGTAATCTAATTTATCTATAAAACTTACCGCATTTATGCGGTAATATAGTATTTTGTTGAATAGCTAATTTTGACAGACTTATTGAATTTTCTGTTATCAATTTCCTAACTAGTATTCACATCTAGAAGATTAACACGTTTCTATCAGTAGCATGGACTAGAGATGGAAAATGTGCCTAAAAATTTAGCGGATTTTACTTCAAAAGTTACCATCATGATTATAAAAGCTAAAGAATTTATTATATCTGCACTACTTTATCCTAAATCAGGACCTCGAGACATATTTCTCTTAAACTACACAATATTCATAATTTAAACTAGATAGAAATATACGATGATATTATAAAAAGGTATTTCAATATTTTTATGTCGAGAGTAAAGCATGTTACAACTAATTGCTTCCAATCCGATGTAAACGACATTGGAGGAATTGGAGGAAGAATGATCACTACAAGAGAGAAAAAAAATCAAGGGAGAAAGAGATGAAGAGAGAAAAAGTGATCTAGGTGAAGAGACAAAAGGAATTCGGAAGAGAAAAAAAAGATGCAGAGGAACACGCTATAAGAAATGAAGATAAGATGGGAGAGAAATAAACATTTAGCAGAGAGACTGATTTCTATAACTGATTTCTGCGAGGCTAGTGAACACACGAAATCAGGTTACAAATTATTTATTCTCAAATATCCTCTAAACTCGGTGCTCTTCTCTGTTATCTTAATAGTGAAAAAGAAAACATAGCAGACTAACATGATTTTTATCACATTTAATCAGCGGTTAGATCCAGCTAACATTTTAACATGGTTACAGAAAAAAAGTCCAAAATTTAATATATTTTCCATGAAATACAAAACGCATATTTTAATGTGGTAACGATGCGAAATTAGGGCTCAAATTTTTATTACATAAAATATATTTCAGAGGAATTTTATAGAAAACTATTTGTTCAGATGTTTGTTCTAGTTATAAAATGACCTCACATTTCTTTTATTTCCTGAAAAACATAATAAAGCCTATTCAGGGTTGTTTGAGAGTGGTCACAACTTTTTCAGCAACTTCAGATTTCTTGCTGCTCAGTAGTTTCAAAAAGATACGCAATCTCAAAATATATGCTTCAACCCAGTTTCAGTTTGAACGTGCCTTTCGTGTTTCTACGTGAACAAGGAGGAAAACAAAGCCACGTCATTTTGGAAAAATGACTATCCTGTCCAATGTACCACGGCAGGTGATTTTTAAAAGTCTGTGACAAAATAAACATCCTCTCTCTGTTCCCAGAACGAAACTACTTGGAAGAGGTTCAAGTTGGCAAGTGTGTGAGCAGCAACAAAAAAGAAAAATGTTCTTTTCGCATATCCGGATGACTAGATCGAGAACTCTCAACAAGTGGCAACCAGTTCAGTGTTGAGCCCCCCTCCACTCAGTCATTGTTGTCGGAAGTATTTGAGGAGGAAAAGAAATGACTATTTACCGTATTGATTCTTTTGTTCGAGTATGATATTAAGAATTCTACGTCTGAAGCATGTGTAAGAATTGGAGAGCATCCAAGAGATAGTGTCTTTTTTTTTTTACTTCTCAGATGACCGTTACGTAGAGACCTTAATAAGAAAATCTGCCGTCTCTCTCTCACACTCTCTCTGTCCTTAATAAGCTCAAAACGTAGACACTTGAGCAAAATAAAGAAAAAAAAAAGATTCTGCGAAAAGATAATTACGTGAAGTGTATAGTAGCATACTGGGAGTTCACCTGTGAATATACAGTAGTTTAAAAAAATTTTCTTCCATTTATAATACTAATAAAATTTAAAATATATATTTATGTGTAAAACACGAGTATGAATTAAGGTTGCCCTTTGTAGATACACTATTTCTGCATTTAAAATGAACGAAATTCTTAAATGCCTCCAGGTCTTTAAAAAAAACTCTATGGGACTTCTCTACAAAAAAATTTCATGAATGAAAAGTGATTTAGATATGGTTATCATTCAAACAGTTTAAAACGTAATCATATCTTAATACTGACACATAGTTTTAAAACAAAGTCTCTTCTGTAATCTCATAATGATCGTCTGATTGGAAAAAGGAAAAACTTATGATTGTGTCCTAACATTAAGTGCACCAGATTATGTAATTTAAAAATTAATATGAAATTGCGATTGTATCTCCTTACAAGAAAAAGTGTTTCATTTAATGTAAAAAAAAGGATAATTCTCTACTTACTCCTACACAGTCTTTATACACACACACACACACATATATATATGCATATATATATATATATATATATATATATATATATATATATAGAGAGAGAGAGAGAGAGAGATAGATAGATAGATAGAGATAAAGTTAGTTAGTTAGTTAGTTAGTTTGATAGATAGATAGATATATAGATGCACTTTTTCATCAGTACTTTTTTGATTATATGTTCAAAATTTTAAGTTACGTCTTACTCCGGTCTTAATATAAAGTAATAATATGCATAAATGCAACCCTAATTATATTTGTGTGAACGTAATTAAAAATGCTTGCATGCAGTCCCGAAAAGATATCTGGCATACGTTGACATTCAGAACGAATAAAATAAAATATTGATAACAAAAACTAGTCTCGCGCATACGTAACTCATATTTCTCTAATGAACGAACCGCAAATCTAAATTTGCCCAGACACTCACTTTGAATAGTAACGCGCCTTCCAAATTTGTCCATCCCTTTTGTCATTGACCTTCTGACAATTGCGTCAGTTTGCACAACAGAGCTATTGCTATCTCGAAAGGCCAAGACTTGGAAGTAAAAAAGCGTCGTGGGAACATTCGGCACAACGTACATCAAGACACAATGCGACATTTATAGCTTTCGTCGGACTACAGTTCTACCGCTTTACGTTTTTACTACGCGGCAGCACACTTCCTCAGAACAGAAGGCGGGAATCTCTGGACTCAGGGTTTCTTTGTGATGAATTGTATGGCGGAAAATCTATAGCTGCGTTATGTTTGCTTTTAGATGGGATTATATCCTGCTTCAATGAGATGTGATGAAAACAGATGGCGGGGGGTCTTGATGGTTTGCAAGAATACAATAGAATTGAAGCTATATTTAATTTTTGGAAGCATTTATTATTCCATAAGTAATGCAGCTTACAGTCTATGAGGTATTGTTTTTTATCGAATGAGATTCTGAGTGAATCTACCTAGTTTAGAAAAAAAATGCTTTATTTGGTATGTTATAAACTATATATTAAAGAATTCCTTTCAATCTAAACAACTAACATTGAAGTAATTTTCATGTTTCAACATAAATATAAATTAGACAAAAAAATTGTGTAATTTTTTATCTTGGACGAGAGAGCCGATTTAAATGATAAAATTAAATTACATGCAATATTTTAATTTGTTGCTTAGAGGTTTGCAGATGTGTAAAGTACATTTCAGCATTTTCTTTGATATTCATCAATTTAGTATGATCATTTAACGATTAATCTTCTTATGTAAACTTTGATAACTGTACGTAAAGAACACTTTTTCAACAACGCAATAAAATTAAAAAGCGATGACTTCATGCTTCAAGCTAATCAATAGTTCATCATTAAGCCGACGAGCTTTGGTTTGATTATGGCAATAAAAAATTTCCGAATACTAAGTATTGTAATAATACTAAGTATTCGGAATACCGAATACTAAGTATTGTCCGAATACTAAGTATTTGTAAATGCTTGTATTGTTCAATCTGACAATGCCACCAATACTATTCGGCTTGATGAATGAACTATTGATTAGTTCAAAACACGCAGCTACCACCTTTTAATTTTTGTGTGGTTTTGAAGAAGTTTTCTTTACGTAATTATTTTCCACAAGTATCTGTAAGTCATAATTCGATAGCCGTAGTCGAAATTAATCTTGTCTTAGTGAATCAAATTCAAGATTAGAATCTTCATGCGTTAGTTTGGATTATGACCATAAATCGATTGTTAAATTCATTAATTAATCGAATTTCTTTTTACTTTAAATTTATTTTTAAAAGAAACAACGGGAAACAGCAGAAAGTTATTCTCGCTTCACATTTATTTCCCTGATTTAAGCTGTTTGCTTTTTTATAAAGCGCTTTTGAACTTTCCTTTTCATTTTGGCTCTTATCAAAATACTAAACATTATGAATGATAAATTTGTGTTTACTAAATTATTATTACCGAAATATATTTTAAAAAATGCAGCGAATGAAGATGCCGTGACCGTATTATGTCAGAATAGAGAAATACGAGGCTATTTTCTCCGCTAAAAAATTCCTTTGGTTGTTGATGGAGGCTCCTGTTCCGAGCTTTCCAGGCCAAGCCTCATCTAGTTTGAAACATTGAGTGCTATTAACAAAACATTTTTATCCTTGTTTCTCTATGGTCCTCGAGGAACAGGGCTGCCGCCAAGACACCAATAAGATACATTGCCGAGTAAACATATGTTAGCAATAGCAATTGATCTTTTCTAGAATAAACACGAAATAAAACATAAACGGGCCACGAATGTGTTTGCGCGTGAACTTGGAGTATTTTCCCCGCGTTTTTTTTGTTTTGTTGTTAAGACAGACTTGGATATTTATATTTGTGAAGGCTACATAAAATACCCTTGAAATAATACTTTAGAAATGTAAAAATATAAGAAATCTTTTTAAATGTTGTTTGAAGAGGGTTTTTTTTGTATATGATCGAATCCGATAAGAAAAATTATCATACTGTCTCAGAAGTTAGAGTATGAGAGGCATTTTATACAAAAGGAAAAAAAAGAAATTAACAGTCTTTCTAAAGATATCCAATTGCGGTGTTATTTTTTAAACTAAGCGGGATTCTTTATTTGGACATCATTGTATATTTTAAATGTATTAATAGTAAGTTTTACAGACGGAGTTATAAGAATTTTGGGGAATTTTTTTATCACATTTCTGCTTTTCAGTTAAATTGAGCATATATATAAAATTAACTGAATACTCGTGCTTCGCTACGGAGTACATTTTAGGATAATTATAATGAAAATCCTAACGGATATTTTTATAGATAAAATAATGTAGAAGAAAATATTCAAATTAAATCTAATAGAACATACTATAGAATATAAGAGAGTTAATATAGTACAGTTTGAGGAACATTTTCCCCGTCAGTAACCAAAATTTTCTCAACTATTTTTTGACGGAGATCCGCACAAAGATGAGACGCAGAGAAAAGTCGCAGAGAATACGATTTTCCGCACAAACGTATTAGTGTGTCACAATTTATCCCCTTAGGGATGGAATTCAAAACATCTTTTCTTAGTGGCTATTCATGCCATTATAGGAATGCACTGTCGAAATTTCAGCCCTTTAGGTCCAGCGGTTTGGTCTGTGCGAGGTCTGTTAGTCAGTTACGGAACTGTTTTGTATATAGGTTTAATTTAATATCCATAAAACATACTAATTTGAATTAAATTCTTAAAAAAACTTCCATCTCAATTAGTCTAGTGATTACATTTTATCTTTTACTGTATTTTAATTGTTTTTTGTTAATTTATTTTGTTGTTATGCACGTGACGCAAAATTAATTTAAAGTATCACAAAAAGAAAAGAAATCTCGCGATAAGCACTTAATAAATTAAATTTTAAAAATTGATCTTTAAAAATTCACCAAATATCAGAAAATGAAGGTAAAGATTGGAAAAAGATTTCATTTTACAGGAATTTTTATGATCTTTCTCGTGATATAAATTTTATAACCCTCAGATTATTATTTAAAATGAAAACTTTATAAAATGTAACAAAAGCAGCTTAAAAATTTAATTTAAAATATCTAAGAAGAATTTTTCAAAAATCTTTTTTAGTGTACCCCTACACTATAAGAAGAATCGCCTTGCAAAATTTTAGCCCTTTAGGTCATTCAGTGGTTTGGTCTGTGCATTATCTGTCAGCCAGTCACTGAACTGTTTTATAGTATATATAGATTAAAGACATGAAAGATATTTTTATCTTACATTAAAAAGACAGTTTGTCATCCATAAACAACATAATTAATTCTGTAAATGCCATGCAATTTAAATATGCTTAATATTAAAGGTTTAACAAAATAAATAAGGCGGAATAAGGAATGTTTTTGCACATGCGAGTTACCTTCCATACTACCTTCCATACAAACAGTGTATGGATGTGCATGTATGTGAGTGAAGAGATATGATCGAAAGATAGAAGTATTCTTCATAAAGAACGTATTCTAAGATAAATATAAACATAAAAAAGAATTGTTTCAAATTCAGTAAAAACTAATGTGTCAAATATTCATGCCTGATTAATTCTGATTCGCAAATGAATCGCATTTTAATTTTATAAACAGTATTTTAAAAATATATATATTTTCTTTACAATATTTCAGTATGTAGAATTATTCATATTTAAATTTCTAGATAATCTAAATATGTGGGTTTTTTTTTTGGTGTATGCTGTATAGATAATTTTTTCATTTGAGGTCGTCCAGGACCCATTTAAAAAAAATTATTTATTGAGTTAAAATTTTGAATTTTTTTGTGAAGGTTGACCGTATAATTTGTAAACAAAATCGCATCATAAAACTTCTCATACAGTTTAAAAAATTTTTTTAATTTAAAATTTTTAAAAAGTGGAGTAATTTAAAATCGTTATAACTCGAAATATTTTTTGTCGAATTTCAAAACTTTTTAAATTTAATTAAACAGAAATATATAAGTTTTAACTTTGATTCAGCATCTTAAAAAATATTAATTTAAAAAATAAAAAATATTAAAATACAATTTTTCAAAAAATGATGTAATTTATTTTTCAAAAAATTATATTTTCAAAAGTACTTGTTTCTTTATTATTTTCTGAATCAAAGTTAAAGTAAAATAATTGAAAAAGACATGTTCCAAGTTTGGACCCTTTATAATTAATGGTTCTTGACTTATAACAATTTAAAGACGAGAAATGGTGAAGAAACCCATCATGCAGAAAAACGCATTTAAAGGTTTAAACAAATATTGGCTGCTATTAGAATGTTGCAAAACAAAATATTAATATCCCCTGTTCTAACTCAGGTAGAAACATGATTTAAACATCATTTTAAACGGAAAAGAACAGAAAAAGTTTTAATATAATAAATGTTTTCTTCGAAAATTTGAAGAATTTTGTGCCCTGGACCCCCTTAATTTTAGTTATTTTTTCCGACAATTTCCTTGGAATGCAATACAAATCTTTAAGCGAAAATGCTAGTGCTCAAAACTGAGCTAAATTTTCAGAAGTATAAAAGTGTTTCATAGGAAAAAGAATAAATATTAGCTTTATATATATTAATATTCAGTCTTTTAATAAAGCCAATCTACATATATGTTACGAATAACAAAAATAGACGTTAATGTCCTAAGATCCTTAATTAAAGTATCCACTCTCTCATATATATATATATATATATATATATATATATGCAAAAATATATTGTAAGATAAATTTTCAATCTAGGAAACTGTATTTATTTTTTTTCTAAGTAGCTTTAATCCAAAAGCTTTCTTAAAATGCTGGTGATTAAAAGGAAAATGAGAAATTGTAATTAAAGCTCCAAACATGAATGGGCGCGTTTCAAAAACAATCCTGCAAATAATTAATTCATGAGTTGAAAGAAAAGCGAAAGGGAAAAAAAAGACATTTTTTGTTGTAAGGAAGCTTTTACAAAAGAGATGATCATCACCTTAAATAATTACTACGATTTTCCTTCTAAGAGATCGTCATTGACTTAAAACAGTAATTTATGACAGTAAAAAATAGGAGGAAAACATCAAAAAAGCAATTGAGTACCCCATCCCCTGCTGTGATAGAGACACTTCGCGCTTTCTGATGCATGCCTACCTGAAGTATTCTTGGCCTCTAGTGAGATTTCAAGGAGACGAATGTTCAAAAGAATCCCTGTTATGTGCTACTTCAGACATATTAGAACCCCTCCCAGATACTTTACTTTGATTAAGTCATTAAGAGGTGTTTAACTGCAAATATTGAATCTTTAATGAAAGTATGGAATTAAGACAAGGTTTGATTTTGCTTAAAATCATGATTAATTTCATTAGGCATGCTATGCATAAGTTATAAAATAGGTTGACTTGCTACCAAACTATATGTTCTCAAAATGAATGTATTACATCTTGGAAATGCTTATTGCTATAGAAATAGGTGCACTTTGTAACAATAGCAAAACGGGAAAATGTAAAATAATTTGTACTACTGAATTTCATAAAATTTCGTTTTCTAAAAATATTTATACATTATGTTACTTTAGGGCTAGTGTTATCAATTTTAAAGATAAAAAATAATTTTGGAAATATTTACATTAAATTAGTTTTTCATCAAGATTGTATCTCAATAATGGTCAATTTAAGCTTACATTTTTTATTAAATAGTTTGAGCAACAGGACCACATTTTTTTAAATTTTGAAGCATCGGTTTCTGTTTCTTGTAATGACAACTGTAATTTAGTTATTTTGTAAGAAACTGAACGCTTAGTTAAATACTAGTTAGTCTTATTTGAAGTCATTAAGTCGAAAATTTAATAAGAATTTCGAAACAAAACCGGTTATACTTTCATTTATTTTATAGCATTTAAGTTCTTAAAACCTTCCCATTACAGAAGTGGAAGATCATTATTATTATTTTTTTTGTCCAACCCATGGAGAAAACCGGTCTTAAAATTTACTTAAGATTTCTCAACTTCAAAAACCAACCGACAAGGTTGGATAAAAGACTAAACAAAAACTTAAATTAAAAATTCCCGGCTCTCAAACTAAATCTTAAATTACTCTACATCTTATGCTTAGAAACTAATTATATTCTCTCTAATCAACTAAATAAGGCTGTTGTGAAAATAATTTCCGAAATCAGTGAAAAATAAAAATATTATTTTACATATGGTCGATGAGTTCATTGAACTTACGAAAATAAGTCACATTTTTATTAATTGAAAGCTGTAAAGGATAATATCCTATAACACTGAATTACATAGCGAAACATAAAAAATAAATCTATTTGAAAATACTTATTGCTTTCACTCTCACTAAATAATTGTGTGTAATGCATCTCTTATCTGGTTATCTAAAGTCGTTTCTTTCAATACTCGTTCTGGATGCTATTACTGAATATGAGAGGCACCGATGACGTACTACTTTTGCGATATTTATTACATTTTATAGCTTTAATTAAAGATCATAACGCTTGTTTCGCTTATGAAAACGACAATCGCTTACTTGAGCTGCATGGAGACTGAATAACTTTTTTCTAGAGAGAAATAAGTAACACATGTGGGGGGGGGGGGAGGAAAAAAACGAGAGAGAAAGCGGAAAAGTTTTTAGAAATCATTATCTGAAAATTTTCAGAAAAATTATTGGAATAAAAATTGTTACCGTATCGTTTCCTTTTTTTAAAAGTGAAACTTTGTTTTTGTTTTTAACAGCCTCTAGAGAAAAATTTTGCAAAATACATTAATCCTTAAATACGGGAATCAGCTAAATACAAAGTAAAAAAGAAAGAGTTAAGAAATTTCCTAGCGTAATTAATGAATATCAGTGATTTGGGGAGTTTTTATTACTAAAGTATGTATCAAGTTTGCATGAACATTCGTGTTTCTAAATAAGCTATTTTACATTCCTCTATTAAATACTAAGATAACTGTGCTGGTAAAGGGAATGTAGATGATACATTTTAATAGTTATTAGTAATATTAGCTTACTAATGAAATAAAAATTATTTGCCATAAAAAAAACTTTTATCCAACTTGATAATCAGATTAATTTTTCATGCATTGTTTTAGCGACCTATTATTCTTATCTTTTTTCGAAGCTGAAATAAGAATTCTTATAACAAACAATGTGGTTGCAGACGAATGTAAATCTTTCTCCTGATTGATATAAATCAAGTTCAAGAGCATCCAGTTACTACATAGTAAGTTCTACAATACTTTCCATACGGCCTTGGGAGGAGCTAACGAAGATTTACTGCCACCCGTGACATCAGGTCATTCGATACCGCATAACTGTGTTTGACGTTAATGAAATAAACTTGCTTTTAAATCAGAGATGTCGTATACAGGAAGAAAGAAGAACTATAATTTCAGAACCAAACCGCTTTTAAGTTACCATTATTAAATAAGCATTTGCTGTTCGCATGGATATATGAGCGGCGGCTTGGCCATTGAGTTATTTATGCTTAATTTTAGTCTCTGAAAAAAAAATCCTTAAATTTCCGTGAAATGTTCTCTTGCTCCGTCGTCGTTAAAGAACAGTTAAGCTGATTAAATTTTGTCCTTGAAAGTATATATATACATCAGATAGTCGGTAAGATAATATGTTAGCAATGGAGAAACTGAACAATGTGATTCTGTTTCTTACTTTCACTCAATACCAAACATACAATTTCTTAAAATCTCGCTGAGAGAACATTTGTATTAGATAATATTGAAATTGTCTAAGTAGGATATCTGTGACTTCTCTCTCATTTTGAATGAATTTTAAAATTGACCTAAATAAGTCTCCTGGAACTTTTCCCCATCTATATGTGTATTACTAAATATATTCAAAATTACAAGTTTTCTCCGTGTGAGGGATCAATTTATACCTGGGGAAATAGGAAAGTAAATTCTACGTAATATATATTCATATTGATCTTCCTCATTGTATACGACTTTATTTCAATCGGTCATTTTGTAATGGAGTCATCTTTATTTTTTAAAATTTTTCATGAGAAGCAAGAAGCAAGAAACTTGCCTTCATTTAGTATTTATTATGTTTATAAGGCATCAATCCTGATTCAAAAATATAATTTTTTAATAATTTTTTAAACTTGGGGGGGGGGCAGAAAAGTTGGAGAAAAGTGGAGATGACTCCATTTAAAAATGACCGATTCATTTATGGTTCTTACTTACTTACTTACTTACTTACTTACACACACACACACACACATATATATATATATATATATATATATATATATATATATATATATATACACACACATACGTCAGGTGGTTATCAAAATAATGGAAACACCTATCAATATTAGTGGTGATTATGAATATGCTTCATATTCCTTAAAAAACAAGTCTGGCCCTCGGTATTTTTTATATAATAAAGTGTATGTATTATTCTACTGTCAGGTAGCAGTAATAAAGCTAAGAACATCGTGCTTTTGGGGGGAACAGTGTAAAGCGTCAAACGCTCAGACCTTGCAAAAAGGGCAAATTGTTGGAGAGCGTTTAAATTGGAGTATCTGTTACTGCAACCCCCAGGCTAATGGATGTTTTTCGAGCTATGGTATCGAAAGTCATGATAGCGTACAGAGTGCACAGAAAAACATCCTTTGCCAAACAGAATAGTGGACGAAAGGGAGAGCTGAGTAAAAGAGACGGGGAGGTATTGAAGCGGATTGTGACATGAAAAAAGAAAATAACTGCAACCAAAATGACCGAAGACCCCAATCTGCATTTGCATGTTCCGGTATCAACCATTTGAGGTAGAAGGGAAATTCTCATACAAAGCATTTACGGAAGAGTAGCTATTCCCAAGCCACTTGTAATAGATACCAAAACAAAATATCGTCCACAATGGTGCCACGAGCGCAAATCCTGGTCGAGTAATATGTCGAAAAACGGAATTTGGTCCGACGAATCATTGTTCACATTGTTCCTCGCAACAGGACGTGCGTATGTCTGGAGAACACCAACACAAGTGTAAAATTCCGGCTGTCACATCTCAGTTGTCAATCTTGGAGGTAGATCTATCTGGATTTGGGATGACATCTCATGGTTTTCTTGAGGCCCTGTTGTAACCCTAAAAGGGAGATTGAATGGGAAGGACTATGTCGAAATTATAGCTGACTAGACCACCCTATGGTACAAATATTGTCTCTTGCAGGAGATGGCGTTCTCCAGGATGATAATCCCCTTATACATATATCTAAATCTATCAAGTATTGGTTTGAAGAGCATGAACAAGAAGTCAAATATCTTATCTTGCCTTGTACAATCACTCCGACTATATATGATCCAACCACTGTGATCTGTATAAGGGGATAGAGCCAGGTATTAATATCCACCACAGAATCTCTACAGGAATTTTCACAATATTTCCCTGAATAATGGAATAATATATTCTTAACCACTATTCATGACTTTTAATCCAATTCCATGGTGAATCAGGTGGTATTACATGGCAAATGTAATCCTGCGGCGTAATAATAAAGGTATTCATGATGTTTCTTAGTGTTTCCATTATTTTGATAACTACCTGTACACACACACACACACACACACACACACATATATATATATATATATATATATATATATATAGTTATCAAATTAAAATTTGATAAATGTACCTTACAAATATCAAATTTTGTTTTGAATTAGAAATTTTTATTATGAAGAAGCTCATTTCTAAATGAGCTGTTCAACCCAAATTCATGCACTGTGGCTGATATCATGGGAACTAGAACCCTTGCTATTTTTTATGAGCATTAAAAATAATTTTATGTGTCCGTATTTCACCTTTTGATTGTAAATTTTACAAGAAATATAAAGACGCTCTCGGAATCTTTATAAAATCTGTATGGAATATTTTTAAGGACATATTCGTGATAAGGGTACTTAAGATAAAACATTTAAATGCAGAAAATAAGGTTAACTTCGTTGGATATGAAATTTGTAATCTTATATAAAATAGTTATTTTTTCTGAATTTTGTGAACTTTTTAAGAGACATGAAATAAATAGGCTGTAGTTTAATTATTTAAATGAATAAGTATTTTAATTTTCTTTTTTATGCTTAACTTAACGTTTAATTATTAAACAGAGTAATTTTGATTATTTTAATTTTAATTTTCAAATTATCCCATTTATAAGATACAGGGCTATTCCATGAAATGTTTATTTAATATAATGAATTTTAGAAGTAAGTTTGCATTTAACATGGAATCAGATAATTAATGATTTTGAAGCATTACTGTTCTCTGCCCAATCCGATACAGTGTTACTACATACCACGATCAACTAAGACTGAATATTTAGTGATTCATGCTAAAACATGAACAAAACCTTTAATTTCATAATCAATAATCAATATCAGATGAGACTACATCTTGTTCTAGAGCGACAATGCGAGGCTAATGCATCACTTATTACATTTTAATTGATGTCAATGACTTCATATACAAAAAATGTCTTTGAAACCTTTGCGTGACAGTGAAGCCTGTTCCACGTCTTGTTATTTGATGGATTTTGATTGGATAGGACATGTACAAAGAGGACCAACTTATTATGACTTGTTGTTACACTGTATACCTGCCTATACCACATTCTGTTTTCGTTTTGAGAGGTATAAGAATTGCATGTTTCATGTATGAATTTCTTTTCTTGATAGATCACAGATAATGATTGATCTATTTGACGGAGTAGGCTATGTGTAAGTGTTTATACTCCACAAAATACATGAATGCATGTAAGCGCATGCTATTTTCTTTAGTATTACGAGGTATGAGACGCTTTATAGTTCTAGTAAGGAATAAAATAATAGTATCTATAACATTAGAAAAATAATTGAAAATAGTGAAAAATAAAAAAAAGTAGAATATTAATAGTAAAAATAAATTTCATAGAGGTATTTGTCTCTCATGTTTTACCATTTTCAATCGAGTATTATTCATGTATTTCTTTAAATGAAATCTATAATTATAAACATAATTTATCATAAAAGGCATACAAATGATTTTTGCTAAGTAAGTGGACTATTGGTTATAGAATTTTTATACCATTTTAAGAGCAAAACTTTATCAAACTTCACAATTTATAGTTTTTAAAAGTGTTATGCTTTTGAAACAACTACCCGTGTTGTACAAACTGTATCGATATTGTTTCTTTATCTATGTTAAAAAAGAGTGTTTATTTCTGCAGGACAGGAGTAAACAATTAATGGAAATATATCCAATATATGTAGTAGTCAGAGTTGGAGCAAACATATTTTAAACAATACTAACTTTTCATATCACAATTGTACAGCGATGCCACTTTAAACATTTATTATATACATCCATTTTTACCTTATATTATATCGGTATTTATTATAGTATTTAGGTATTCCCTCTATTTTACTTTTTTCATCAAGAATATGAATGCAAAAATGTTCTCAGAGCGTTTTTAAATTCATTTTGATATATTTTCAAGATGTGGGTTCGTAAATTAAATGCTTTGATGTTTATTTATACAAGCAAATTTTTAAACCTTGGAAACAACCTCTTGAACAACAACAAGAAATAATAATAAATATTCATTTGTGAGTAAATCACGTTTTCATTCGTTTATCTTTGCTAAAACGGGACAATTTTATGATGTCTCTTATCTTTCTACTCCCTTCATTAAAGGCGTATTAGGAACCATAGCACGAATAAATGAAGGGCAAACAGGAGTAAATATTTTTATATATTCCAGAAATTGCTTTTGTTATATTTCCAAGAGATTGGACGTGCCTCTAGTTCGAATTATCCTTTTCATTTTCTTTAACGCTAGGACTAATGACAATAAAGATTCATATTTTTTTTTTTGCCACGCTTGAAAACTCTTATTTTGACTCACTTTGTTGTTCTGGTATCAGTTATTCTGTACCCATCTTAACACTTATGAACATTAATATTAAAATGATTGGTTCCAACCCTGCACGTTTCTAAATTAGAAACAGATGCAATGTTTTTATCTTTCAAACACTCTGATTAGTTGCGAAAATCGTGATTCAATGAAAATAAATCCCCCAGATCTTTTTAATCAGTGCAATCTATCCAGCTCTCCGTCGATGTTATGAAAGATACTTCTCTAATTTGTCTAAGTAAGACAGATTTTCCCTCGTAATTTTCTCGCTTAAATTATGTTTGTTAGAGAGCTTGAAATGGTTGAATCCTGTCCTGAGGCACTTTAAAGAACTTTCTCCCAAACATGTTTCTACGTCTTCGTTTCGTAGACTGTTACTCCGTAAAAATTAATTTAATTAAAAGAATGAAGTTAGTGAATTTTCGTTAGGACTATTCAAAAAGTATTTCTCTAATACAAATACAAAAAAATATATTACGAAATAAGCTTTTCAAAATATTTCAAGAAAAAGAAAAATATCTATACTTTCTTCATGTGCTATACTGAACGACAGTTTTTTTCCAAGATAATATTTTCATGTCTTAAATATCATTCAAAATAATGGGATAAATCGGCTTCCGCTACGGAACTTATTGAAACATTAGTAATTTTTTTTAAATGTGGGATATAAGATGCCATATATTATATGTATGTCCCTTCAGAAAGATATTGAAGAAAAAAAGGCAATGCTGTTATTATTTAAAATATCAACAACAATCTTTTTAAGATCTTGAATTTAAAGAAATTTGGTCATCGTGATTTTCTTAAAAATTTCATTAACAATCCTAGTTTAGGATATCTGAGGGTCATCACTTATTTTATAAATACGATAGAGTAATCTTACATATGCGTATGTTTATGTTTAGAAAATATATGTAAAACTGAACAGATCACTTCTTATATTCGAATTTTATATCTGAAAAACAAATATGAAACTGTTATTTAATACTCTCTTTTTAACTTTCTGAAGCTAATCTGAAGTTTGCTTTTCGCAATAACGTATTAAACACTTTTTTATAATCTAAGAAAACACGAGATTAGACAGAAAATTATTAATATGTAAATGAACTTATTCTCTTGCGTTTTGTATTTCACATTATCATTATTTGTACGGTATTTTTAACTCATCTGTTGTGGTACTTCTTGACTCTGAGTGAGATTGTTGCAGTCTTTTCGTCTCTGTTTTTTGAATTAGATTTGACATTGACTGTATCGTTTCTCTACATTATGAAGCCTTACGGAGAAAGTTAAAGGAAGAAGCATTCAGAATGAACTTAATATAAATGCTAAATGCTAATTTTGGAACGCTTGCAGCGTAATTGATTCATGATGACTTTTCATGAACCATTAGATTCAACTGAACTTGATTAATTCCAAGCAATGATTAGTGTCAAATCCTTGATGATCGCGACGCAATCACGTTATATGGCTTCAGTCCAAAGCATGAGTGCGGATATACGTCAGCATTCATTTGGCCATTCATTGCGAGTCTAGCTTCAGTTCTAAAGCTCTAAAGGCTGTTAATCAGTTTTATCTCTATCGGTTTCGAACAGCGCAATAAAAATCAATTCAGTGATGAATTTCAATAGCGTTTGTGCCGCCAGTATGGCGGATTTGCTTGCAGCATGTTCAGTATATTCAGCTTATAAGGAAAAAGGGTTTCCTGCTTTAAACAATTGCTGTATGGACATGGAGACGTTTTAATCGCATCCTGTGAATCGTTCGGGGATATGGGTCACACACAGCGACTGCCAAGGATGCTTCCGGGAATATTGATTGGTTTAGTCAATTTTGGCTCACTCCTCTGCCTAATAGTTAATAGGGGCATCCGTTCTGAGCTCTAGTTATTAACTTTTAATAGACATATCAGGAATTTGTAATAATTTCAATTTTACTGGAATGTTTAGTCCTTCTTACCAAGAATCAAATAACTTAAACACTGGATGAATGTCATTTAAATTCATAAGCGTGCGATGAATTTATTTAATAAATACCCTCAAGATGTTTATTTGCATTCAACTAATTTGGTATACGTAAAATATTTTAAAACTAGTTATTTATTAAAAAAATGATTAAATTGCAATAGTGAAGTTTTATAAATATGTCTGATGCATTTAACAGCATACTGTGTTCCTCTTTCTATAGTGAATTATTTTACCGTTTTTCCTTTACCTTTTTGCTCATTCTACGTCCATAATTCTAATCCCCTTTTATTTATATAAAATGGTCAGAGTTATTGTATTTCTTGAATTGTTTTATCATTGATACAACACTTTAGTCGAGGTTAACACGTGTTAATATAAAATCTATTATTTGTATCCCTAAGTGAGACTGGGAAATATATCTATTTAAATTAAAGTTGTGTCAAAATTTAGATCCATTTAGATTAAAGTTGTGATTAAAGTTAGATTAAAGTTGTGATTAAAGTTAGATTAAATTTGAGTAAAGTTGTAGTTATTATTCAAACCCGAGCATACTCCATGAGGAGGGGCTCGGGTATTATAACTCGTGATGCTAACCACTATATGACGAGGGCGGCTGATGGAAAGTGTTGTTTTATTGATGTGAATTTTCCTAAATATCTACAAACTGATATTAAAACAGCAGAAATTTGTCATTTATCCATTTCAATGCTTAGCAACAAGAGTTTAACGTAATATTTTTTTTTGTACTACATAAGTATATTGTAAAAAAGCTATTTATTAATTTATATATATATTGGTTAATATCTTTAATAAACACGTCCACAAAAATTAAAAAATTGTATCAAACATGTTTGAATCAGATGAGTGAAATTATAAAAAAGAAAATATAAAATGAAATATTTTAAATTCATGTAACTTTAAAAAATGTCTTACTTTTGAATATAAATTTTTTCTAGTGCCGCAAATATTCATTGGTTTAGAGGCACTTATATAAGTGTTTTGTTAACTAAAATTGAAATAACATAAAAAATGACATATGGAAGAGTACTGAGTATGAAGTAAAAAGGCAGATTTGTGCTAATAAAGTAGGAATATAGTGGGAATGTAAGACAACTAGGTCATTGATCGAAGTCAGAATAGCGTCCCTAAAATATACGTCCATTTTGTGGAAGGAAGTGAGACCAAAGGAAATGTTTATGCACTGCACCTGCAAGCCCGATAAGCTTGAATACATGCAAAAATTCCTTTCTTTTCGGTTAGCCTCCTCTGAAGATTTAGCTGAAAAGGAAACGTGAGCAGTGCGAAAATGAAAATCTGCTGTTGATGCAGTGTTTTTTTTTTTTTAACAGACATGCTCTATTACTTGCTTAACAAACCTGCGAATATCTGATGTTTAAAATACATTTATATTAGCTTAAGAAGAACAGGGTATGATGCCGAAAAAGAAATCTCCAATCAAATAAAGTTTCTTATCGATGAAATAAATGGAACGAATTCATAAGTTAACAACTATATTTTAGGGGAAATATTGATTTCCTTTATAAAAAGTTGATTTTTACTACTAAATTTCAATCCATTATTCTAGGTTAGATGAAGCCAGAAATGCAATAGATTTGGCTATCAGACTATTTCTGGTTATATATATATATATATATATATATATATATATATATATATATATATATATATATATATATATATATATATATATATATATATATATATATATATATATATATATATATATATACAGAGGGTAAGCGGTAATAAAAAATCGTTTGCTGCAAAAGAAATAATTGCAATTGTACTATGTTTTTAAAAGTCAAAATTATCGTCTGCGGCTTGAAAGTTTTGTTTTTATTCAAAATGTCGTTTTTAACAAAGCAGTGGTTCGAAGGCTACATTTATGCTCTTTCCGAAGAGAAATATGCATACTCCGTTATCCCAAAACGATGTGAGAGTCATGGTTTTGTGATATCTAAAGCGTCGATAGATAATATCGTCAACAAGAAAGGAAAAAAAAGTCAAATTGGAGCCTCAAGTGGGACAAAAATTCCAAACAAGTATCCAAGGAAAAAACGGACATCTTCGACTATTGCAAAGGTACGTTGTTTAATGTTAAAAGAAAGTCCCCCTAGTCAAAGGACAGTTGCAAAATCATTAAAATGCTCGGTGTCCACTGTAAACAAAATGATAAACGTTGATTTAAATCTTAAGAAAGCGAAAAAACGCAATGTGCATCGTCTTCTTCCAAATCATATCGCTGAACGCAGGACACGCTGCAGAATTCTATATAAGAAACACTTATCCAAAGAAAAATGGAAAACAATTGTCACAATATATGAATCATGGGTGTATTTAAATGATTGCAACAAAAAAGAGCCATTTATTATCATAAAAGGGGAGAAAAAAATTTAAGTACATGGTTCAAAGAATCGAAAGAAAGTTTTTCGAAGGGATTCAGAATTGTTGCTGGTTTTTCTTATAATAACAAGTTAAAAATAAAGAGAGTGGAAAAAATGTCAAGATTAACTCCAAATACTATCAGGAACATATTTTATCGCCAATTTTTCTGAATGAAATACCATCACTTTACCCACAGTGCCATCAATCTGTGAGACTCCATCAGGACAAAGCTAGCAGTCACACATCAAAATCCACTGTAAATTTCCTAAGAAATGGAACAAAAAACTGGTATCAAGGCCATACCCTTCACTGATATCCCTACTAAATCTCCCGATGTATCACCTATGGATTTTTGTGCTTTCAGACTTTTAAAATCTGCGTTATCCAAACGTCGTCCCAAAACCCTTACAGGACTATGGAAAGCTGTTCAGGAGGAATGGGATAGAATACCTCTTCTGACACTTCAAAAGGCATTATTATCCTGGAAATTGCGGTGTCGAAAGATAGTTCAGAATAAGGGATGTCAAATAGAACATTTAAAACATAAGAATTTTATGTAATTTAGTTTTGTGAATACAATATACATCGTCTAAAAAATGTGTGAACAGCCTCTGTATATATATATATATATATATATATATTCATTCAGATATTTAGTGAGGGAATTGGTGTTTATTCTGTTCTTTTGTTGCCTTGTTTTTTTCCGCATATTTTGTTGATTTTTCTACATGTTAATAGATATAGCATGACTCAGATAGAATAAATTTTATGTATTAACAATAAAATAATTTACAGCATGGAGTATTTAAACGAAGTGAGAATATTATCTAAAATTACCACAACTATGTGAGTTAAAGGTATATACAACTGAAACGGATAAAATACTTGTGTGTTCATTGAGAAAAACACCTAGCTTCATTATGAACTACGTAACGTTTCTTCCAATTGTATAGGTATGTGTCCACATAGTTCAAGATGAGCTTATTTAATGTATAACACTCATACGTCACAAGCTTGTCATACAAATGCAAATCTGAGAATGGCGATGGAAGCTAAGCGGTAGTTTCTCACGCCATCGGGCGTGTTTCTCAGAAAGTAGGAGACTCTTAGCTATCTTAATGAGATCTGGGCTGCAAAATAAGTGGTCACCACTTAACAGAATTGGAATAGTGTCATTTTGCTGCGATAAAACTAAAACGCCGAGACTGTCTTGTCACGAAACATGTGATAACGATGTTTTAGATTCTTTGGGAAAATCTCCGAAACGTCATAGATAGTTCGCCACCTCGGTAAATAAGTCAGAGGAGGTTGCTGACAGGCTTATTTTTTGTGGTGTTGACTACTGTTTTTAAAGAGATATCTTAAAAAAAGATATTGTGGATTGAGTTAAACTGTCTTATTTCATCTTAAATATGCAATAAATTGATATTACAAACTCAATAGGACGTGCGGTATTTTTATTTGTGTAAAAAATTGTGAAACAGAGCTGTTCTATTTATTGTATTTAGTAAAAAATATAACTCTTTATTATTCTCTTAATATAACTCTTAATTATTTCTTTAATATAACTTTCTTAAATATAACTCTTAATTATTTCTTTTTTTATATGAAGCTTTTATTCGTTCATTCGTGCCTAATTTCTTAAAGAGATTATACGTACTTTTGTAAACAGTAATCACAGGTCATAACTTACATAAAAATTACATAATATTCAAAGCATCCATATTGCAACTATTTGTAATAACAGAATCTGTTACATCAACTCATAAACATTAAATGTTCTAATAACTTAATTAGTATAGCTGCAGAGTATTTCTATGAACATTTTAGTAAGAATCAAGTTTTTCTTCCCCGAGAACAAAAAGTGTTTTGCAAAAGCCTAAAACACTTGCAGAAGGCAAAATATTGTGAAAATCACGAGGTAGAAAACTCATATAGGGATCCAATACCACATTTTACATACATTCTTACATATTTCTCTTCATATATGCATTTAGCTGTAGGCATGGATTTCTACGATTAGAAGCACAATTTTAAATGCTTCAGAGATTTAAGATATTGCATGAAGTCTTAAAGATTCATTTTGTAGTCTATGCATCTTTTGTCAATATTAGAATCTATCCACAGTTATTTTCAAATTATTGACTTTAAGAAGCCCATGTATTAATAATTACACTGTGCAGGTGTTTGAGTTAGAACCTCAATCCATACATATTTCTTAGCTTTCCATACGTATATATAAAAATCCGATATTCGTAGAAGAATGTGCAAAGCACACAAAAATTATCTTTCTCGTTTTACTAAAGCAAATTTCTCTGCTCCTCCGCTAATAGCAGTTGCATTGTGTCAACACAAAAGACCTTCAACACTTAGGAATCCCCAGTATGACACCTGCTTTTAATTTCAAAAATTCAGACGTTTTCATTCACATTTCGTTGCAAGACTATTACGTTCTGATGTCACTGTGAGCTCACACATACCACTGAATACCTCTGAATATTTTTAAAACTTATTCTGATTACCACCTCGGCAAATACGAATAGTTGAAATTATTTGTAGTTGACAGGGTAGAGTGAAATCGACAAACATTACGTTTAATTTATTATGTGTCATAAAATATTTTTGTTGCTGTAGAAATTGTATTTGTGGTATTATTTTTTTAACTTACTCCAAGTAAATAATGTGTTTTTAATTTTTTTTTACGTATAAGTAAAAATAACTCTTAGATGTTAATTGTGGGAAAATAGTTACTTGTTAATGTTCTCTATTATTCTATTATAAATTCTGAAATCAATTTTATTCAAATAAAAACATACGTTGCAGGGAGTATATAATTAAAATGATTTTACTTAAAGCGTACAGTTAAATTTTTAATAATTTTAACATTTAGCCAAAACTATTTTATAATTTTTTTAACACTTATTGTATGAATGCTAGAAGTTGATTCATTAAAGGTTCTATGTCATGATATATTTCAAACAATTTATTAAAATAAATACTTTGGAAATGGCATGTACAAGTACACTGGCAACATGGATCATATTTATTAAACTAGTGAATAAGCTCTGATTTTAATACTTCGTGCTTGAAACTATTATCTGAAACAGAACGGTCCTTTTTTATTTTTTAACACAATTAGTATCATTATTTCATTTTACCACGTTTATATTTATGTTGATATTCGTTTATGTATACTGTTACACTGAAAATGCAGCGTAAGGCGTCATGAAAACAAAATATTTTCATAAGTGCTTAGGGAAGATAGTCTGCTGACATTTAATCAGATATTATGTTATTTGCAAGATGTGTTTACAAACTTGTGGTTGCGGCAACCCACAGGAATAGAATTGGGTAATAAACTAAGAGCTAATTGACTTATTTGTATGTATTAAAAGATATATGAGAGCATTAAAAAATACTAACACGACGTAAAGAGATAAACTGTGTAAATATTTACCTAAGATATTTAAGCAAGAAAACTTCGTGTTTTTAGAACGCCTTTCGATATCAAATTGACCTTTGTAATTATTTTTATGTATAAATTTTAATAATTGCTTGTCATGCATTGTGTGCGTGTACATTCGTGAACACATGTATTATCATTAAATTTTTTAAATGCATTTAATCTATGACCCTCACTAGATTTTAATTTTCGGATAAGCGAGGTCATACAACATGCCAGCTTTTAAAATTCCTTTTACTGGTTAAGTTAATGAACACTTCATTCAGAGAGTTAAATAATTTAATTGCTTTTAATTCGGACGTATACCAAAAGTATTTTCGTTTTTAAATTAAGTCCTGCCCTTGCAACTTGTTTATGATTTGAAATTCTTTAATTTTGATGTATCTTCATGCATGCAAATTATGCATCACTTGCAAACAGCGGCACTAACTTTTCTAAAATGGAAATATTTTGGAAATACTTTGAAAATTGCTATTTTGTTCTTTACCCAAAGAAAGAGGGCGAAAATTAAACTTTTATAAAAAAAATTTCCTCGCTTGGCACACACACACACACACACACACACATATATATATACAGGGTGTTTCATATTGAATGGGACAAAAATAATAGCATAGTACAAATTCTGTAATTGATTTATTTAGCCGAAACAAATTAATTCTGAAACTACAATTGTACAAGTTTTATCTGGTAACAGCGAAAAATCTTCTTGTTACGAAATCCCCAGTAGAGGCACTGTTGATCCAAATGGCGCCATCCGTGCAGGAGAAAGTGTACTGTGTTTTGGAATACACCAAAATACTTTCGTTTATCGTTCCCTCAGTTGGAGGAAGCGGTTCCCGGCTTCATTCTGCAGCAAGACGGTGCTCCACTACATTGGCATAAAAACGTACTTCAGTTCATAAACGATAGTCTACTTCATTACTGGATTGGCCATGCTGGATCAAACGATATGCCATTGCTTTGTTGCCCACTGAGGTCACCAGATTTAAGCCCTTGTGATTTTTTCCTTATGGGGTTTTGTTAAAGACAAAGTGTTCGTGCCTCCATTTCCCAAGGACTCACAGCAACTGAAGCAGCGAATAATTAAAGTGCTCGAATCATTAACAAAGGATATTCTACCACGAGTGTGGCAGGAACTGCAATACCGCATAGATATTTGTCGTGTCACCGGATGGGCACATATAGAACATCTATAGAAACTTGAATAATTATAGTTTTTAAAATAAATAAAATTTTATTTATCAAAATAAAGTAATTTCAGCGTTCACAGGTATGATTTCTTTTTGTCCCATTCAATATGAAACACCCTGTATATATATATATATATATATATATATATATATATATATATATATATATATATATATATATATATATATATATATATATATATATATATATATATATATATATATTTGTGTGTGCGTGTGTGTGTGCATATTGGAAAGGGAAATAACCGCGATAACGTTGAAAGAGTCTTAAATCTATCTATTCTAACGCTAAACTTTAAATTTAACTGGGCATTTAAAATATTCGCATTAGCGGGATTTTTCCTAAAACTTATGCTTTATGATTATAATCAATAACGCCACTTTGGAGAAGAACGAGCTTGAGAATCTCTGGTAGTTTGATAAGCGAGTATCTAAAGGAAATGACTGACGTCATAGCACCTTTGCCGTAATTTCTTTGCCATGTGAATATACAGGATTGCGACTCCGTGATTGTCCGCTTTTTTCCAGTCCCAGGCTTCAATAAATGTTTTCCTCAACGGTTTAATGGAATAATTCGCGCCCCATCGACTTTGTAACATATTCTACAACGGAGAAGCGGCGAATAAGGGATTATCGTGTATGAGTGTGTATATATATATATATATATATATATATATATATATATATATATATATGTATATAATTTGTTCAAAGAAAAATAAAAACTTATTGTGGATAAGGTTTCGCTTTCTACGTTTAATATTAAAATGTTTTTCTTTTAGAATATTTTTTCTCTTTACATCGTCTAATGCAATAAGTTTCGATTTTATCTTTTTGAAAATATTCAAGTAAATTTTCTCACCTTGCGAGTACGGTAATTTTACGCAATATCTCATTGTATTTGCTTACCCGATTTTGCTAATGATAGAGAGTTAGACGACACTAAATTGATTTGCAATTTATGAAGATTACGTCAAGTCAAACTTTCTCTGTCATCCGAAAATTCCTATTCCAAATGAGATACTCAAAATCTCATTAGTATTGTTTTTAATGTCTTTATTTAAATACAAGCGTTCTCTTGTATTTCTTTCTGGGATCCAGTTTAATGGTTGTAGAAAAGAGATTTGTTAATTAGTTACCAAGTTATACACTTGTTTCAAGTAATTGATATTTTGCTCTAATATAAAAAATTATTTTCGTTGTTAATTGTTTTCAATCCCTTTCAGATTACTGAAAAGTTCAAAAAATGGCCAAGGCTTTGTGGTGGCTTTTTGGAGCACTGCTGGTAGCATCAATGGTGTACGACAGTGAGACATGTTCATGCATGTATTCTCATCCTCAAGAGCACTACTGTGTGGCTGACTTTGGTGAGCATACTTCGATTTTGTTCTTCAGATTACAAATTATGGAAATTTAACCGAAATCATTTCGTAGAAATAGCTTCTTTCCTAATTAGCACGTCACGAGTTTTACAATTTAACTTGTCTTATTTAAAATAACATTTGTATGCAGAATTTGTGTTTCTTTTTTATCCTTAAAATATTGAGCGTAGAACCCAAAATTTGATCCATAGCATAACGGTTATGGCATTGCCTAATTTTTTATCATACTGGACACGTTATCCGTAGGTACACGCCAAACACAAAATTTTCTAACGTTACTGAATACACAGTTATAAAGTTAATTAGTATATTTCTTTCTATTATTAGATTTTTCACATTTGAGTATAATTCAAATGTGAACAATCTAATATTAAAATACTAAAATATCTATTTACGATAGACTATGAAATACATCCGTTAAAAACAGATAAATTTGTCTTGCCAGAGAATTTCTATGGGGGGAAGGGGGTTGTCTACAGATTTCAGACTTAACTCTCAGAGTAACTTAATTAACAAGTAAGTAGTTTAACAAAGTCATTAAAAAGTCATTTTTGAAACTGCGTAGTTCGTGTTAAATTTATTAAAATATAACTTAACGTAGCTTAGCTAGGCCATATATATATATATATATAGTATATATATATATATATATAATGTATATAGATAGATAGATAGATAGATAGATAGATAGATAGATAGATAGATATATAGATATATAAATAGATAGATAGATAGATATATCACCTACTCGGAAAAAATTACCAAAAAATTTCCTACATCTGGATCATATATTATTAAATGGAATTATTTTGTCCCTTCTTCGTTAATTTAATGAAATTAATTTATTTTTCTATTTTTCCAGTTTTTCGGATTTATTTGTTTTCAGAAAAATAGCTATTTTAACATAATAGGGTTTTTTTAGGGCTGCGAGCGCGATATCAATTTATATATTTAATAAAACTCTTTACTTGAAAAATAAAGGTGAATCCTACGGGTTTCAATATATCCGCATAAAATACTTCCTCCGAAAAGATGTTCCGAAAAAAGAAATAGCTGAATGTAATATTTCTCTCTTTACGCTCTATAAAGAAACAGAAACGCATGAAATCGGTTTTCACACGCTGAATTTCTAAATCGCTTTGACCGTGGAAAATGAAAAACCTAAGGATGATCTGGAAGGTAATCCGTAATCGCAAGTATTAAACGCAGGCGCCACATAACTGGCGCCAACAGTTTTGTCCCTTCATAATGGGACTCTTGACTCTTTAGGTTCGGCTTAAAACTTCTATTTGTTATCCTTGAACGCTTGTAAAATATGATAGCTTTTACTCGATTTGGAATAAATGCGTTTGCAGTTTAGCACAGTGACGCTGGTATAAATAGATACTTGTTTGCATTACTTTGAACCGAATTCCAAACAGGTAACTGGAAATAGCATGAAACATTCATGACTTACTACCAATATAAAACGCTACGCACGACATACAATTTTCAAGGAGACTTGAAATATTATTGCGTATGAAATTTTTTTGTCCAGTGTCGAAGCAAGATGTAACGTTATTTCTTAGTGTGGCTCATCGACGAAACATGTTTATGGAGTAAAAGATAACTATATCTTACTTTTTAGAATTTCTTAGCAAGAATCTGTAAACAGATGCTGTAAGATCACAGATTTAAGAATTTTAAGGACTAGTTGTCTGTGAGATAAAAATTAAAATTAATTAAAAATTACAGATTTAAATTGCTTTTATATGGAAGGAAATACAGCTACTGAGACAACTGTAAAAAAAGTCAACATAGGAAAATTATTACTTACTATGTATTTTTTTATTACTTATTATATATTTTTTAATTCTATGCTTTTTTAAATCTCCTTAAACTTACAAGAAAATGGATCATGTTAGTTTAGAATTTTACTCTCTCTCTCTCTCCCATACACAGTCAAGTTTATTGAATGAAAAAGCTGTTAATAAAAATTCCGCCAATATAAAAAAATTACAAAATTGAAATAAAGCTATAAAAAGTGTACTTTTATTATAAATACTTCCACAATAGAGCACAAAACGCAGCACTTTTAAATTATGCAAAAATTGAATGGAAAATCTAACTGATAAAGGGTAACCTATAAAGATAGATAGCAGAATGAAGTTAAATGCTAACATCTCTTTATCAATAACGTCGTATTTATTATCAAAAGAAGGATTGTTACTGAAAGATGTTACCTTCAAAATAGACGGACCTTGGCTTTAGACAATCCGTCACTCTCCTCCATATTTTGAGGTATTGTCGAGGGCCAACGTATGTCTGTCTTTAAGTTCGCATAATCCCGAAACAATCCATCGTTTAGTGACAATGCGTATAAAGGCCCTATTTTCAATAAACTCTACTTAAATAGTCTTCTAAATTTGGTTATTCATAATGTGTAATAGTTCAGTTTCAATTTTTATTTATTTATCATTTTTCATTAGAAGGTGTTGCCGTATGCTCCTTACCGTGGAATTACCTCTATACGATAAATGTAGAGAGAAAGAAATGTGATTTACATGAATTTATTGGAATAAGGATTTATTAAATTAAAGAACCTTGTTATGGAAAAATTTATTTATACGAGTTTATAAAAACATAATTATTAAACAAGTTAACTGAACCTATTACTAAATAATGATGATAACTCTAAATAACCTTGAATGAAATGAACTGACGTAATCGATCATAGTTAAACTTTTAACTACAAAACCACTGCAAAAAAAGAATATATCTCCATTAATTTCAGACTTACTGCATTGGAAATTTTTCGTGTATGGACCGGGATGATTGATTTAATGGATTAACATAGAAGCAACGCAAATTATTTTAAGTTATCAGTCACATTTTATTTTGCAAAGATTCTTCTTGGAAGCTTCATTCGAAGCTTCAAAAAAATCTACGCAAAATAAAATAAGGTCATCCTTAATTTTAATCATGATGCAACGGTTTAAGTTTAAATTTTTAGCATTTTTGTATTTATGGGTTATTTCACGGTACTATTTTTGTTGTTTGGAAACATAGAATTGCATTTCTTAATATAAACGGGTTAAATACGTACGGTTCATGATTCACATCCTGTATCACTGTAGCTGCGCGTATTCGTGAAAACGACTCGTTAACACGAAGGAAATTATATCAGTGGTATCTGGTTTTATCTTTGAAAACAATTATGCTCCCTTTATGCAATCTAATATATGTAATTAATACTAGAATGTCCATCACGTGATGCGGGAAATCATTTTCTCCAAATGCAAGATTAGCTATATAAGGAATTTTATACTCGATAGGACATATTTTCATGTAGGTTAGTAACGTTAAGTTTGAAAATATCAAAATGTATAAAAAACAAAGGGGCAGAGTAATTGCTTCTGTGATCCTCATTTTGTGGTTCCTGAAACGTGGCGTCACGAATTTCTTCGCGATGAACAGATATGAAAATCGGTAGCTCTACATTAATAACGCCTATCATTAAAGCTAAATTTGGATTTTGATTAATATAAGTTATCTGTTGTGATCTTATTTAATATTGAGACAGGATGAAATATTAAATAAAATTTATTTTTATTTTGTTAAACTGAAGTTTATCAGAGTACTATCGAAGAGAGTAAGTAAATAGGGCATATCTCTCTATCCCAAACCTCTAATTTATCCATTTTAGATTAATTAATAATCGTATAAGAACATCAAACCGTAAACTTTTGTATTTTTTGTATTTTTTTATTTTAATTTATATTGCAATGAAAAAAAGTCCATCTCATTTTTTATCTGATGCTTTTTGCTTCAGTTATTGCAAAAATGCCAGCGTAGAAGAGATAAAGATAACTTACAATGGTGTAAAAATTCTTATCTCTAATTTTATCACGTGTTTGAGAAAATTTCAAAAACTTCTAATTGGATTTCTTGATGAAAAAAACTGCTAAGACTTTGATTAGAATCGTGCTTCTCCGTTAATTACACCTGTGAGTTTTTTCTGGCATTTCGTAGGTCCCAAAAGATGTTATTTCAGGTAGCCGCGCAGTCTGAGTACACCTGTTTTTGCATAGCGCTTTGCAGACGCCAGGACTCGAATAACTACTAATTGTTGGCACACTTCATGTAAACTCTTTGAATTTGATTCTTAAGGTAAAAGGAATTGGAAGACTTGCAATAACGCTTGAGCAACATTTAGAGATATCTGGCTCCAGACCAACAGCCGGCATGACGCATTGTTTTTGTATTCTTTGGGTCAGAAAGAAAAAGGCCAGAACATGCATTTGTTTGAACAGCGCGAACGCCATCGGAAGTGAATCAGTAATAATGACATTTGATGGCGAAAATACTTCTACAGAATCTTTCTCTCTCCCTCTTTCGGCACGTCTTGAATTTGTTTATGCAATGATGTCAGGCGATTGGGTAACAGAATTGTCCTCATAAAGAGCAGAACATTTCACTTTTCATCCCGCATATTTTCAGCGATATTTTAAACACGCTTTTATTTTTATTCAAAATGACTTATTTAATACGTCGTATGTACTGTTTCTTTTCCTATTCTCAAAAGAAAAGAGATACACGCAGAAGAAAAATATCCATGTGGAGAATATTTTGGCAATAAATAAATAAAATAAATAATAAATAAATAAATAAAAGAACTTTTTTTCTGTTAAAATAATGACAATGTTTGTTAAGTAGAAATATTTTCTATTAAATGAAGATATATTATGTTTATTTTTAAAAGTACTATTTCGCGTTACAAACAATACACATAAAATTTTACTTTTATTAAATTATTAGGAAATGAACCCTTAAATTTTTTTCGTACATTAAAAAAAATGAAAGTAGATAAAACAATTTTTGCTACCGTATAACGATTCAAAAACTTCTAAAGCATTTGCGTAACCTTTAAAAATAGTTGTCAATGGAAAATACTGATGTTATCTATTTAATAATTATCAAATTTATTTTTCAGGGAGAAATTAAAAGTTTTGGACGTTACCATACAAATAAAGTATAATAACTGCTATTTATTCAAATCTTAGTGAGTATTTGAATTTTAATGGGTAGATAAGAAGTATTTAAAGGCATTAAAAAAATCTCCATGAAATTTCCGGTTTTAAGCGGTATTATCAAATCAATGTTTTCATGGGATATTTAACAGACAAGTTTAATATCAATTATATTATTTCTCTTAGAGAATCCTCATCAATATTAAAAAAAATCTTATTTGCTTGCTTTTTCTAAAATCGTCTATATACCTAAAAACCATTATTAAATGACCTAAAAACGCTTCTTGCAATGTTTTGTTTGTATTTAATACAATGTAATTTATATTTCTAACCTGTATACTAACATTTTTAGCTTTTTCTTGAATAAAACTGTTCTCTTTAATGAAAAAGTTGCACAGCAATAATTTAAATCCTAAAAAATAATAAATCAACTACTAACATACAAATTATGAGAAATACTCGTTGTTTTTCAAATGGCTGTAGCTTCCTCCTCTTTAATCCGTTTCGAAAGTACAATCGAAAAGGAAAATAAAAACGTTGAAATTATTTTGAGTATTTTTGACGACCATTGTCCTGGAGTTTGAAAAATATCTTGCAGTAGCATTTGGGTACAGGAAAAGGCCAAACCTTTTATAATTGTTTCCTTTAGTGGTCCACTCTAGTGATCAGACCACTAATTAGACCTGATGTAGTTATTATCCTATGTAATATATTTTCAAAGACTTCGAGTGGTTTTTTATTTTTTTGTTCAACCATTTAAACGAGATAACTTTTAGTATAATTAAAAAAATTCTAGTTAAGTACTGTAAAGTACCTTTTAATTAGACTTTAGATAATATACTGTAATATTAAAACTAGAGATTAGGTTGCATGTTGTACCTAATGCATGATGGTATTGACATTAGAAAATCTCCTCTCTTTCTCATTTTTGAAGACTGTAAGACAAATATCGTTTAAGTTACGTTTTCTTTTATGGCACAACAGTTCAATTGTCTCACCATTCATTTCCCTTTTTTTAATAATAGGAGTTTAATTAATAAATAAGATGATTTTGAGTAGCACACTGTTAAATTTTACTTGTTCAATCTCAAGGTCAGAACCTATGTTTGCTCATAAAACAAGCATAACATAAGTGCTTACAAAGTTTATGTAGCTGAAATTTACCAACAAGCAAACCTTAAAATTTACGCGGTTGTTAAACTCTCTTTTTCTATTCGTTATTCCTCATTTGAATCCGTAAATCAAATGAATGCTCGAAATATGAATCATATCTTGATCGGAATGCCATAGAAAGCAATAGACAGGTGTGGAAAATAAAAATAAAGCATCGAATCCGCCCATACAATTCCGCCACCTTGACCAAAACTAGAAGCTTCAGCAGTTAGCGCTCGCCTACTGCTTGGATGACCTCCCCAGGCTAAAGAACCTCTTTAGCCAGAAATCAAAGCATTCTAAGCTACTTATCAGTCTCGAAGTCTTCTACAAGTGCTTGCCCGCGCCTTATAAGTGTGCCTCTAAATTGCTTGTGGGAGGTCACCGGGGTCAAATTCAAAAACAAGCTGCTAGCTCCCTACCTAGGAAACAACCCGCTGCACTCTTTCGGAATTCCATGCGAATTTCAGGTATTTTTTACGAAAAGAGGAATAAAAAAAATGCGTTAGAACAGGCATGGACATCAAGATTGTTTGCGTATGGGACAATGAATTTTGTCCTTGGTGGAATGAGTTGTTATATTTTTGATGTGCCCGCGATTGTTTGTGTGGGTTTTCATTAAAAAAGAAGCAAATGACTGTATTTTGAATTTCGTAGGATAAAAGACTCGACAAGTTTTTCAGGTTGAGAGGCAGTATAATTTATATAGGATGCATATTGAATAAATTTTGGCTTTATGTACAGTTGATAAGTATATTCAGGAGCTGTTTTCTATAGCTGCTTTTTTAAGATATCGTATTTTTATCTTGAATGTTTTTTTATTTTTTTCTTGTGTTGTACTTTTTAAAATTTTTCTCATCTATCATATATGACAAGCAATTTTACGTATGTCTTTTCTACCGAGTTTATTGTAGTGCATATTCTATACATGGGCATATCCCTCAAGTTCTTTAATTACAATAAACCGTGGTTTAGTTCTAGGATTTATATAATTTTTACGGGTTTTATGAAAATAAGGGTTGTGAAAAATTATACTAAAATTAATTTCGGTTTAAGTTAGAATAATTTCAATATTTTCTGAAGAAATTTAAAGATTCAATAAATCATATAGTTTTCAAAAAAAATTTGCGTCGTTACCTGAGAGAAACATATTGGAATTTTTTCCAATAAAAATATTGAATAAACTATATTGATTTTATCGAACATGCTACTGGATCCAGTTAATTTAAGGGTAAAAATGTTTATGAATGTTCAATATTTTACTCAGAAAAAAATCATTTATTTATAGCCTTAGCTAAAGGGAAATTATTTATACATTTTACCATAGCGTAGTATCCCATACTTGTGATAAGCATTTTAAGAAAATATTATATTGATTACTGATTTTTCAACTCTAATTTACACATGTGAGATTTTAAAATAAAGAAAAGGAATATTCAAACTGGAAATTATATTCGCTTTGGAAAAAGACAATTTTTTTCTGGGTTAAAAGTACGAGAATGTATATGAAGATGAATGTTCATTAGTGTGCTTGTATGGTATATTACAAATGATTGAGATACCTTTAGGAACATAATAAAATATTATTTCTAACTTTGATTTATATCTATCCTTTAATGAAATTAAGATCTGAGTAGAGTTTAGAACCATTATTTTGCATGCTTATTCTTTCATACACTTTAAATGTCAGGGTTATTCAACTTTCTACTCAGTTACCAAGTGCAGCCTGTTAGCTATCAGCGACTTTACGTCCTATTTTCTCCTTCAGAGGCTTTAAAACAACTTATATTTAATATGTATATAAAAACCTATCTCTTTTACGTACATTTCCATGAGATTTAAAAAAAAAATAATTCTAAAGCATTATTAAAATTTTGGTATCAAGGGAATATATTTCAATTATTTTCTCATTTCAGGTGGATATTTATTTAGAAATTGATGTGTTCTTGCACTTTTCATAAAAAGTTTTAATTCTTAATCTCCCAACTTTGATTTGTAGTTCTTAATGAATTATTTATTTTGTTTAGTTTTGAAAAGATGTTCTAAACAATGCAGATCAAACAAAATAGTATAAAGAATCGAGTTATAGACTGAGCTTGACATTTTAATTTAAAATATAAGTCTATCCAGTCTATTTACGAGTTCTATCACCCAGAGATAAGACTAAAAGTCTAATGTGGGTTCGATCAATTGAATGACCTATACAACCAATCCATGAGTAGCCTCCCCTACAATGTATGATATCCATTATTGATATAGATGTTGCCATTGTTTCGTTTCAGCAGTTTGTTTGTGCAACACGTAAGTTGTTTGGTCATACATAGCGTAGTTTTCTCCCTTAATTTTTTTTTTTCAAAGTTGATTTTTTTCACCTAAAATCAGGCTTTTATTCAAATTTTTTGTTTGGGTTTGTGTCTGACTATCATATCATTTTAAAGTAAAATTCAGTTTGATAATTATGATATATCTATTATATTTTATTAACTAGATGATACGGCTGAAACTTGTGTACGCTTATCTGTATTTTTTTCAAATCTTCTTGGATTAAAAGGGAGCGTAAAATATATTCGTCCATAAATCTTTTTTTCAATTTGAGAAGAAATAGTTCATTATTCAGGAATAAATTAAATAAATAAATTAAAAGTAAATCATAACTCATGAAGAAGGAAAATATTTACATAATTCTTTTTTCATTGTATTGATAAAAAAAATATTGCAAACTAATTCATTATTCGACGCAAGTTTTGAATATCCATAATACTTTTATAAACTTTCCTTGAATTAAAACATTCCAATAAATTATAATGATGTCTTGCTCATGAAAAGATTGAGAAATTTACTCGATGTTTTTATGTTAAAGTGCCTCAGCCAGGCACTATGTTATATCGCCCAATAAATATAACCTCGGTATCCTTGGTTAGTTATTTGGCATTCTGCTGTTACCCTTAGAGAAGACCCCTGGGGATCTCTCTGGTTCAGCATTTTTTGCAGTAGGATTTCGCAGTACTCTCTGGGCTCAGTGACATCTTAAATGAAGCCTTGACAGTGGAATGCAAGCCAGATAAGCAGTCAACAATCAGTCTTCTATTGTTAGAAAACTTGCACTCTGCTGTGAATGCACGGTGACAGGTGTTTATGAGTGATTTATTATTGAGATCTATTGATATTCAGATTTTTGCTCCGAATGTTTATCACCTTGAGACGTGTCAAGAAAAAAAATGTCGTATTTTGTGAGTGAGGACGAATGGGGAGAGGGGAAGAAATGGCATTTAAAATTATCGCTTAGATATTTCACACATCTTATATATATATATATATATATATATATATATATATATATATATATATATATATATATATATTATATATATATATATATATACAGTCAAACCCCGTATAACGAACTTCAAGGGACTAAAGCGGTTGTTCGCTTTATCTGGTGGTTCTCTATATCCGAACCGTTATGAAAAATGCTAGAGTTCACAAAATATTTAACTCGTTAGTTTTAATGTGTATTCAATAATTATGTATTAAAAAATAATAAAATATATTAAAAATTATCATTAAGGAATTAAATAGACTAAAATCGATTACATTAATTGACACAATACTAATTAAATTGCGTACAAAAAGAAAACGGCGGGACCAAAATTTTCGTTCGTTATAGCCTGAGTTCGTTATATACCGGTTCGCTATAACGGGGTTCGATTGTATATGTATATATATATATATATGTATATGTGTGTGTGTGTGTGTGTGTGTGTGTACAGGCTTTATCTCAGTTTGTTTACAAATTTGAAATACCTTTTCATGTAAGTATCGCGTGTTTCATGTTTTATGGTTTTCTGATATGAGCTTAATTAAAGCAAATAAGATATATGTTCTTTGATACAATTAATTATTTTTAAATTTTAGTCTTCAGTAAGTGAAACATTCCGCAATGTATCGAAATCTATTTAAAAATCGATACCTGTTTAGAAATTCGTTATTTTATAACTTTCAACTTAGTTGTTTCATTACAAAGAGGTTTTAGTTATATTTACAATAAGTTTTATCATACCAAAATCTCGTAAATAGAATTATAAATTGCAATTTAAGGGTATTTTTGCCTATTTTATCAAATACGGCTTTTATATGTAACGAATATGTTGTTCAAGAAAAATAAATAGAGTAAGCTAAATAAAGTAACATATCCTGATACCGTGACACTCAGTTTGAATACGTATAAATCGTTAAAATAAGTTATAATCATTAAATTGCACATCATAATATCGTAATCATAATTTTACAGTAAAAAGTGCTAAATTTTATGTATAAGTTTCCAAAATATGATGTATAGTTATAGAATAATTGAAAAGATTCGTAGGTTTTGACCGTAGAACTTTAATAGTTTTGATTTGAAGCAAATGCAACTTTTCGTATCTAATTGTAACGGATACTATGCTAGGATTGATAAAAAGCATTTCAGTAACTGCAGCTTTAGTACAAATTTCTGAAGTGAAATCATTAAATAACGTTACCAAAATATTGTTTAGGGAACTAACTTTTTTTTCCGAGAGCCCTAATAAGAAAACTTACATGTATTTATTTACAGATTTTCTCTTCTATTATCAGTATATCATCTGTCGTATATCTCTTATTAATAATTCATGGCATCTTGATATGATAGTTAATTTACTCATTTTACTATCCTGATGTTAATTTTCCTTAATATTCTCTAACTGTCTAACAAGGCAGCAAAAAGTTAGAAACAGAATAGAACAGTTGAGTAAGGGAAGTTGTATATTGCGTGTAAAATATTACTCAAAACTCGGATTCGCCCGATAAACGAGCGGAAGATGCAGTTATTGTAAGGAGAAGGTATTCCAGCAGACGCAGGGGTGTAAGAGATGCTTCTAGTTTACTTAAACGTACCTTCTTTTTCCTGCATCCATTTATATCTTGGTTTGTTTGTGTTGTTATAGTCGCCAGGGGGTGCAAATGATGAAAGGGTGTAAAATATAACAAAACATAATTGTAAGAAACAACAGTAATCAATCATGTTACGTAGATGTTAATGGTTGTGACATTTAGCTGAAATGATGGTGATAGAGGGCTAAATTATATTACAAGCTGATTAAGCTCATTTTTTTATGACATAAAGTTATAATGTTTGAAAATGCATGAGTTCCATATCTTGTTAGATTTGGGAAAAGGACTTTCGATCATATTGATAACCAAAGCCGTACAAATAACGGAAGTAAAGATAACAATCAACAACTATTTTATGTTTACATTACATTACATTTTTGTTAATGTTTTGAAATTAATGAAAGACAACTCTTGTGTTTTATGTATAAGTAATTGGAAATTAAAGCATATTTATTGCATAAAATGATTCAGTTTTGCTTTTTCATCCATTTATTCGAGAAGATTTTTGTAGACAACACATATTTTGTGGAGATATATTAAATGACATATTTGGTTAGAGGGTCATTGCCTTAAAAATTGGGGGAATATTTAAATTGCCTTCAAATAGTTTATTATACTGAAAAATAATAATATTCGCTCGTGTGAAATTATTTAAATTAAAGACTTGTCTGAAAATTATAATTAAAAACGAAAAATTATGGAAAAAATTTATTTACAAATCTTTACGGTGAATGTTTAGTAGTCCTTAAAATTTATCATATCTGTTCTTTAGAGAAGTATTTCTGTATCCTAAATCGCAAGTTATTTTATTCGTTTACTTTATCTAGTTATTTTCTTTCATTTAGGTAAAGGATTAATTCAAAATTATATTCGTTTCAGTATGGAAATTTAAATTATAAATATTAAGTTCTCTAAAAAAGTAAATTTTTTATTTTTTACAATGTAATTTGAGTAACGCATAGTATGATTTACTTCCTTAATAAGTTTATTTTGGGATTCTAAACAAATAAAACTGTCTAGTTATACATTTTTTTAAAAAAGGCTTATCTAACTCATAAGATATGAGAAAAATATAGCAAAAAACAAACTGTGCACTTAATTGTATTAAATATTTCCCTTTCTAATACATCATAGAGTATAAAGCTCTCTTTACATACTTTATTCAACAAATAATTAATATCTACCAATTTTAAATTTCGCAGTTCTTATATAAATAATATGTAAGACTAGACCAAAAGTTTTACAACTTTTGATAGCTGAGCTGTTATGGCTCCTGTTAAGATCCAGTCATGGTTTTTGTTTTAACAACATAATAATTTTAAAAAGTAGTATCAACATTATGTCAGTAACTAATATAAAACTCGGACTTGGAATAAAACATCCAATACTTCTAAATTTCAATAAAAGATGTCTAAAAAATTGTTCCGAATTATTTTGATAAAAAATTCATTAAACTGATATAAGAAAGTTTTAAAAAGTACACTATTTTAACACGTACATGTATGAATAAAAGTTATAACATAACTTGGACAAAAACAAAATTCTCAAAATTATTAGTGTTCTAAGACTATTTTGCGGAACTATATCTAAAGCTTTTACTTAATAATAAAACTTCTATACCTGAATTTTAAGATAATCGTAACTGTTTCGTTCAGTCAACATAACTATATACATAAATGCTTAATGATAGGCCTGGTTGTGGACGTAACTGTTTATAATCAATAGCTTTTAGTCATATTTATTTTCGTCTGTCCATTTGGTAGCTGATATTTTATTTGACTGTTAATTTATTGTTTTAAATCTAGTTTATTTTCTTTTTACAATGCACCTCTTAAAGCAGAATAAAAGTAGTAAACGAAACGCATTACGCCTACATCAGTTTTCTTTTGGGAATTTATAACCTAGCTTTAAGGAAAATAAATTCAGTAAACGGAATTCACAAAGAAAGCCTCTCCTTAAGGCGTGGAGCATATCTTTTGTCATCACTAAGAATATATATGAAATCAAAAGCTGTTTTAGGTAACGAAGGAGGGGTGCCCGAAAACAGCACGCGCGACTCCGAATAAATCTCTTCTTGAACACCAGAGCTCGTATTTTACCTCCTAAGTGTAATAAATACGCTTGACTTGCAATGTATAATGACGCTTCTAACTTCGCGGGAACTAAGTGCTGTGATGTGAGATGCACTTCACAGTAACACGGATGAAAGTTACACCTTTGGGGGAAACTATGAGAGCCGGAAAGTTGAGTTGATGTAAAAATAAATGTGTGTGTGTGGAGGCCTGTACTCCGACAATTCATCAAATTTTCTAAGTTTGGAAGTTTTACCTACTTATTTTCTGCATATTCTTTTTATGCCAACTTTTATCACATATTATTTGGAGCCAGTTTCTTGAAAATGTTAAATACAAGCATAGTTCGATAGAGGTTATCGTTTTAAAATTGAAGCAGTGGATCCAAATCCAGTGAAATGAGACGGTAAAGATAGGAACCACAAAGAGTTTGCAAAGCACGGTTAAAAGAGAATTTATATTTCTGGGTACTCTGATTCTAAGAAGTTGGGTGTGTCCCTTTTGTATTTATGTATGGAAATTCAAAGGAGATGCCTTAGCTGTTAGGCTTGACATGGTCTTTTAGCTAAAAGGAAAAACTTTGAATTCACAAATTTAAAAAAAAGAGTTGAAAATCAATTAGTGTTAGACAGCTCAAAATTTCTAACTTATATCCTCTTATTTCCATTCTCCGAAAAGCAGTAATCTAAGAAAAGTATGATTAAGTACACGAATTTTACTAAAAGGTTATCCCGATCTGTATATTTTAGGATCTATAGATGCATTTACAGTCATGGTGCAAAAAAATATCTTAGGGGGAGTTTCACATGAATTGCATGCTTGTGCCGTCTGAAAAATTTATGAAAAAAGAAAAATCTTAAAAAACCATAGTGATAACGTAAATAGGAATATTAACAAAAAGTATTAAAAATTAAGCAGTAAGTGGTTCAGATATAATAATTTTTGGACTTTAGTATAACTCTGTTATTAAGTTCACAATCAAAGTTTTAACTTTCTTAAAAGTAAGTATATGGGTGGCTAAGATAATATTTCTTTTTGGAGGTTCGATTTTGAGGTCTTAAGTTCAAACTTAAATTTAATGTCTAGAAACACATATATAAACTTTATGGCAGTAATTAACAACATGAGTAGATGTCAAGTATTTTTGTTTAAGGTGCAAACATGTCGTGAGGACCCTTATATCTCTATAACAAGATGTGTTTTTGGTTACATTTCAAAATCGTTTATAAAGGTATTTGACGATTGAGTAAAGAAAAGTGGAATAACATTGGCTTAATGCAACTGGTTTGTATGTCAAACGACCCAATAAGTCTGAATACCAGTTGAGTTGCATGACTTATGTAATTTTTTCTCTTTTGGCTTATCAGTATTTAAAGTTCACTCTCTGTTAAAGTCTGCCGCTTCATCCTACGAGAGTACTCAACGAGCATACTTAAACGAAAACGCAATGAGCGCGTGGCAGAGTTCTCACAAGCCTGTGTGAATGCCGCGGATATCTATCAGATGTTGATACACGTTATTGTCACTGTTGCCGCTAAAGAGTTTTAACAGGTGATAATGAAGGATTAGTCAGTGTCTACAGTAGGAGATAATTAGCAACAGTTACTGATAAAGGTAGACGAATTAGAAATACAAGTAGAGTTAAGTAGTCTGACCTCATTCAAGAGATGCTTGAGAGCCAGGTACTTGCATTTATTGGTATATTTCTGGTATTATGTTTTAATTGTAAGCGCAAGTCGGGCAATATGCTTCGTTTTAGAGACCGTCATTTCCCACCTTACCACCGTACTCTGAGTCATCTACAAATCAATACAACTCAGAAGAGTCGTATTCAAAGCGTCTTATTTACTTTATTTAGCCTAACCCTTACAATTATTTAGATCTTCGTGTATATATCCCACTGTACAAAGGTTCTCTTCAATACTTAATAGTTTGGAAGTTAAAACCAGATGCTGCTTACAGGTTGTTAATCTTTAAAAACGCGCTGTAATAGACAAAAAAGTCATATTTTTTCTAAAAGAAACTATTCATGTAAAATATCTGCTTCTGATTTACAATATGATCGTTTACGATCCTTTAACAGATTCGAAAAAAAAACAGCTATATTAAGTTGTGCTTGAAAAAAGGTTAATTTCTTTATCTCGTAATGTAATTTGGTTATCAATCAAGTTTATAAAACAGTATATTATAAAGAAACATGATATGCTATATCGTTGCAAATTCTCGGCTACGACATAGACATATCTGGTGTCATTTTACAGCTGCAAACGTATTCATGAATCTGATATAGAATTTCTTTGTACGAGTAAATTAAATTTAAAATATCCTCCATTTTTTCCTTAATAACTGCTCTAAATTCATGATAATTTAAAATTATTCAATCCTGTTGCACAAGAGCGTATATATACTAAGAAATTATTGTTGGTGAAATTTCGAATATCAAATTGTTCAAACTTTTTTAACAATCTGAGATTTAAAAGAAATCAAAAACTAGAAATGAAATTTTATTAAAGTCGCGTTTTATGCACTTATAAATTGGTGTACTGAATTGAAGGACAATAATAAAACAATATATTAATTTTTTTTTTAATGTTGATTCTTTGAATATTTACCAACTTATAAAATGTTAAATTACGTCATTGAGAAAACTTTTATATACCTAGATTATAATTGTAACTATGCCCTTTTTTAGTTGCTGTCGTAAGAGTGAAATCCAGAGGAAAAGGTGATGGTGGTATTACGGCCTATCACATAAAAGTGAAGAAAGAATTTAAGGTATGTAACGTTAAAATTGCATTATGACTAAAGTAACTAATCTTATTTGGTATTGATAATGAAGCTGGAAAGAGGTAGAGAGTGACAAGCATTTTGAAATTCCTCTATAACACCTTATGGTTTTTCTGTAAATTCACCATTTGTAATTCGAGATAGTATTTCTATTTTTTGTATCGCTCGATTGTTAGGAAATTTAATGGTATTATTTGTTGATTAGTAATTATTCGTAACTTTCTAAAACATTCAATGAAGCAGTGAAAGTTAGTAGTATTTGTTATGTATTGCTATGTTATTACGTTTTTAACACGACCTTTTCTTGTCGAAATATAGTCTATAAAATAATACTAATTACGCTTTTTAAATTTCACTTGAGGTTCAAATAATTGCTTTATTATGTATTCTTTCAACTATGCTTTCATAATTATCTCGCGCTCTCTCTCTCTCTCTTCTATATATATTATATATATATATATATATTTATATATATATATATATATATATATATATAATATAGTATAGCTATTTGCACGCTAATGAGTGCACAACTAGAATATGCGAACAGACATATCACTCTGGTCAAAAAGTTTTGCCACTACAAATCAAAACATCTCCCCTAATCCTCTTTAATTCGAGATTGTATCATGAAAAACACAATCAAGGATGCTTCTGTCCTTTCAGTGTTGTCAAAAGATAATTCTTCAAAACTGTCATGTTGAATTAGTGAAACCTCATGGTTCGTATGACATTGAACTGTTATTTGCATCCTGACCGACAGTTCATTTCAGTCTTTCAGGGGTCAACTGTTTACAAGATTCCCTTGTATTATGATCCCTTGCAGTCTGAGTATGATGATATGCAATGCATTCTTCTCTTGTTGTGTATCAAGGTTATTTGTATTATCTCACTATAATCAGCTTCGTTATTTAGGGTTTACGTTAAATAAGTAAGCTATTATATTTATTCATGAAATTCCTGATCCTGATTTGGGATCTTCATACGGTGTTCTGACAGATTGAAGAGTTCAAGAATATAAGGGTACCGAGAGTTTGTTTGTGTTCCGAGAGTTTGTTTGTAGTTTGTTCTTACACTGATTGGTGTAAATGCTATTTCTTTCAGTAATATCTGTTTTCAAGCGTTGTTAAGTTTTCAGAAAATTGCTTACAGTAAAACTATTACCGAACTTTACCAATGCTTCTTCGCTTGTTGATATGAATATTAAACCTCTTAAGAGGTTTGAGACTTAAGATACGCGCACGCGTTTATATTATCTAACAGTCAGGTCCTTTAGACAGAAATCTCCGCAAAATGAAAATTGGTTGTGTGGACATGTATTTTGAAACTGTTCCTTTCGGATAAGTTGAGGCATCCATATTTTTAAGGCATCAATCATATCCTCAAAATATTAAAGGAAAAATTTCAACAACCAATGGGAAAAATTGCAGAAACTACTGCCAACAGGATGAATCCATGTATCCGTTGTATGTAGTACATGCAAAATACTCTAGGAGCAACTTTCTGACGATGTGAGATATGTTTCTTGATTTTCCACAATACTCCTATACATATTCAGATCTGAAATTACTTTTTATATGTCTTAAAGAATGGCCATTGTACTCCCACTCTTATTTTTTGCTTTTATTCCCACAAAGAATTTCTTTGGCGTTGTTGATGAATAGCCTGATCACTGAAAAAATATAACTATATTTGAACAATTAGTTTGAATAATATATAAAACATTAGGATACTTTCTAAGGGACAACAGTCATTGTTCCTGTTTGGGGCATACCTATATTATATATATATTATATATATAATATATATATATATATATATATACATATACACGAAGAATGGAACTTTAATAGTGGCAACACTGCTGTAGAACCCCCATGCAGCCATGAAAGCAGCTTATACCACACGTCACATATCTTACCTCAGAGTGAATGAGTTCTCCCCACAAACATCACACGCCTGCATAGTGACAGGATGAACATGGCCATGTTTTAGTTACCACTCTGTTGTTCGAAATAATTTGTTGCATCGTACTGATGGGTGGGAAATGAGTTTGCTCACACTGTGGCTGATGTGTTTGCTCTCTCAGGCTGGGAAGTGCTCTACAGTCCCCCATATTCCCCGGACTTAAGTCTCTGTGACTTTGATCTCATCCCCAAGATAGAGAACCCCTCGGTGAATTCCACCAGAGATTCTGCAGGCTGTAGACCATTCCATTCGAAAGATCAACAAATCAGGTGCTGCCAACGACATCCTGCATCTTCCAAGACGTTAGCAACGGGTGCTTAAAAATGCTGGTTAATACTTTGAAGGGTTATAAAAGTTTCGCCCCTGTATCTCTTTTGTAAAATTTGTACATACCTAGTTGCCACTACTAAAGTTCCATCCTATGTATATTAAGAGATCAGTGAGTGAAGTTAGACTATTTAAATCTCACCATTAGTTCATTTATTAACAGAGCATATAAAATACGATAAACATACAGCCTATGACGGTAGTTCGGAGAAAAGTATATATGAGAAAGATAAATTATTTATTATCAATAACCTTCTTGTTTTTGAATTATTAATAGACCACCTGTAATATCAGTGCCTTTTTCCTCTTTATCAATAACGCTGTGGATATATTCCTTTACTAGAAAAAATAGCGTACTTCGTATTCAACGCAGATCGTTAAGTCGTAAAACATGAAAACAGAAAAAAAAGTGTTTTGAATTTTGGGGTTACGCATCTCTAATTTTCATTCTAAGCATACGTTAAACTGAGCTACCTAATTTCCGCATGGATACAACTTTTAAACACACCTAACTGCAACGCGTCAATAACATGCACATAAAAAAGAAACATTAAGAATAATTTGTTTCTAAGCTCTTCAAGTGTAATATTTCAGTCTATTAGATTCTATTATTCTGCTGTTGGAATAAATATGAGTTGAGACTCCGCGTAACGTTCGGATTCCTTTGAGCTACTGTAAAAAGTGGTATAGTTTAACCTCTGATTCGAGCTGCCCGTATAGTAACAGCCTCTGTGCCGCCTCGCCTCCCAATTTCCCTTTCTTTTATTTTTTATTTGTTTCATTCGTCTGACTGAACCCTTCCCACTCTTCCTGACTGAACCTCTCTGCCAGATACCATATAAATTATTCTTATTCCAGGTAGTTTGGGATCGCGTTCTTTTATTTGCTTTCTTTGCACTAAATTCAAAATTCTATTACGCAGTTAAATGATATGCTGGATGCTTGTTTCTCTTCGTACAGATGCGTTCGCGCAACAAGAAAGATATTTTAAATTTGCGAGATTTCCTTTTATGTAACACAAAAGGTTTTCCTACCTTGATCACACATGTGTTCGTAGCCGGAAAAGATGTTTGCTTTATCTCATGCCTATTTAGAAAGCGTATTTTTATTTTATTTTATTGCCTGTTTCTGTGAAATTATATCATACATATGCAGGGTGAATCTGAAAAAGTGGGCAAAGCTTTACGGGGTGATAGAATGCAGCTATACGAGCAATATTCGTCATAGAATGTATAGTTGGAACGCAAGCGGTGAGAAGTTAAAAGGTAGTTTTCCACTGTCACATTTAAAGAATCAACACAAGAATGAGACGAGATACTTCAGAAAACATTTTATTCACAGGAATGTAATTGATGTACATGCTCCAAGAAATTTCTTAAAAGAGCTTCCGCCAGATGTAATGCAGGCTTCACACCCATAGATTGGCCACCAAGATCGCCGGATCTCTCATGTTTGGACTTTTTACTGTGGGGCCCATATGGAAAGCCTAATCTACGAGTGTCCCATTGAAACCAATATGGAACTAGTCGCTAGTATCGCCGTTGTTGCCAGCGATATTCGGGAAAATACCTAGTGTCATAGCAAATGTGCGTCAGTCCCTATCCCGCAGTTGTGAAGCCTGCATTACATCTGGCAGAAGCTCTTTTGAGCAATTCTTTGAGCATGTACATCAATTACATTCCTGTAATAAAATGTTTTCTGAAGTATCTCCTCTCCTTCTTGTGTTAATTATTTAAATGTGACAGTAGAAAACTACCTTTTAACTTCTCACCGTTGCGTTGCGACAATACATTCTATGACGAATATTGCTCGTATAGCTGCGTTCTATCACCCCTTAAAGTTCCCCCCCCCTTTTTCAGATTCACCCTGTATTATTAACATTTGTTTTTGGATTTTCTTTTCAATTTTATATTACGTAAATCGAGTTTTAAATTCCACGTTCCTATTTATGTTTCCTATCAGTAAGCAATTCTGTAACGATCATTCAAATGCTCCGATATAAACGCTCATATAATATGGGGAAATTGTAAATTATAAATACCTGTGATTATTCGCGTATGTTTGAAGGTTTTATAACTAATTAATGCGTAATTGTGTCATACCTGTTATGTCACCACTGTTAGCAACAATAATCCTTTTTGTGTCAAATTATATTTAATTACTATTAACAGATAGCCCATGTTTTAACGAGCACTGTATTATTGGAATTAAACTATTACATATACGCAGTAAGGTAGCAATTAAAATTATTTATGTAAAAGTTAATATAAAATAAAATACGACTTTTCTTTTCAAATATCCTTCAAATGAGGCTGTGAAGAGGCAAAGTGGTGTAAGCCCAAAGCGTTTTACAGCAAAAACTACAAAAAAATCCACTATAAATTGAACAAATTACAATTCATAGTAACTATTATAATATTACAAATAATAGTATTTGCAATTCCACTATAAATTGAACATGGAGAATTGCATTTTTGCCCTCAAATAAAAAAAGTTGAAAATATGACTTACACCACTTTGCCTTTCACCGCCTCAATATAATCCACTGGTGAATATAAGCTGTTTTTCTCTATCATAAGGAGGCAAATTAAAATAACCCACCATTTATTTAATATTAATATTTCTATAAAACTGCTAATTTAAATTTCGAGTACAAGGTACGCACATTTGTAGCAGTCGTGATAAGCAAAATAGCATTGTTTATTTACCGTTATATAGTTTATTATTTTTGCGTTCTGTGTCGGCGTAATTTAGGCATTATATTTGTTTTCCCATTACTTCAATAAATAAAACATATTTTTTTAACAGAGTGTTTTATTATTTAATTGTCAGTTTATTTCTTCGTGGAAAATATCAAACATGTTGATTTTTCGATCATTATTTTTTAAGTTCCTCTATACTGTATTATTAACAGAGGACTGATAAAGCCCGGCATGCTCTGAGTCAAGGTTTGCTGTGGCCGAGCAGTGATGATGCTTCCTGTGGAGTGACACTTCATCCAACGAGATAACTCATCGCAGGTAAAATATTATTTGCTTTGTAAGCAGTTCATTCCTTTTTTCCCCCGTGATCTGCAGTCAAAGATGTATGTGTATTTATATCATCCTTTTCATTGATATCAGTCTATCACCTTTGAGTAAGTGATATCAATATAAGGATTAAATCTTTAAAAAAAAGTGCTCCTCTTCATATATCATGAAAGTGTTGCTGACTAGAATATAAATGCATATTTTAAAATGAAATAATATGCAAGTGTAAGGCGAACTTGCCTAGCTATTGACATTGGAGAGAAACTCTAGAAATTATGGTCAAAAGAAAAAAAAATAAGGCGCAAAGCACATGCAAATGAGAAACAGGTCAGGGAGTATATAACCCTGGGTCCTTAGTTTTTTTTCATACCTGTGAACTTTATTTATCTAACCTTTTTTCATAACTTTATTAAACACATCAATGAGAAAGGCTTGAATACTTTGTTTGTAAGGATTAAGGGAGGTGCGTGTCGGTTAATTTTTTAAATGTATGCAGCTTTAAAATGTCACATTTCTGACATATTAACAAACGCTAGCTCTAAGTTAAAAGTGATCTTTAAGGTTTCTAATGTTTTTTTAACAGTTTTCCTATTTTCTATTCATACATTTATTAATTTTTCTCCGTTTGTAGGTGTGTGTTAGTCGATTGCATAAAATATTCGCAGTTTAGTCCTCTCTTTGTCTATTCTATCTCTGAGTACAAGCGTCACCTGCTAAAGACTTTCCCAAATATTTAAATTCTTTTAATAAGACCTGCTGTAAAAACCCCTCACTCATATCTTGATTACAGTATTTTACGGATTTTATTCTTACTTGGATCACAAAAGTTGAAATTTAGACTTATTTGTATTCACTTATACTATTTGTAGTATTTTTATACAAACAGTGTACACATTATAGGGAAATTGCAGTTCGAGACAATAGTAACTAATGCTCTCTGGTCCGAAGAAGGACTACACTTGAGAATCCTCTATGAGTAATCATTTTATCTTTCACTGTGGGGCTTTTTGTAAAATCATACGCGAAAATATTTCATTAACATCGTCGTCTTCCCCTTTAATCAGATCAACTTCAGTTGAAAAAAAAAATCTGGTTCACTTTCCTACTTCAGAAATCCATCTTTCTATCTTCATTTTAGTATGCAAACCAAACAAAGAAGGCGACTAAAAATTAAAAGAAGAGTGTCATTGTTGATATCCTTCATTACATTTGTAAAGTACTTGTTTGAATAATTCCTCTTTATTACCTAAATAATAACGCTCATCTCTATTGTTTGGTTACATCTTTTTAGACACTACTAACCTAGTTTAATTATAAGAGCTAATTGTGTGTGTTTTAGTATTCTTTTACTAATGGAAGTGAATTGGTGAAGTCCTACGTGAGTTCAAAATTTATGTCTCCTATGTCCTATTTATTTAAACTTTCTTTGACTTCACCTGTTATTTAATAAAACCTTTTTTTTATCAACGAAATCTTCAAACAGGGAAAAAAAATCTCTATCACTTGATTTCTTCTAAATTTCAATCGCTTATAGTAAATTCCCCACGTATTTTTTTTGTGTGCTTTATTTTTTACCGCATACACGCTACACGACAGCAGCAATTTAAATCGAAGGAAAACGTTATGAAAAATTAATAAAAAGAGATGGTTTTATCTCCTATTGAAAATGCTATTATCATTTTAAAATTATTTGTTTCTGCGTAGAGACGATGATGCATGTGAGGATATCATGTTGTATAATATTTGTTATCGTGTTGTATAATATTTGGTATCGTGTTGTATAATATTTGGTATCTAACACAACTGCAATTATTTTTTATTATTATTTGTATACTCTAGTCTTAAATTAGTTTCCCTAAAATATAAACTCGTCGTTTAAAACTAACTCATAAAAATGATATAGTGACTTTTTGCATGTGAAACTTCATATAATTTGAAATTTTTGATGAAACTGTATAATTGAAATCAATCAGAAATAAATAAACAGAAATAAGTAGTTCTTTAAGTTGAGTTTATAGAATGAATAAATGCATTTTATCCATATAATGTTTATATATGTTATGAATTATAATATTATTAACTATAACATTATAATATTTTACTATTAATGAATAGGGGATGGGATTTAAAATGATATCCCCTACATTCAGAGCAGATGTTAAAGCATGTATTGCATTTTCTTTGAAAAAGGGGGCAACAGTTACTATGTATCTACTTAATTTTACCTTAATTTTTGTGTAGATAGATATTTTAAATTTTAGATTCTTCGTGTGAGTGGTTTTAAGGACGAAACAATTGAATTATTCGTACAGAATGAATAGGAATTCCGTCCATCCAAGATTGCGCAAGTGGTTGGATGAGACAAATTGTTTTTTTGCCATTGTCTTGCTCAGCTGAACAGTTTGGCACTTGGCCACGAAAACAAAGCTATTGTAGAGATTTTTTATAGCAGTTCCGTAGAAAGTTTTAGCGTGTTTTAAATTTACTCATTTAAGTATTTAGGATTAATATCCACCATCAGCATGTTACATTGACTCAATAAAGTCTAAATCGTGGAATTTTAGTGTTTGTGTTATATACATTTTTTATTGTTGTCTAAAGCAACAATATTACGGATTACTGACCCATTTATGTATCAAGTAGGAACTTTTAAGCATTTGTTTACATGAATTAATGTTGTGAAGTTATGTAGCCAGCAGATATTAACTACACAAAGCTTTCCTCTCTAGGTTAAATAGGGGGTTCTGTAACATGATGCTAGTTAATATTCTTGTTCAAACATATTCTATCTATCTATCGTAATCAGCTTGCAAAAATATGGATCCATTTTTATTTTCGGGATATCAGGGAATATTGTCTCTAATTTAGACCATCAATAGAAATTTTATTTATTCATTCTGAAATATTTCTATAATAATAAATACTGTAAATTTCTTTTAGTTATTTGCTGCTGCTACAGATTATAATTTTTAGTTTATAATCTGTAGCAGAATCCACATATTATAATTTTACAATCTTTAGATTCTAAAAATAACAAAATCATTTTCCTCCTTATCTCCATATTTAAAGCAAATAATGTTCTATATTGTAGAATTCAGTATGCTATTTTGTAAAATTTAGGACTGTCTTACTGTTTAGAACACACAGAAGCAGATTTTTTTTTCTCCTAATCTGATCCAGTAGCAAAGACGGGAAATTTAAAAGTCGCTGCCCTCTAGCTTAAAAATCTGTTGAAAAAAGATAACGACAGTGATATTTTTCTGAATTCCCCACCCCCTTCCACCACTAGTGGAGGACTCTACTAGCAAGTGGATATATACGCGTAATATACATATTCAGTTACATTTCTAATGTCATAATATTCAATGTTGTTTTAAGTGTAGGGAATCAGTTACATAAACCGTTTCGTCGAGCTTTATATTATTTTAAAATATACACTGTTATGTGACAAAGTTATCCTAATTTAGTAAAGAAGACATACTAAGACACTATGTCTCATATAAAACACAAAGGGAGATTAGGATAGATTGAAGACATATATAACACTACTTGATTTACGAATTTATTAAGGAATGTTCCTAATGCATACCTTAAATTTAATAGTTTGTTTAGATTTCAGCAAAATGCTCGCTAATCAAGCTTTTTAAACGTTAATTGACCATCGACGGGTTAAAACATTTTTCTTCTCCTTCGTAATTCGGATTTACTTATTCGTAAATGAAAGAAGCGCGATCTTCTATACTTACGAATCTTCTACAGACAACATTACACGAACTAATTTCTTCGACTGACAACATTAACTTCTTTAACCATTAATCAGTTCAACAGTTTTCCTAATTCATAACTGTTTTAATCATGTAATCTACAATATATATATATATATATGATTAGTAAGGAATAATTCATATTTTCACTAAAAAACTTCGCCTCATTTGCGTTCTTTGCTTTGTCTTTAGAAACTACTTCATTAGACAGTTTCGCTTTTGTTTTATTAATGATATATTATTATAATTTTAAAAATACATATCAATGTAAAAATGATTACCCATTCTTCTTTTTACCATCGACTGGTACTTTCCATTAGAACTTCCTTATCAAAAACATTTTGATATTCCGACGTGCTTCGTACCTGCTCCTACCACGGATGAAAAATATGTTGAATGCGCGGTTGCACGTAGAAACAGCAACTGAATGTTAACTGAGAAGAACTGAATAAAAAGCCCGAATGTCCTTAGTCCAGGAAAAGGAAGTCAAAATGGTGATGAATTAATGCGATTAATGACAGTTTCTATAAAATTCACCAAAAACAAATAAAATGGGTGCGGGACACCTTAAGGGTTGACTTAAGATCTCAGCTCTATTTTTCCATTTTTTTTTTCCTTTCCGTACCCTTGGCCACTCCTTTGTATTTCAAAACTCACAGAAAAGATAATGATTTTCTGTGTTTGGGGATCTTAATTATCAAAAGGAAATAATATCTTAGATCATTGAAATGTTTTATTTTCCTAAAATTTTGAATGTGTAGAGAAACACTGACAAATGTTGAAATCAACTCAAGGACAAGTTGCGCTTCAAGCATATGATAAATATATTAATTATGAATCCATATTCAAGATATATTTTCTTTTATTCAGTATGGGCAATATATTTGTCAAAGTTAATGAAATCATGTGCCATAAAATTAAACAAATTGCCTGTAATGCATAGCACTTCATTTATGGAGATAGTGGAAAGGTGTTAAATGGGAATGATTTATTCAGTTTTCGATTAATTAAAGTAAAAATAGTGAATAATGTTTTCTGCCTGTGGTCGTGATATTAATTATACTGCATCAGTATGTGAGCTTTTCGAGTCATGGAAATAAAATTTATTCTGAAATCATGCAGGAAATAGAAAGTAAACAATATAGTTAAAAGTGTTTGTTTTTAAAGGATTGTTCTCAGAATTTTGGAAAGTTTTTACCATGCATATTAATTTCTTTCACAAATATTTTCATTTAAAATATTTTTTCAGTATCCGTGTTTTATTAATTCATTTTATCATTGTATATTTTCTCAAAAATGTACCTTCCTAATGCGCAAATCTTTTGTTATTTTATCACCATCGTCATCATTATTATTATTGATCGCACACATCATTATGGGTGGAAAAACCTTTTTTTCTTAGGAAAAAATATACGTACACTTGAAGATATCTAATGTTTTTTCTAAGAATCTCTATTTTTAAATCTGCCGAAAGGTTTTTAATTTCTGATTTTTAAAATCGACGTCGCAAGCTTTGCTGTTATTCATATTTTAAAGCAGCATATTTTGTAAAATAAAAATGATTATGAGAGGTGATTACAAACACGTTTATTCCTTAATGAATAACCTTGTTGCTTTTTGAATTTGGAAATATTTTGTTGTAAGATTTAATTGTGTAAATTTTTATTGCTGTCGGTTAGGATATTATGTTCACAAGTGGACAGATTTTTAGTCGGTTTAATATATTTCAATCAAAATCCTTTAAAACTGTAAAATTTAATCAATGAAAGTTTCAGAGTCTTTCTATCAATAGTAACTACCGTAAAATCTTGACTATAACGCACACACGTGTATAATACGCATGCTTGATTTTGCACGAAATTTTTGGAAAAAATAAAAATTCGTCTATAATACGCACCCATAACATTTCAATATTTTATTTAAAAAGTGCACAAATACTTATTAACATAAATAAAATTTGTAATGAAAAAACGAAAATTTCAAATTCGGTAGAAAAAAAAAAACTTAAATTTTTTATTCAAAACAAACAATACTGTCATATTATCAGTCTTAATCATTTTCACTAGAATACAGCTCATCTGTTGTTTGTCGTTTATTCAATGTTTAAAAATACTTTTTTTATACACGAGTATAATACGCACCCTCCTTTTTGCAGACTTAAATATGAAAAAAAGTGCGTATTATACTCAAGAATTTACGGTAGTAATAGATAATTTTGCGATGAAGGTATCATTACTTTCAATAATATTATTAGAGTAGGTTGTTACTTACTTGAGTCTGTGCGACTGCATGTAAGTAGCAACCAAGCTAAGAGACATTGAAATCAAGCACAGAGTTATTTGGTTTCAGTTATCTGAATCGGACATAGTTTGTGGTCTGTCACTAATAGTCCGCCATTTTAATATTCAAAATATTATTATATATTAACTACAATATTTATTCACTTCTTCAAAATTCAAAGTAATAAAAAATATTTTGAATTGCAGAGTTACACAGTTTAATTACTCAAAATATTTTTAAACCTGTACTCTCCATGACCGTTAAAATATAAGATTTCTTTGAACAGCTCTTTCCTGCGTGCAAAATATAAACAATTGTCTAACTGTTAATAGGGTTCGATGGTAAAATGTAATTTTCATTCAAATAGCTGCAACTTAAGTAATCCTTTCATGAGTAGGATGCGGTGAAAGTCTATAAGAGCTCGATTTCCAAAGTAATAGAATTTTTATATTTCTACAGACTGTCTGCTGCGTAGATCTGGACCAGTTTTGTTGTTTGGGATTTCTTTTTCAAGGGGCGTAGGCTGATTTTGCACCTGCGATTCTTCTTGTCAGGGGGGATGAACGTGATGTATTCAAATTTGGTCTTGTGAAATTTATTAAAAATGGAGGTAGGCTTATGCATAACCTTCACTTTAACTGAGGTAATTTGCTAATTTGGTCCTCACAAACAGGTAATACTTTTAGAACAGCGTAAAAGAAAATTAATTAATATCGGGGTTTTTACTAGTTATGCCAGTTATGAACAAATGCGTATTAAAATAACTCGAACAGCAAAACGATATGCTGTAATTATTAAAGTAAATAATAAAACGCTTTGGAAATCTGTTTTTTTAATAAAACGTTTAGTTTTATAAAGGAAACTTAACTGATTTTTACGAGCACTAAAAATGCTTCCCACAGTTTACTTCTAATATATAAGAAGACACACAGTTTACTACTAATATATAAGAAGAAATTAAAGGAAATCAAGAAGATTTAGTCTTGAAAAAGACTTTTTAAAACAATAAATTAGCCGAATCACAAGTTGAAATAGCGTAGCACATGTAAACAACGATCTACTAAGAGTTAATTTCACAGTTAAACGCATGCTTTTTCTATTACGCATTATATTTGTAATTCAGGGAGGAATTTCAGAGTAAAAGGAATGTAAACACTGAAGTGGGCGTGGCATTTAAATGGCTGTTAAGATTATAAAATGTATTTTTGATACACTTACAATCGTCAGATCAACTTAAAACTTTGTACCAATATACTAGAGGTGTCAAAGTCTATTTTAACAAAAAATTGAAAAATCGATATTTTCATCAATATAAGGGTACCGAGTCCCCTTAAATGGGAATAATGTTTACCGGAAGGGCGTCTAACATCTTTATAAATTTCACTTCATAACATTCAGAGTTTTTATTTAATAATAACATAACTTGACCGAAAACTTTAAGCTGGATTTCATTCAAATGAAATAAGTTTCAAATTTGGAGCTCATTTAAACTTTCTCCTCCCTACGATCTGTGTTCTCTCTGGTAAGGATGGAATTTGAGAAAAGATAGTTTTTCTTTAGAATTATATCTATTCAACACTACCATAGTTTTTTCTTTATAATTATATCTATTCAACACTACCATAGTTTTTTCTTTATAATTATATCTATTCAACACTACCATAGTTTTTTCTTTATAATTATATCTATTCAACACTACCATAGTTTTTTCTTTATAATTATATCTATTCAACACTACCATAGTTTTTCTTTATAGTTATATCTATTCAACACTACCGGGAATCCAGGGTTGATTTCCCATTTTGGTAAAATTTATTCAGTGACTATATTTTACAAAAAATTGACACAGAGAATTTCATTGTTTCTTTTAGCCGATTTCAATACTTGCTATATTCAAAACTTGCAAAACTGAAGTTAAGTTCTCTGTAATAAAATGAAAGATATATGTGATTTAGGCATCGCTATAAAGGTTAAGTACGATTACTTTTAGTTCTGACTATTGACTAATAGGGTAAAAAAGTCGATACCACTATTAATAACCCTAGTAATTAGAAAAATTTTCGATTTATAAGTCAATAAATGCATCTATATTGTGGTCGAGTAGACACACATCATGCACATTATTAATATATCTTGATAAATGTTAGTACGTTCCTTTAATTCTAATTTGTGCTAATTCTTTTAAATTTTTGTTAAATTAATACAACCAACATATTATGTTTCATTAAAATTTTATATGAATATAATATATTAGTAAATAACTGAAGGTATTTGTTAATTAAATATAATCCTATATAAAAAGTAAAATAACTATAGCCAGTTTTTAATCTATGAAAATTTTAAAGGCATATAATTTTTCCTGTTTTATTTGCAAATATTATACCTATTTTGAATAACCTCGGTTTGATATCAGTACTATGAGAGGTTTCTTTAAAAAATTTCATTTTCTTCTAATATGAGCGTGTGGGCTTATACACACACACCAATTTGCTCTAAAGCTATTGTTCTCATTGTCGAGTAAAGAATCCATCATTTTTACACAATCATTTTTATATGAAGTCTAGTTTCTGCGTCTTAGAAACTCAAAGTTCAGCTTCTCTCGACTCTTCCTACAACTGCGTCAGTGTAACAATTGGGAGGAATTTCATGCCCAACCCACAGAAATTAGGCTGGAATGTACAAATAACAACATCTGGCAAGACTTTGTACTCTAATTCAAGAACTTTAAAGGAATTTCTTCGAGAACACCCTCGTTTTTCATTGCTTTATTTTTCATTTTTTTTTCTTGTCGGCGACCTCAAAAATAAACCCAACTCTCCGCACTCTCTGTATAATATGATCTTCTCTCTCTCCACACCCTCCATTTGCGGTTGAACATTTAATTGTCATCAGGTAATTTCTGCGAAGAAAAGTTCATTCTATACTGGTGGGTATTTATAATTAAATCATTATGTGAGTGTTTTAGGAACACAATTAATGCATTAAACATCTTTTCGTGCGTTAGTTGGAAGATTCGTGTGTTAACTAATAGAGGAGGAGGAAAGAACCTTCTTAATTTGGGACAATTTTGTGATGTACAACGTGATTTCCACTTTTATTTATGTTCCCGCTCTGTAAGTTTTATGTCTTCATAATCCATCATCTGCTTATCTTGTTCATTAATCCATCTTATGGTAGTTGAGTCATCATAATTTCTTCTAGAAGTTTTGAGCGAAAAAGTAGGAAGGAAATAATTATTTTTAAAGAATTTATTGTTATTTATGAGTGGGCCTGAAAAGAATCATCGTTATGTTTTTTCATTCTAGTTTCTGTACCTTTAATAATACTAACTGCAGAAGATCTGATTATACTATAAAAATTATGTGCTTGTTAATGGTGTTTAACACGTAACCCATATAAAAAATACTAAATCTTGGATAGTACTTTATATATGAGTAAAGGTTTTTGTAAATAACCTAAATTGGGATTACGGGAGGTTAATTTCCAGTAATAAACTCAGAAAATAGACGGTATTTTATTAGTATCTACTCTATTATGGATGCGTCTAGCGCTAGCATGCAAATATTCATTCATAAAATGTGTGATTATACACATTTTTTTCGATTATGAAACTTGATTACTGATTTTAGAAGACATTTAAATGAGTCGAAAAGAGACAATAACCGTTTCTCTTTCTTGCTTCAATTATCTCCTCTAATTTACGTCCGTTGCAATATTAGAAGATTTTAATATTGTTATCTAACCACAAAAACGATATATATATATATATATATGGTGTTTAACACATAACTCATGTAAAAAATACTAAATCCTGGATAGTACTTTATATATGAGTAAGGGTTTTTGTAAAGGTAAAAGTTTTGTAAAAGTTTGTAAAAGCTTTTTTATATGAGTAAGTAAGTTTTTGTAAAAGTTTTTGTATATAAGTAAGGGTGTTTGAGTAATTATTTTGCGGAAGAAAATATGGTCATTCATTCATATCTAAAGCACGAGTGAGTTGCTCGACTTTTAAATGAAGGGCAAAAAAATTAACATTTAAAGTTCAACGTCTTTCGAGTAATTACTAGTCTATATATATATATATATATATATATATATATATATATTTAGTAGATAGATAATCTAGTAATTTTTAATTATGCTTCTTTAATATTTCATTTTCATTGAATAAAAACATTCTAATGCCCCTCGAATTAAAGTAAAATGTATACCATAATATAGGGGTTACTTAGGAATTTTGATTTGTCTTAAATAAAAACAATTTAATACATTTTCCGAATCAGTGTAAAATACAAACCATAATATATTATTAAAATTATTTTTGCGGAAGAAATTATGGTCTTTCATTCATATCTAAAGCACGAAGTGAGTTTGTTCGACTTTTAAATGAAGGGCAAAAAATTTAACTTTTAAAGTTCAACGTCTTCCGAGTAATTACTAGTCGTTAGTTTGATGATTATTCGAGAAAAGTGTCAAAGACCTCATTACAGATTATTTGTGGTGACTCGTTCTTTTTTAAAACTAAATAACCTCTTTCGCTATGGGTAATTAGCTATCAGTTGTCTGATTATGAGACTTGCATGTAGCTTCTCACTTCACTCCATACCAATATTAAAAAACTGTTCCTGTTCGCTTTAGAATTAGAAACTCTCAATGTGACCTCAATTGGCACTAAGTTCACAACGCTGCGCTTTGATGCTTATAGCATGCGTAACACAATGCCTCATTCTCATTTAACTAAAAAGAATGACCGGTAGAGAAGAGTGCTAAGGAAAACCAAAAATAAAACATTCATCAATTCATTATAATCAACGGTCACGTATTATGTATGAGTGCAGGTGCAGAGACAGCCCGCAGTCTTTATAAGCGAATGCATACTGTTTACAAACCTTCTGAACAACTCCTCAAGGATGGCATATTTAGTGCATAATATTAGAAGCATAAAAATATTATGTTGTCATTCATAAATCTGTAATGAAGGACACTTTTCGTTTTCCCTACAGTAAATTTAAAGTGGTAAATGGTTTAAAAGAAGAACTCATCCTTTAAACTTGTTAGTTTTATTCATTTGGCAAAACATAACTAGTTGAGCGCAGGAATAAACAAGTTTCAAGTCCTTGTTGTCATTGCCATAAAGCGGATAGAAATTTCCCGTCAGTCCGAAGAATGCATTTTAACTACAAAAAGTTATAGACAATCAGCATCATACTTGTTCATTAAAAGGAATGGTTTCATAAAACTAGTATGATTTAAATCTGACCTTACTTAAAATCTATAAGTAAAAGAGGTAATTTTTCTCCTTTACCAGTATGATCAAAATTTAACAATGATTATAAGTGTTTAAAACCTCTAGCGGAATGCTTTTACAGTAATTATTTTATACAGAAAGGGAATGATTTTAAAATTAATTTAAGTGATATAATTCTATAAGTTTGTTACTAATTTAGTCCATGAAAAGAGAGAGAGATTTCAAAATTCCAAAAACCCCTAAGTAGTTGAATGGTACACGTATCAAAATTTTACAGTGCTGACGTTCACCTCCGAGACTTTTTTATATTTGCGATATTTGGTACCATATATAGTCTGTCATCCACATTCATGGAGGTTAGGTTAGATAAAATTGGACTGTTTCGACTAAAATTGAATGTTGTTGGTGTAAACTGTAGAAATAGTTTTTTGTTTTAAAAATTTGAAAATATTTTTAAAAATGAACTTAATTAAAGTTTATAATAAAATTAATAGAATAACTTTATTGTATGTATCATTGTATCTCTATTGGGCCAAAATTGAATTGTGCTATAATATTTTAAATATATTCCAGGCATTAAAATTTATGGTTTCTAAAGAGGATCTAGTATTTTTTTCTTTTGGCTTAAAATTAATGCACATAACCTGAAGATTTTCAGGTTCTTTGAATGACTTTAGTTCGTTTATATTAATCTCCATTATCATTTAATATTTATTTTCTCTTACTTACAATTTTTTTTACATTTATGTTAATTTTTACTCTTTAATAAGCAGAGTTTTTTCTTCTAGGACGCATACGTGGCGAGAAAGCCTTCATTTCTCTCTGTCACTTTGTACAAGAATGGCCCAGACTGTCTGCAAGCAAAAGAAAGGTTTCCGAAAGCTGTACCAGCAAGGATGCCGATGTAGAGTAAGTACCATACGTATAATTTATCTGACTCATGCTTTAATTTTGTATATTTATAATTATATAAAGACTTTAAAGTCTCGTATTTCTTTCTCTCTCTCTTATGTGAAAAATTCCCTTAACTTATTTCCTCAGAGATATAATTCTTTGGCTATATTATGTTCGTAAATCATGGAAGATGAGGAAATAATTTTGAAACTCTAAAGTTTTTTCTTCATCAATTACTTTAGGAAGTAGTATTATTCTTCTAGAACACTCTTTTATTTATGTACACGAGCACGAGCAATTAATGAATTCATACATATTACTATTTTTATTTGTCTTTGAATCATCCTTATTTTAGCTTCTAAAATGTACGATAATATCACGAAAAATACAACAAAACTGAAAAATATGGAGAAATTTTTTGGAAGTAAGTCTGTTCTCAATTTGAGGGGGGGGGAATATCAAAGTCTACAGAAAGATAATTTTGTTTCTTGCCACTCAAATGCTCAGCCTAAATAAAAAGTTGTTAATTTTTTCCCACGTGAATGAACTTACGCTTTTTTAAGGGAAGAATTTGATTTTTAATGCTCTGTACAATGAATGTATAACATTTACGTACTCATACATGTTGAGGATAGATTAGAGACATGGCTAGTGATAGAGTAATTGCTATAACCAGCATTCACTAGCCATGAATCAAATTAATATGATACTGGATTTACTAAAAACTATTTATTACTTATTTTTTTAAAAAGCTATTTTATTTAAATACTTTCTGGGTCAGTAATATATTTTTGCGGGAATAGTTTCTAATTTCATCAATATATTTTCCCAAGCAATTGAGAATATGACTTTTCGACCTTTATTATAATGACTCTTTAGGGTATCAATGAAAACAAATGTGTCTTATAACAACAGTGACCTTAAGTGGACCGTACCCTAAATGAAGTGAGTAGTATCTCTATCTCCATAACAATTTATTTAAGCGTTACTTTAAAGTGATGTCACTGACTAAATTCGTCAAATATGAGACATCCACGTGCAGTTCACACCCCTGTTTAGCGTCACTTTTTTGTGCTCATGACATAACACCGACGCTCATGACATAACACCGACGCAGCACAATGGTTCAATCAACCACCCAGTGTTATGTTAGAACTAAAAGTTATATCTGAGCACGTGGATTCTGGGCTGGGCATTACCTTGTAAGGTGTAGGACAGCTGATGGCCGTCATAATTACTTTTACTTGGCACTAACAAACAATAAAAAAGTTGAGCTTGTGTTCAAGTCATGCCGAGTTATTTGTCTAACGGTAGGCATTACAGTATTAGGTTATAATAGTGGAAATTTTATTGCTTGTATTGTATACTCTGAAATCATAAAATATTTAATAGTGCTCCCCGACTTTTGCTGTGTCTTCTTACCCGAATAAATAAAACTGAAATATGATTATCATTTAAACGTATAACTGTTTAATATCTCATTATGAAGACATCCTTCTAGGAATTCCCAGTTCTACACGAGATATTCAAATTAATTAATTTAATCTAAATAAGAACTAATGGTGTCATGGTAAAAGTTTGCATGGTAAACGTTTAATTCCTGATTTATAAAATTTAAATGATAAAATAACTTTATTAGCTTAGTTACACTATGCTACTCATGCACTCAGTTACTTATGCTCCCAGTAAATTACTTTGGTGTATTTTATAACTTTAAGAAATGGATACATACCGTATTTTTCGGACCACGAGTCGCACCATTTTACATAAAAAATATCGACTTAAAATTCGGGTGCATCTTATGGTACGAAAGTAGCGTTAAAATAAAATTAATATTTTATTATATATATATTATATAAATTTTGTATATTATTTAAAATATTTATTTTATATTTATGGAGTACGGTATAAAGGTTAAAGTCAAAAAAATGATTTTTAGATTTTTGTTGGTACTGGTAAAAAAAAAAAAAAATCTTTTGACTTGTATAAAAGGCTTGAGTCTATCAATTTTGTATACAAAAGTACATTTCTTTGTACAAAAAACTCATGCCAAATTATTTTTCTACTATTGATATAAAGCCAATAACTTGGTATGTTTAAATAACTGTTTTGACTTAAGCCCTTTATGCCGGGCACCATAGATATATTTTTTTATCTTTATTAATTAAGAAATTGAAAATATCTTTATACACCTAACAAAATACAAAATATTCTTTTCTAAAAATCCTCCCATAAATTAGAGGCTCTTCTTATGGTCTGAAAAATACGGCAAGATATGTTCCATTATAATAATATCTTAATTAATAAAGATAAAAAAATATATCTATGGTGCCCGGCATAAAGGGCTTAAGTCAAAAACAGTGATTTAAACATACCAAGTTATTGTCTTTTATACCAATAGTAGAAAAATAATTTTGGCTTGAGTTTTTGATGGCAATGGTTTTTGCGGTTTGCCATTGATGTTTCGCCAGTATTTTATCTCATTCTGACAGCACTCTATTTTCCCTTCAGGTTCGTATGCCCGGATATGTGAAAAATCCTCGAGAACCTTATTGTGTTTGGGATACTTTCCGTGGAAGAAAAGACTGTCAAAGCTTGTATTCCTTGTGCGTCCCAACGGCCCAGAACCGCACGAGTAACGAAGAGTGTTCATGGGTGTCCACTTCATTATACAGGAAATGCATGAAAGAACGGAAACACGAGAGGAGACTGGAGCCCTAAAGGGTTCATGCCCTAGAACTGTGTACTGTCGTCGAGAAAGTGTGGAAATTTAAAATGGTGACATTATTTTGCAGTCTACATTGTGTTTTCATTGATCTGATGTTTTTGTGTGATGAATAAGACTGTAAATTTGCCATTGATGTTCGAAGTATCTTATCTGTATGCAGCTTAGATAGCCGTTTGTCGTCCAGTTTTAGGAGATCATTCTTCTAAATTTTTAGTTGGTGTATTGTAACATTTTTTTAATTGTCTGTTCATTTCATATAAAATGGATTGAAAAGTTGCTTATTGTGTTATCTAGCTGTGAGGAAGGGTTCATACTATGATTTTTTCTTAGATATCTGTTTTTTAGTAAAATTTCTTTTGTATATTTACAAAGAACGAGTGGGGATTTTTATTCGTAAACAGTGTTAGAATAATTAATTTAATATATCTCAAAAATATGTTTTAAAGCTTGAAAATTTGTTTCAGTCGTACAGAGTAAACTATCTGCTGCATGAATAGTGGCAAAATTTAATTTATTTTTAATATTGGGGCTATTTTTTATTTTCCTCTTCTGTTTTCAAATATCCCTAATCTTCCTAGCATAAAAAATATTTATTTTTAAGCAGGGTTACGACAAATAAAGGGAAGTGAAATTACTTCAACAATGAATCCGTAGGTACTTTACAGCTCTAGAATTATAATTCCAGAATTATGGATTTTTTAAAAAGACTTTTACACTGAGATATAAAATTCTGTGCATCTTACTGTCTTAATGCATATACTTTAGATTTTAAAGCATATTTCATTTCATTTCTGAGAATCAATACAAAATAGTCTAGGAAAAAATTTTATCATTCGAAATAGAAATTATGTATAAAAGGTACTTTTTATTGACTTTTTATGCGTCATTGGAAACTTTAGAGCTTATTATGTAATGTCACTATTAACGTTCGGCCTTGAAATACGGTTCATAAATATAGTTGGGGATAAAATATAGTTGGACTCTTTGAAGTTACTAATCTCAGTTAAGATAAGATATTTCATTTATTTATCATGGCTTATTCATTCCTATCATCAGATTTGTTCGTATGGGACGTACTTTTAGAATGAAAATTCTTGCTTAGTTGAGATGACGAAAATTTCCTCATATGTATCATGTGCAGTTTTTGGATTTAAGCGTGTAAATATATTTAAAGATATATCTTTCGGAGTTATGGTGGTTTCTTTACATATTGCATTAATCTTCATAAAGTATAACTTCGAATCAGGAAATTGAATTATCTGTTTTTCTGATTTTATGTTGTATTCATTTTGTTGTATACATTTGTACAGGTAGCACAAGGTTTCTTTTTGTCCTCATTACTTTTCTGTTTATTACTGGTTCACGTAAAATATATATTTAGTGCGTGCTTTCTTCATGATTTGTACAAATAATTCGTTGCATTAGTTGAAAGGGGATTTCATATTTTATGTGTGTTTCAAATCTGAATGCTTTCTCTTATTCCCATCACGTCACAACTTGAAAGATTCATTTTTATTTTGGCTTTAATTATTTTCAGACATTTATTATATTTTATCAAATTTTTTGTTTACATATCATAAGTTAAAAGATATAGGATTATGATAAGGAATCCTTAATACAATAAATCATTAGGTAAAGTCTTATTAGGTGATGTCTAATTTTGTTATACACATACGCAAATATCCAGATATCATCTTTTAAACTGATGAATTTAGATTTTAAAATTGACCATTTTCGCTCTGCTTTTAGAATTATCAATAGGAAAATCTCTTTCAGTTTGCTCATCAGTATGTATTACTTATGCGAAATATCTGCTGAGCATTATATAATTAATTTTAACATGTTGAGCATTATGTAATTGATTTTAAGTATTTCCAAAAAAACTGCTTTTTCCCTCTTACTCAGTGCGGAAGAGCTATATTTAATTTGTAGAATCTTGAAACTTTTTGTTTCTGAATCAAATGAGCTTAATCTATTTTTCTTTGTGTGCCAATATGGGTGCCATAAAATATATTTAGGTACCTAAAATACTAGTTTGGGTGCCTAACATAGTCATTGAACACTATTATCATTTTTCATTATTTTTGTCTTTAATTATGAAAGCATTCAGTCTTGAATTTTATAAAAGTATGATTTTCAGTTACTTGTTCACTTTTATTTAATATTTACATTGCACCTTCATCATCAGGAGCTTAGTTTATTTCACATACTTCAGCATTTTTTTTCATTGTTGTTTATTCATACCAATTTCACTTTTATGAACTTTCAGAGGTAAATATTGCAATAACTATACACAAGAAAAATTTATGTAGTTTAACAATGGTGCGAGTCTGGTTTTTTTACTAAAAATATCTTCATTTTTGAAAGGATAGATTTTACAACATGTTTGAGCTAATAAATCTGAAATACCGTGACTGTCCAACATTTATTTCACATCGAATTTTCAGTTTACTGTTAGCAGTATAAAAAATTTGATAATTTTTTTAATCGTCATAAATTATATCAGTTTTATGCAAAAAAATAATTAGATTCAACAATAATTTTGGTTACCTTCATACTGGTTTTTTCAACGATTTTACATTACAAAATACAGTGTTTGATTAGAATAAAAGTCATTTATTTTCTTGGACATAAAGTAATTTAAAGTTATTAAAACTAGCTTTCTCGTGTTGTTACGACCCGTGAATCAAATATGAAATATTTAATACGTATAAATAAGAATTTAATTAATTTAGAAGAAATGTTTTATTTTATTCTTTATAGGTCTCATCAGTAGTGTTTTCTGCTTATAAATTTTCCCAATAAGAATTGTTTTTTTTATGTTTGCAGACAATAATTCTAAGATTTTTTCAAGAGAGATTTATTTATGCTCAAAAGCCTATTGTAAAATTCCTGTTAAAATCCAAGTTATCAGTTATCACAGCTTTTGAATTTCTTAAAGACTTTAAATTTCATAATTTGTGGCTTGAATATTGCATTACTTGCTTACCGTGTTATTCATTTTAAAGTTGAAAGAAATTGCATTACCATCTAAACTGAAATATAACGTAATATTTTATTGTCTTGTTTACCTCATTTATTTTTTTTTCATTTTAATGAACTCTAATAGCATTAAATTTTAGTGCATTGTCTATCTAATATTATGTATATTTTGGTCACGAGTAGTAATAGTAGAAGACTTGGCTTGTCGTAGTCCATAATTCTGTTTGTAATACCTAAGATTAATATAATTTTTGACTATTTAAAGACTTGTTGTCAGATATGGTACATTGGAATAGCTAACTATTAAGTACCAATTAAGACTATATTGAGTATACATCCGACAGAAATTTACTGTACACCAGTATTAATTTAGTTTTACATATGAACAAAGTTTTAGTATTGTAGCAATACCTATCTAAAATATTCCTAAATATTTTTGTAATAAATACATGTTGGTTCCTTGCATGCTTGTAAATTATGTCTACACAACCAAGCCTGGATAACTTCCAAACATAAAATGTAGAAATAGACGGATTCATAAATGTTTTACCTCGCGAGTTTTTACTACATTTATCTGTATCATTGAAATCTGTATATGGATGTATGTCTGTAGAATTCAGACTCTTTGACGTACAGTTGTGTCTACCTGAATGTAGCTTAAGTAAAACACATTTTTTGTGGTTTTACTGTGATATGTCTTTAATACGGAAGGAAGTTTACGGTGGTGGGAAAATTAAACTATTCACCACGGTGACTTATCTTTGACGCTTTACTGACATATGATGGCTATATGTATATGTTTGTAGAATTCATATCTTTGACGTACAGATGTGTTTACCTGAATGTAGCTTAAGTGGAACACATTTTTGTAGTTTTACTGTGATATGTCTTTAAAACGAAAGAAAGTTTACGCTGGTGTGCTCACCGCCGTGGCTCATCTTTTACGCTTTACTGACCTTATGTAGTTATGTTTTCTGTACGTTCACTTTCCATGTATGTTATGTGTGATTTCTTTCTTTTTATGTAAATAAAATCATTTTGATACTTAAGTTGAAATTCATATACTTTCATTGTGTTCTTTCTTCATTTGACATTAGATACTCAAGAGAAAAGTTATTTTAATAACCTTATTTAAACTACATTTAAATTTTTAAAAAATCTAGTTTTGAGAAATACAAATAATGAATATTAGTTGCCAATAAGAAAGCATAGCAAAGTTAGGGGGAAAAATTGGTATACTTTTAGCTATACGTAAGAGTATCCTATCTCTTTACGCAAAATTTTTCCTGGAGAATTGCATTTTAGTTTTCAAGTTTGTTGTGTTCAGAAAAAATTTCTTAACTGCTTTTGGTAAATTGCTATTCGTGAATTCAAGAAGTTATTGTATCCCTCGGAAAATAACAGAAGCAAAGAATAATCTATTCTAATGCGATATATAATAGTTAAAATTAACAAATAGATCTCATATCGAAGATAAGATAATTATTGGCCTTTGAGATTTCACCGAAGAGACAATAGCCTCTAATGTTACACATATAAGACACGTGGGAGTGTTTGATGCTTATATATATATATATATATATATATAATATATGTGTGTGTGTGTATGTATGTATGTATCTATGTATATATATATATATATATATATAATATATGTGTGTGTGTATGTATGTATGTATCTATGTATATATATATATATATATATATATATATATATATATATATATATATATATATTATATATGTGTGTGTGTGTGTGTCTATCTATAATACTGATAATAGCAGTTTTGTTCTTATTCTAACAATTACGCCATATAGACTGTGAGGTTCGGCCTTATTTACCAATTGCCATATAGTTTTTCCTTAAGTTCCCTTTACTATCGAAGATTTTAAAAACTATTTCAAGATATCGTAGGTTGGGCAGAATGGGAATTGGGAGCAGTTGTTTAGCAAATTTAGAGTGCGAACTGGGAAAGCAATGGTACTTCAAAAGATGGGATTCAAGACTGAGAAGACGTTGATTTGTCGCTGAGGTAAGTCTAGATGTAGTGCCTGCCGAAGAAGCTAGAACAAACACACGAGAAAAAGCCCTAGGTGATCGGGCAGGGTATGAGGCAAATAACATTATAGGTTTTCTTAGACTAAGTGTTAGGCATGGTTGTATGTTCGACAAGGATACGAGCTATATTCCATCCCCTATACTTCAAAATGTAATCTCAGTACAAAATTATGTTGAGCCTTTAACAAAGTTTCCTATTTTTAGTTTAAAGCTATTGTATCATTCAACACAGTTAAACGTTTCGTTAAAACTCTTATATTATATATATATATATAATTATTATATATATGTATATATAAAAATAGCCAATAATAATAATAATTATTATTTTTCCATAAGACTTAATACTAG
>OU015494.1:143753429-143818429 GCA_907164885.2 Dolomedes plantarius | reverse complement strand
AAAAATATCATAAAAGAATCTTTGGAGGGTGGGAGTAGGATTTTTTATAGTGTTTCTAGTGCTTGTTTTATTGTTATAGTCGCTCGTTTGAAGGACTGGTGGGGATACCGATTTATTATATGTTGCCCCCTGATAAGATAGTTGTATAACTGTATCGTAAATTTACTTCAGGTACACGTTATAAATTTCTTTTGATGGTCTCGATTCTCCTACTATGCTTTAATCATAGGAGATGTAGGATCTCATGTGTATACCAATGTAATATTAATATTAAGTGATGATAAAAACTTATTAATTACTATCTGAATACCCGTGCTTCGCTACGGAGTACATTCAAATTAAATACAACGATGAATGTATGCAATTAATGCCAAAAAAAAACAAAAAAAATATTTATAATAAATACAACGGTAAATGTATGCAATTAATGTCCCCCCCCCCAAAAAAAATATATTGATAAAAAAAATCATAACGGATATTTTTATAGACAAAATGATGTAGAAGCAAATATTCAAATTAAATACAACGGTCAATGTATGCAGTTAATTTGTAAGTTTAATATCCATAAAACATACTAATTTGAATTAAATTCTTAAAAAACTTCCATCTCATTTAGTCTAGTGGTAAATTTTTATCTTTTACCGTTACTTTAATATTTTTTTTGTCAATTTATTTCGTTGTTATGCACGTGACGCAAAATTAATTTAAACTATCACAAAAAGGAAAGAAACCACGTGATCAACATTTAATAAATTAAATTCTAAAAATTAATCTTTAAAAATTCCCGAAAAATCAGAAAATGAAAGTAAAGATTCGAAAAAGATTTCCTTTTAAAGGAATTTTTATGATCTTTCTCGTGATATAAATTCTATAACCCTCAAATTATTATTTTAAATGCAAACTTTAAAAAGTTGCACAAACAGCTTAAACATTTAGTTTTAAAAAATCTAAGAATTTTTCAAAAATCATTCTTAGTGCACCCTTACACTATAGGAAGAATTGCCATGCAAAATTCCAGCCCTTTAGGTCCAGTGGTTTGGTCTGTGCGTTATCTGTCAGTCAGTCAGTCAGTCACGGAACCGTTTTATATATATAGATTACGACACCATCAATAATTCTATAAAAGTATGCATTCTTTTATGAATTTTAATTTTATACTGTTAAGATATAAAATCACCCCCTTTCCACTGACTAAAGATTTCTTTGACTGATTTTCTCATTACGTGGAATCCATTTTATTGTGTCTAATTATATCAATGAAGGTTTAGACATTTTCATAAATGATGCATAAGTGATAGTAAATTTCTTTTAAGTTTTTTTCTTTTAAATTTACTGTTTTTAGTTTATAAACACTAGATATCGTTTTGAAACTCTAAAATATATTGAATAGCAGAAGAATACATTTTAAAATAGTGTTTATTGTTTACGTTTTACAATCTGGATGCGAAATGGTATACAATGCTACCTTCACGGGTGAAATGGAAAGGAAATAGTGAAATTCTGACAGATTAAAACCTTTAGATGATTAATTAAGACTGATTGATAAGCGTTAATAAAAGGCCTTTAATAGAAATTGGACGAAATATAGTATACAGAGGTTAGAGATGAATGAAAAGGTAACGTTCGGACAACAGAACTAATAAAAACGGTCCATGAAGGAATTTGCAGAAATCCATTGTAATCTGCCAGATAAAAGTCATAGGTCATATATTTGAGATATATTCTTATAGAATATATCTCAATTGAAAATATATTTGAAAATATATTCTTATAGTAATTATAAAGAAAATTTAAAACCCGACCTTAAATAAAGAAAATATTGCACATATTGATGGGAAAAGAAAAAGAAAACAGAACCGTAAGCAATGCAAAAACTATAAAGATTATATATTCTGCTAATGATATTATATTTTTTCAGGTAAAAAATTATTTTCCTGACGAGCATCAAAGTCTACACGAAATAAGATCAAGATATAACTACAATAAAAGAAGCCGTTCAAGGGCTCCAAAAACGTCTCTTTGTAATTGTGAAGTGAGGTATTAGCAAAAGAGCCGAAATGCACTTTTCGCTCTTCGAAAGAAGAGTCAAAATTCATCAGAACTATTGAGGAAACTCATAAAAAGCTGACATGGCTAAATAATTCAGAAAGTTTTTCTGGACAAATTCATTTATATCTTCCCATTGCAGATGTACAAATCTACTGGAACTTTCTGATTTAATAATCTCAAAAAACGGCCAGAATTGAGTCTCATTGAGCAGCGATGCCAAATGCCTATTTTACACACTCTGAACAATTATCACTTATTACTCTTTATCGATTCTAATTCTGTTTAGTCAATTAAATAGAATTTGAAGTTACATTCTATTAGAGGGTAGTACAACCAGAATTTAGGAGAAGAGTGTCTTTTATAGGAGGGTGGGGGCTATGAAGATAAACCCAGGAATTTCTTTTTTTTATCAGTTATTTAGCTTTTGGTGGGGTTATGACCCCCTCCCACCTTCCACACACACATGCACCCACTGCATTATTTTCTTTTATGAATTAAAAATAGAATGAAATCGATACAATTGATCACAAGACAGATTGCTTCTGGTATCTGTATGTCTTATAGAAAGTTCATATAACTAAGTTTTCATGACATGTAGCAAAAGGAAGCTCTGATATTATTAACTACTTAAAATCAAAATCTTTTCCTAACTTTTCAATTCACCAATTAATTTGATATTTTAAAGTAGTTCATTGATAGGAAAAGAGCAAAATTCATGCTATTCACTTCCCCACAGACAATACAATACAAAACCGATTTGCATATTAGAATCATTGTCACTCGTAGGCAAATCGCCAACAGGATGGGTAGCCTTGTGTGTACAAAAAAAAACATTTTTACTTAACAATCATACATCAAAACTTATTTGAAACATGAAACATACAACGGATGTAAGTGTAATATGTTTTTCAGAGATGAATATGAAGGCAGAATTGGTACGGCTACATGACCCGAGGAACTTTGTCTGGAGATGGGGTACACGGAAAAACGGAAAAAAAACGACTGGGAAACTAGGAATTTTTTAAACTCTCGATGTAAAAAATCAAGTGTTAATTAAATTTCATTAAAGGAACTGCCTGAGTTGAAACTGCCTACGTTGAACTGCCTTTGAACTACGGGAACTGTCTACACAGTTTTGGTATAAAATTTCGAAATTATTTTTATTGTTTTATCTCAAAGGCCGATCTTTTAGGATTATAAACCTGCTGTGCTTTTATTCGTACGATCATTTGATGAGAACTTTGGCCAATTTAGTAAACTGAAAGTCATGTTAAAAGACCGGAAGTAGCATCTTTATATGCATTTTCTAGACAACTAATTTTTTTTGTTACTTTTGTAAACGAGAAAGGTATTAATTTAAAGACGACTGGGAAACTAGGAATTTTTTAAACTCTCGATGTAAAAAATGAAGTGTTAATTAAATTTCATTAAAGGAACTGCCTGCGTTGAAACTGCCTACGTTGAACTGCCGTTGAACTACGGGAACTGTCTACGCTGTTTTGGTGCAAAATTTCGAAATCATTTTTATTGTTTTATCTCAAAGGCCGATCTTTTAGGATTATAAACCTGCTGTGCTTTATTCGTACGATCATTTGATGAGAACTTATGGCCAATTTAATAAACCGAAAGCCATGTTAAAAAATCGGAAGTAGCATCTTTATATGCATTTTCTAGACAACTAATTTTTTTTTGTTACTTTTGTAAACGAGAAAGGTATTAATTTAAAGACGACTGGGAAACTAGGAATTTTTTTAACTCTCGATGTAAAAAATCAAGTGTTAATTAAATTTCCAAATAGGAACTGCCTGAGTTGAAACTGCCCACGTTGAACTGCCGTTGAACTACGGGAACTGTCTACGCTGTTTTGGTGCAAAATTTCGAAATTATTTTTATTGTTTTATCTCAAAGGCCGATCTTTTAGGATTATAAACCTGCTGTACTTTTATTCGTACGATCATCTGATAAGAACAATTTTTGCAATATTTCAATGTACTATTGTAAAAGTGTTTAACATATTTGTAACTATGTTTTGAAGTAAAAGCTAAGCAATATGTGTTAATTTAATCATTCTACAGGTACCTGTACTTAAAAAAAAATTAAAAATAAGTTTTTTTCCCTTTTTTGGTATATTTCAATACTTTTTTGAAATATTCTAAAACTTTTAGTTCAAAACACAGGTAATTGTCGCAGTAGTATATAGTTTAAAGGAAATTCAGCTATGTTTAGTTGAATTGAGTGTAGAGTCTCTGGCGTAAATACTAAATTGTGCTAAAAATTTATAAAAAATCCTTATATTTAAAAATGTTATGAAATTTTTACCAAAATGATATCTGTTTTCATGATTTTATATCACAATTAAACTAAAAATATATGTATTTAATCAGTAGTGTATGTTTTTTAAAAAAAGTGCTCCAAACGTAGACACTCCACTTAAAAGCTTTCAGGATGGACAAAAAAGCTCTGGTAAACAAGGTTTACTAAAACATGTTAACATAGGAGTAATAAAAACAGTGAATGAGTCGTAAGAATTAATTCCTCTACACACATTTGCGTCAAATACACGCGAATCTCATACTAGTACGAAATATTTATTCGCTGTTGATTTTTAGCACTTTTAGTACACAATTCCTCTCCTTATAGGTAATATATTTCAAATTTGTCTTTTGTCTAGTAAACAATATTTACTAAAGCATGTTAATATAGAAGTAATAGAATCAGTGAATGAGTCATAAGAATTAATTCTTTTAGAAACGTTTGTGTCAAATATACACAAATCTGATATTTGGTCGAAATATTTATTCGTTGTTTTTGAACAATTTAGTACACAGTTCCTCTCCCTATAGTTAACACACTTCAAATCTGTCATTTTTCTGGTAAACAAGATTTACTTAAGAAATGGTAACATAGCAGTAATAAAATCGGTGATTGAGTCGTAAGAATTAATTTCTTTAGAAACATTTAATACGCAAAATACACGCGTAAAATACGTACGTAAACACGTAAAATACACGCGAATCTGATACGTGCACGGAATATTTATTCGCTATAGTTTTTAGTACACAATTCTTCTCCATGTAGGTAATATATTTCAAACCAACCATTTATTTCAATATACATTAAATAATGAATTTAAGAAGTGTACATTGTCGTTGGACTAGTTCTGTTACATTTTTAATTTAAAAAAAAATGCTCTAATTCTAGGAAGCTTAGGTAGGAAGAATATAGTAGGAACTCGGTGCAGGTATACCATGCTGACATATTCAGCAGAAATGCAAAAAGATTCTTCTTTGTATTGTTTCATTCTGAACTCGTGTATAAAATCCCGTTACAACCCCCCCCCCCTCTGAAAATTTGCATGCATCCGTATGACTTCTATTAAATGCTCGTATAGGCCTCTACTTGTGTGTCATAAATGTAACTTGGTTGTGCAGTATGGAATACATTAATATGGCTTAACAATTTTTTTTCGGGGGAAGCCCAATGTCTAAAGAAATATTAGCAAGGGTTTTTGGTCAATAGATTGTTTTTATATGTGAAGTCATAAATTTCAAGGTAAGCCCCGGACTCCTGTATCCCTCTTACACGAGTTCCTGATGCTTCCATGAGTCAGCTTCTGTGTTTCTTAATAATTTCATTCATAATTTTATAATAAGATATGTCACCGAAGCAAAGGACATGCTGAAGTAAACTTGTTTAAAGAATGCGTCTAAATATCCTCGATTCCATAAATGGTACTTGGCGTGATGTTCAAGCACTGTTGTAAATATATATTTCGGCTTCTTTTGTGTATTATTCTCATGAATTTAGAAAGTTGTATTATAATAGATTAGGTTGAAAAATGTAGATATTCTGTCTTATAAAATGTGTTCTCCACCATTTTTAAGTTTTCAATAATTTTCATAAGCAATCCTGATCATTTGAGAATTCACACAATAAGGAATGAAAAATGAAAAGATTAAGTGCTGCCATCTATTAGGTAAAGTTTTAACTAAATTTGTATTTTCATCTTTTCATTAAAATTTTGTAAATTTCAAGTTTCAACGAGAGGGGAAAAAATCTACCCTAAAAAATCTGAATTATCTGCAATACCAACAGTATTGATTTATTTTTTAATTTTAGAAATTTAAGCTTCGTGTCAATTGTCAGTATGCAAAAATCTTATATTAGGAAGGAAAGATCAATCGCAATACTTGATTGAGGTAAGCAACAAACACTATGCTAAACGATTATGGAAAGAAAAATTATTTAATTTTGAAACTGACTACTCTCATTTTTACTAGTAGGGTACAAAGAAATGCTAAAGAATAAAATTTATAAATAAAGGATGTGCTAAAAGAATAAAATAGAAAAATAATAAAAAGAAAATGAAACTTTATTATAAATATAGTTGAGCATAAGAAGTATTTTGAAAAATAGGCTTTAATTCTGAACTACTTATAAGTTGAATCTAATGTAAGAGATTGTTTGGAAAAGTTTTTTTCTCACTACGTAATTTATCGACAATATTTAACACTTCCTTTTACTCCCCTCCCTCTCCTTCAAACTTACTTTTTCATTTTGTGGCGCCATCTGGAAGACGTTTGTGGAGATATTTGGATGAAATTCCGGTCTCGTCGAATGAAAAAGAATGAACTTTTTCTTAATCAAGTATTACAGAAATACTGTACTTTTGCTGCCAAAAATTATCATAAAATATTAGCTTAATCTCTTATGTATATATAAACTAATTTATTTATTTATTGAGCTTTTGAAACCAGTTTTAATCGATTTATATTTTAAGAGATACCTTAATGATGTATTCTGACGTTCTCCTCTAGTGAAAAACTCTTCGGATATATAAAATATCTCCTTTTATTTCAATCTTAATTTTCCCTTGATAATTTTTATGAGGAAGAGCGATAATTATGAACTATATTAAATGCACAAAATTGTGACTGACATTTATTATGTATTTTTTTAAAAGAAAATAGCTTTTGATATGGTCACGAATATTAAAAAAAAGAAAAAGAAAAAAAAGTGAATCATCCAATATCATTGTTTAATAATAGATGCATCTTGTCCTTCCAGTATTTATTCCGTAACTATACAATACAAAGTTATATTTAATTTTTTCCCAGAATAATAAAATCTGGAAGGATCTTGTCCATTTTATACAAAGCTTTATACTATGATTATTTTACAATCGACATTTGCATTTATATAAGAAATCTGTCATGATGTATAAACCACAACTTTCCATTTTTTTTCTCTTAGTTGGAAGCAAAAACTATTTAAACACTTCTCATATACTTTCTTTTAAGAAATAAGTAGCATTGCAGGAACTATTTATTTTTAATTAATTCGTTGTTAGCCATTTCTCCCTATATTAATAATTACATTTCCTCTTCTTTTTTATTAACAGAAGAATCGGCGTAATTGTCACGCATTAATTAATAATTCAGCTCTCACGATAGTAATGAAAATAATTAACTATAGAGTTGGGAGACATAATAAGAATTTTTTTTTATTACTTATATAAAAGTTATAAATTTTAATGACATTTTACAATAAAATATAGTACATAGACCAAATGACGTTAACTATTTAATAAGTCATAACTGGAAAATATATAAATTAGTTTTATGAAATAAATTATTGTTATACTACATTATATTAAAAAAGTCATTTCCGTACTCCATGATATGAGAAAAAAAAATTAACCAAAACTTATGGATGTATTTATTTTTTTTATTTTACTTCTAAATCTTCAAAATTCTGTTTTCTTTTTTCCATTAATACACAAATCGAAGCCTGAAAGACCTACTATTCATCTTGTTTTAAAATGATCACTTTTCCTTATATAACTATGCTCATCTGTAACGAATTTTTAACTTCCTGTAATGTTGAAAATATCTTACTCGGTATCCATTTTCATTTCCTGATTATTTGTTGCTTGGAATCTCTGACGAACTATAATTATTTTTATTATGAAGCAATATAGTATATAATAATCACTCAAATAAATAAACGAACAATGGTACATTATCAGAACGAAATTATTTTGCTTTATTCCTACAAAACTATTCTGTTTTCCTTTATAAAAATAATAATAATAAAAATAATAATGGATATAAAAGAAAAATTCCCTTTATTATTTTTTAAAGAATAATAAAAACAGTCAAAATTTACAATATAAATAATATAATCATAAAAGGAAAAAATATAAGAAGTCAAAATTTACAATATAAAAAATATAATCATAAAAGGAAAAAATATAAGATGTAATGATGGGTTTGGAAAAGATTCACAATAAATCACCCGAATAAATTACTGCTTGATCATAAAGCTTAGAGCTATTCAATATCCTTAATAAAAATATACTCTATTATATTGTTATACAATAAACACATAATCCCTTTTTTTACACGGAGAATACGTTCCTGACTGTGTCGTGTAAAGAAAAAACAATAGCGTAAAAAAAAAAGACATAGGATATATGGTAAAATAATGGATATGTTAAACAACTTGATTTTGTTAAAAAATACTGATGAAAAATAAAAAAAATAATGAATAATTGAAAAATTAAATAAATTATTTATTTATTTCGATATTTGTGCAAATTGTATGCAGTAAACTCAAAGAAAATTATATTCTTGATAATCTTAAAAAAAAGAAATAAATATAAAAGATTGCTGTTTCTTGAAATTCAAATTAATGAAAGCTGTATTTTAAATAAAAAAAATCACAAATTCAGGAACAAAATTAAAAATATATACAGTGGAATCTCGATCGATCGTTGTCGGATCCATCGTTTTTCCGTATGCGTCGTTCATTTTATCCAGTCCCAACGATCATATTGCTTTGTTATGTTTCCGCATCTATCGTTTTCCCGCATTTATCGTTCATTTCAATCAGTCCCTTGAAAAACGATAGATCGAGATTCCACTGTATATACAATTAGACGCGTAATTATTCGGATTCGCTTTCTAGGACTAATCGCATCCTTTAGTGTTGGCTTTCGTCCGATGATATTTGCACAGTAGCTTCATAAATTTTCGCATTTTCAGGTCAAACTTCTAATGACTGAGGTTAGATATTATTTAGTCATTAATTCTGCAATAGATCGTTGTGAACCTGTCCTGGATAGCTCTTTGCAAATTTCTTTGTAGTATGCCATATAAGATTTCAGATCTGACTGAAATCCCCGATCCAGAGGCGTTGAAAGTAAGAGTTTTCGGTGCAGGTGTTATGAAAAAAAAATAAAAAAAATATGCGGAATGAAAAAAAGAAAAATATTGACATTTTTTATCATGTAAAAACTGGATGAGAATATTGTTTTTCTACCGTGTTATTTCAAAATTGTGTAAAAATGTCCTCGTAAAGAAAAGGATTATGTGTACTCTGTAATAATACAAATAAAGTATAATGATACAAAGAAAAACAAAACAGTTTGTACGAATAAAACGAAATAATTTGATTCTGATAAGGTACAATTGTTCGTTTATATATTTGAGTGACTGTACATCTTTAAAATGGGCTATTTTTTGCTATAATAATAGATTTTAGAATAACTTCCTTTCGTACACTTGTTGCCTGCTGATACTATTGCATTTATTTATTATAGAAAAAACCATAGTACTAATGTAAAAGTCGAAAGAACAATAGTCTTACAACTTTCTTTAATTACAATTATATAGATATATTATATAGCTAATATTTATGTTTCCCATTTAATGCGATCTAATAGTCATGAAGTACGTTAAATATTCAAGCAAAAAGTACCTCTCATAATTAATTATGAATGACTCAGCAAAATAAATTCCAGTTAAAAGTAACAAAGTCCTTAGCAGAAAATTAACAAGTTTTGTTTTTCGCAAGGTATACAAATAAAGTATGTAAATTGGACGTATTTAATTCAAATAGATTTGCGAGGATTTTAAATTATAATTTAAGTCTGTCTAAACTATCGCAAAGCTGCCATGAAAAAAAATGCACTCAAATGAAATCGAAAGGCATGTAAAGTAGCATTTGATGATCTTATGCATACATTTTTTCAGAATTAAAGTTCTTGAAAATTATGTGTCAGTTCAGGGAAATATAATAAATAATGAATGCCCCTGAGAAACCCCGTTGATACCCGTGAATGTAATTTCGGTATTAAATGTCAAATTATAGCATTCAATAAGAAAATTCAAGAAAGACACGAAAAACTATATTCATGCATCTGGCACGTAGTAACTCTCATTTTAGTATACATTCGAGAGACTAATGAAATATTTGAGAGTAACTGAGAATACCATAACCTCTAAGGCGTTCCTAATATGAGTCACAAATACCATACAATGCATACAAATAATAAAATTAAAGCATTAAATAATTAGTTTAAAATTTAACTATTACTGTATATTATATTTCTACAATTTTTTGCATGCAGAACAGTTTATGTTAAAATTTATGTTAAAAGAATTATTTTGAAGAGACTGGCTACTTTTCCGAGACTTATACGGACGGCAAATTGCATTTCCTATATATAACAGTTGATCCTAGACGAGTGAGATTGAGTACTCACACACCCTGTCTAGTGCCATTAAATCTTCAGAATTTCCTTTACAGGAATATATTACTGCAATTAAAATTATTAATGAAAAATTTATGAAAATTAAAAAAAATTAATTATCTTCGACATATTCGAATAAGAAGTCATTTTCTTCATTTTGGGAGCATCTACTACTGCGTAACTATATATTCCTCGTCATTGATTTTTTTGTAAGTAAGCAAATATACAGTCCCCTAAATAGGAATTCCCTTTGGCTGGACAGCATAAATAAATTACGCCTTTGGTGACCCTTGCGGTTAATCGGAAGCTTAGATTCTTTCTTGGGTAATAAAGGTACGGCAAGGGTAAAAGACTGGAAAATATTCCCGATATATTTGGCTATGCCTAAAAGAGAAGTGTTTCGCAAATAAATGCATCGTATTCAGACCACAAAATAATTTTACTCTTTACGCTTGAGTTGAATATCTTATTCCTGACTTTTCGAGGAAATATTTCCGATTCAATGGTGAAAACTTATGAAATAGATCTCTTTCACTCTTGAGAAATTTGACTTTCATGTTGGTTGTTTGCTTAGGATGTGGTTAACGTTATTACATAACTCTTTTTCTAAATGTTCGTACAGTTTCAGAGATTTCTTTCCAATTGTTAGAAATCATCATCACAAAATTGGTAATTCTAACAGCATTACAAAAATTATTTTAAAACTAAGTTTATGTCTCTCTAAATTTAAACAGGATGTGTGATGTAAAGGATAATCAATGCAACGATTCACGTTCTATAGGGCTTACATAGAGCTTACACATTCACTAGGTTTAAGGATAATCTGCAGTTTTATTCGGTTAAATTTCCGTCTGAAAGCGCATTTTGTAATTATAACATTTTAATACATGTGCGTAAAGGAAGCAAGAGTTTTATGGTTTTTATAAAATGATAAGTGAAGAGTCAGTAATATTAATTTTAAGAGTACATTTCTTTTTCAACGTCATTCAAAAACTGTCATATTTCCTTTTTGTTAAAAACAGTTTTGTTATATTTCCTTTTGTTAAAAATTATTGTCAGAAACAAGTTAAATTCGGTTAGTATGAAATGCCATTTTCTACTTCCGATAAAGTATATCCAAAAGTGAAAAAGTACAAAATAATTTTCGGTGAAAAGATTACAATATTAAAAGATAACTATAAAACTTTCATAAGAGCTATGCTTAGAGCTACCTGATTGGGTAGCGTTGCCTCTGTTGGAATTTTTAATGCATATTACTTTATATAGTTGATTCGGCTGCATTTTTGTGCGCTTCAGCCACTACTTGCTTTACGCTTGTTAATTTTCCTTTCTGTCGACCATTCTACAACACATTCTCACATATACCATCTTTTGTCAGTTAAAATACCATTGGATAGCCCAGAAGATGAATACAAATCCTTTAGCAAACTAAATAGAGTGGTTAACGATTGTTGTTGTTGTTGTTGTCGCTTATGCCCCTTGACCGACAGAAACATCAGATCGAGTCCCGAAGGCTATGGGCAATGCTCCTGTTTTGAATTAGCACCACAAGGCAGGCCCTGATTTTCCATTAGGCCCAGTAGGCCCGGGCCTAGGGACCCCCGAATGTTGGGGGCCCCCAAAATTTTTATTTTAAAAGAAAAAATTCCCAAATCAAATTTTTTTTTTAATTTTACTTTTTTTAATAGCAATTTTTTTATATATCCTTTCAAATTTGATTGATAGTTTCATCATATGTATAGTTATAGTGTATATAAGGGATTAATAAGTTTTTCTGGTTGTATTGTATTGGTGTTTTAATGATGAAATTAATATGTTGTATTGCTTTTTGTTATTTGATAATGTTCTAGGCTTCTACGCTTCAAATAACCAATTCTTGGTAAAATGGTACTTTCACAGTGATTCATGATTATTTTTTTGTGTGTGTCAATTTTGGAAATTTTGAGCCCACATCAGTGTTAGGAAGCCCCCATTCCGAGTTGTGCCTATAGTCAAGAATTTTCTAAATCGGGCCCTTCACAAGGGTCGGAGTCCGACTTGGCTAAATGACCGGTCTCGTAATTTTGAACCGAGTCAAGTGACGAGACCGGAACACTTGACCCCCCCCCCCCCCACCTCCAGAGGTAAATTTGAGAACTTGGAGGGCATTGTAGCCACGCCCTATTTTACGCGTCCCGGCCACCATTAGTGAACACGGCGGTAGATTTGCAGCGCCGAGCATCGAACCAGGGAAGTTCATGGTTAACGATTACACTCCTAAGCCCAAATGCAAATTTTTAGTTGACAGGATTAAGGCTAAAAATTCAGATATTTAACTGGCATAATTAACAAACTTGTTCAGTTTTGTTATGTGTTCTCGTTGATTACCTTTATCATCAAAAACTGAAAAAAAATTCCGTAGTTTAAATGAAGAGTAAATGACAGATTAAGAAAAATAAAAATATATTTATTTTTAGTTCATTGATATAAGTACCAATATTGGTATACGGTGTAAAAATAATAATATTCCATCTCCTGCATACCTCTTCCATCACTAGTCAACTATTTTATCGTGTAAATTCATATGAGAGATTGCATAAGTTGAGACAATGATCATACAAGTCAAGCCTACTTACTTCTCTATAATAATTTTGAGATGAATTTGAAAGAGTGTGAAATGTCTATAGTTTAATACGGACACTAAGAGAAGTAAATGCATAGCCACTGGAAGTTTCATTAAATATTTACATAACGTTTTGTAAAATCTAAGAATTGCGATAAATTGAAAATATGCAAGTTAATGATTTAAAGAGAGCTTCAATTACCAGAAAAGTAGACCTCTGTACCTGCTCGTTAATCATACCATTAATGGAACTGAGAGGAATCAGTAACCGTGATATATGTGATTAGTGCCACACTCGGAAAGTGCATGTGCCTGTAACTGATAATGAGATAACTGCAGGACGCCGACAGGTGATGTCAAGGTATGGCATTCAAGTTGCATGCGTTACTGATGTCATCTGAATGTTGTTCAGCAACATGAATGCATAAATATTTATGCATACCAATGAAAAGCTTGTAATAAGTTACAAAGATTATGGATACAGATAATCACATTTAGCTATTTATCTCTTTTAAATAAGATTCTTTAATTGTAGAGGTAATTAACTAAAAATTCACCTTTTTCTTTCCTTTTCACGAAGGAGGGGATTAAATATAAAAATTATAAAAAATAACGCTTTTGTGAATTTCTATACGGATATACATTTTAGGATATTGTCAATCTAAAGATATGAAGATGTTGTAAATTATTTCATGCTGATTTTTAGTGTTGGGAATAATTTTTCTGGTGTCCTATCACGATTCCCTTTTAAAATACAGGTGGGAGATAATTGATCTGGTATCAGTTATTTTTAGAAACAAAGATCTTGGGAAAATGAACTCTAACTATACTGGATTCTTTCAAAGCCTGAATTTCTTCTCTTTAGTTACAATTACCTTTAGTGGATATCCATTGTTGTTAAGTTACTTACTGTTGCAAACTAGGTGACTGATTTTTTTTCTAGTCAGTTTAGAGACAAAAGAAAAAGAGTCATAATTCTACCCCATGTATGTTTTATTTTTCTGTCACAGGTTGTTATGATAAAAGATATAGTTTAATATATGTAAGTTCAAGATATCAAATATTAAAAGTAGAAAACTCTTATCACTTCGGTACGCAGAAACTATCTACAATTTATATAGTTAGTATTTCTTTCTCTTGACAAGTTCCCGAATTTTTATTCCATGTAGGACAGGTAAATATAGCAATAATAATGAAAAATTGTCAAATAATGTCATACACGTATCTTTAACGCATCTTTTATAACACTGATTATTTTATAATTTCTTCGAGCGACTAAAAGTCTCCCTATAAATCTGTAAAAATTAAATCATCTCACGTGTAGGGAAGAATGAAAAAAATACCTTTCATGTCATAATACAAAAACAAAGCACAGAAATACTTTTATTTAAATAAAAATTGCAACAGTCTATGATATAGGCACATATAAGTATCTTCTCTAGGGTACCTTAATCACCCAAGCTAGGAGGCTGATTGTTTGTTAATCAGTCTAGAGCAGTCGTTCCTAACCGTAGTCTGTGGACCACTAAGCCTGGAATTGAACCAAGTGTGGAACACCACCACCCTCCACCTACTTGAGAAGGGGGGGGGGGGCTTCCGGGGTTATGGAGGTATAGAATATCCCTCAGGCAAAAGGGATACAGGATTAGCGTACTCACATTCTAACGTATCATATTCTAATAATAAAATAATTATGTTAAACTTTTAAGAAATTTTAATTCAACACCTGATAGTCATCGGAAATATTCGGCCCACCTAGTTGAATGAACATTGCTTTCAAAATCCCCATTTATTTGGCAACTTTTTTTATATGTGGTGCCAGACCACTCCCGAGGCTCTCGCGGACCACTGGTTGGGAACCACTGGTCTAGAGACAAACAAAAAAAATACACGTTGTTCTATTCTATACCTAATGACTGTCTCAGATATGTACATGTTAGGAGAAAAATTATAAATATATATGTACTTTAATTATTGTATATTTTCTCTAATATATAATTTACTTCTGTAATTAATATATTTTATCAGCATGTTCCTCTTAATAATCAAAACTGTTTTCATCAAAATATTTCAGTTATGAAAAACCTTTAAATTTTATTTTCTGCTAAAATTTCTTGAGTTTAGGATTCTTGATGCCTCGACATCGGATGAAACGTTTTGAACTATCTGTGTGTGTCGGTTGTGCTTGGAAATGCTGCGTTCATCCTTTTCCCTCTCTCAGATTTTCGCGGGTTGCTCAACCTACACCCACATCTGGTGATGTACATTAATTGTTTTTCTCGCTTTGGCTTAATTTGGTACTATAACTGTGAGGTGAATACGCATAAAAAAAGAATTTCTAGGTTCCGATCACCTAAGTGTAAGAATTTCTCTGGCTCCGGCTTACGCAGATGCACGCGCACAAATTTTTTCAAGACATTTAAACGGGGTCTAGGGTAGGCAAGTGTCGAGAAAATTAAGTGTAAGTTTCAAAATTTACACGCTTTAAGGGAACGGTGGACATTAAAATTTACTTTTTTTACTTTTCATCATAGAGATCCGAAATTTTGTACATATACACATTTCACTATAAATAAATAGAATACCTTAAAAGACATGTTCAATCTCATTATAATTTTAAGATTTTTTTTTAAATTGAAATTTATAAACAACATTTTAAAATGCTTCTTGCTACTTAATTTTTTAGATATTTCCTCGATTTTGCATTTTAATCTCTTTAAACTGTATAACAAACAAATCTAGGTATCAATTATTTAATCCCTTGAATAGTTAATTTTTGAGAGATTTTTTTCTGAATTCCATCCCGATTTTCCTCAAACTTTTGCTTTTTGAAAAGTTATAAATCAAATTTAAGTACCTTAATAAAGTCGAATTGTAAAATGCATACCCAGTTTTTTTGTAAACAGCATCAGGATTTTTCCTTATCAAATTCATGAATTTAGAAGAAAAATTTAGTAGCATGGAGCATTTAAAAAATCTAAAAACCTTGAAAAATCTGGTTTGAGAAATGCAGATTTAAAATTTATTACTACACTTACCCATTATAAATTACTTTGTAGAAGCTTCATAAAGGATTTTTTACTTGAAAAAAATTATTTTGGTACTAATAATCTACGGAAATATATATATTATTTACAATAAGACAATCAGCATTTCAATGACGAGATTTGCTGAAATAAAGGTCCACCGTTCCCTTAACACAGGTAGAAAATAATTCTCTTTCGAAACGTTCCTAGCTTGGCATTATCATAAATTATCAATCTCAAATATGTTTTAACCTTTAAGAAAAAAATGCATAGCAAATATATAATTTGAACACATTATGTCCATAAACTTACTCACCCATATCGGCATTGATACGCAAAAGTATTGGGGTAATCCAAATAATGGAATAACCAATTAAGAAGGTGCGTGTGCTGCGGCGTATGGATATAATGACGACATTGTCATTGACGAGCAGATGTACATAATAGGGTGAAGCATGTGTATCAGCTATCACGCACTTGTAGTATAATCGATGTAGAATTGGCGGTTGTGGAATTGGGGCCCAAAATGTCGGATCTGAGTGAATTGCAGAAAAGTTTGGTAATTGGTGGGAAGCTTGTGCGATCTTCTGTAACTAAAACGGTAGAAACTGTCGGTGTATCATGAGTTACAGTATCCAACATAATTATGGCGCGGTACAGAACTAAAGAAGGTGTTGTCTCTAAATGTAAAATGTGCGGACGTTACACGAAGATATCATGGTGCAAATTGTAAGATGTAATTCCTTAGTCTACAATACAGAAAATAACAGCAGAGGTAAATACAAGTCAGTGATCCTGTTTGAATAATAACAGTTCATCGGAGCTGCAAAAAAAAAAAACAACCGATATTTATAATCGCTGCAATATACTGCAATCCAGAGGCCTCTCATTACTGACATCCATGCAAGAAAAATCATATTTAAAAACTAGAGCTCAAATGATAGGCAACATGTAAATCTGGTCTGGTTAATCGAATTGGGTATTTTGATTCTGGTACAAGTTTGTGAAAAAAGTCGCCAAGAAAGTGATAAAGAGCTGCAGTTTGGTTACTCTTGTTTTATAACAGATAAATGAAATCTAATTTTTCCGAATATTACAGCACTCTAAGTGGAGTTCATTCAATGTTTTAAAAATTTCTTTTCTCCTGATTTTCGATTCCAAGAGTTTATGTATGAACCGGAATTTAATAAAAACCTATCAGGTAGTATTACTGTCTTAAAATTGTTTTCTGTGTGATATTTTTTAATTAACTCTGTAAAAACGTATTTCGGTATCATACGCAAGTCTCTAAAGCTCTGGCCGGTATTATGCCAACTAAAATATCCCGGCTGATTAAGTGGTTTTTTTAATGCCTTTCTCCCAACTATATATATATCACTATGTGAGGCTATTGAATTCGTACAAAAGTTTTATGTTTTGTCAAAAGTTTGCTTCATTCTTCAACGAAATTAGGTTTTTTTGACAGCTGGATGATTTATAATTCTTCTACATGTGTGTATGAATTCGTACCACGCAGAATACTTTTTTAAACATAAGCATTTAACTAATGTATTCCATAAATCATGTCTCTAAATGCTGTAAGTCATTGACTCAGGACTATATGTACAAGACTAGAATGCATTTACTTGATAAATTGAATCTATAAAAAAAGACAGATTCAGTTGCTACATAAAAAGATTATGTATTTTAAGTACAAAATTGTCACGAAGTATAAGAGGTGTACATTTCTTCCCCCGTATGTTCCTGAAAGTCGACAGATTATCTTGACTATTTGTGACAGAAAAATTTCCTTAAAACTTTGAATAGAAGAAAATTCTAGCCAAATTAGGAAAAATATATAATAAATGTTGAAGCTTTCTTGGAATGACTACAGAAGATTTTATATTTGATAGACGTTGGATCCATTACTCTTTAAATGTTTTAAACAAGAGGAATAAGCAATAAATAATGCATGTATTACGTGTTAAGGTCGTGAATAGAGAAAAATACAATAACTGCTACTAGCTAATACATTGCTTAAAATGATTGCTAGTAGTCATTGCGTTGTTGTGTGCTGCATGTAATCAATCGCAAGATATCGTTAATTTGAAAATGAAAATTTTACTCTAAATTAAAGAGAATTACCCTAAATTTGTTGGTAATATCTAAAAACTGATGGTAAATCAACCGAAGCTGTTTTGCGAACTGTAACCTTCAGTTAAAGTTTACAATTTTAAATGTGGAATCAGTGTATTTAATTACGGGATTTGTTACATTCATCAACGGCGGTAAAATTGACTGAGAAAACCACAGCATTATTTGAATGTTTCAGTCGTGAACCCGGAAACAAAGCACGGTAATGAATCACATCAGCTCATGTATACAACTTCGTAATGAAAATTAAAGTTTAAAGTAAATTTCAAATTTATATGAATTAATGTTAGATTTCCTTCTATTTTATCGTCCTTCCCTGAAATTTCATTTGGCGGCCAGTAATGATTCCTAAAAAAGTGGCCGTTTTGAGGGGTGGCTGTCGAATAGAAGTTTCTTCCACAACATTGGTTCTGTGGAGTCTTTAATCAGTTTTGAACTAAATATGTCCGTTTAGAGAGGTGGCGAGCTAGAAAAGTTTCGCTGTATTTTCTTACATACTTATAATAAAATACAGCTCAGTGGCTAGCGTCTAAAAGAAACAACTTAAAAAAAACGGAAATATGATAAAAATTAATTTTTGCAGCTGTAATACATTAATAATATATTTTTGTCTCTTTTTATTTTTTCCACAAAATACACAAAAACCAGTTTAAAAAACTAGTATGGGGGAAATATTGTAAAGTAAAATTGAATATTTAGGTAAAATACACATTTCAATGCTGTTGAAAGGAAATAGTTATTGCCAGACAGTTGCAAATGTCTGCACTTTATGTGTTAATATACTATTCGAGCTCAGAGGATGCGTTTATAGTTCAATTTGTTAATGTCAGAGAGCAGACAGATGGTTGTCGCCTATCAAATGTACTGACGTAAGCAGTCTTAGATCTGAATCTATATGTAGTTGGCGGTAATGGTTCGATTTTTACTGACTAGATTAGGATTTCAAGAGTTATGAGATAACTGTATTATTTTCTTGAACTGTCCATTTATATCAGCGCATAAATCTCAGATTCACAAATCGTGTATTCGATGTTTAAATTTCGTTTCTCATTCTCCAGAGGTTACTTCTGAGTTTTAAAAATCATCCAAGAAGAGATTTCAGAATCATTAAAAAAATCAATTTTTAATTCTCAATATCAATACACTTCTTTTTATCTCTTTCATTAAAAAAAAAAATTTTTAGTCAGATGTAATTGCGAACAAATTTCCTTTAACCAGTTTCATTTTTTCAGTCGTCATCATTCGGAGGCTATTTTCTTTTTTGTTCATACTTGCAATACTTTTATATTCTTCTTAATTACCTTCTTTACAGCTTGCCGTCCCCTTAAAAAGTTAGTTTTTTCTTGTATATTTTAACTTTTTCTATAATGTTAATAAATCTTTAAATAACGAGAAGAGGCGGATGAAAATGCATCATTAGCGAAAATCGGAGAAAGAAGAAGAGCCATGATTGAAAATGAATTAGACAATATAATAAATGTCTACTTGAAAGTCTAGAATTTATTTGATCTTTGACTGACTTCCAAAACTTTATGAATGGAAAAAACTGAAGCTGTGTTTTTAAGGCTGTGTCAGAAGTTTGATTTTTGATTCCGTTTTTGAAAATTTAAAGAAAACTCAGTAATTATGGCGTAATATTCGCTTGCGATAAGCGAGGATCGAACTCACGCCTCTGGGCTTTGAAACCAGCGTCCTGGTCACTACACTCTCTCCGCAATGTGAAGGAAGCCCATATTATGAATATTATCCTTTACATTCTCATACACCTTTTGTACTTAACGAAGATACTGGTTTTACTCGTGTATACCAGCGACGTAGGTTATAAGTCGCGCTAATTCTTTTATACATTTTCTGACGATGCTGATTTTTTTTTACGATTAATATTTGTTCCACACTGTCGTATTCTACCAATGTTCTCTCGAATGGCCGAGTGCTAGGGTTATGACCGCCTGCAAGGAGCTATCATTAAGCTTTCGACTCTATAATTCTCCGGCAGTAGGGAATTATCTCCTGCAAACACCATGTCTCACAAAGTTATTTTCATAAATTCTCAGCAACTAAAAGTCATTGTCATTAAATTATGATAATTATTGGTGAGCAAGTTTTTTGTTGTTTTACTGCAAGATAATACTAAGATGGTTTGAGTATTTGATCTGATCATCAATCGCTTCACTGACAAAATAATACTTCTCAGTTAAAAATAACTGTTTATGTTTTTCTGACAGTAATTCCCTATAACAAAAGGAATTTCACTAAACAAAATTTTAGTATACTATCTTTTAATCCGTAACAGAAATAATTCTGTTAACTAAACCTTTTTATTCGAAGGCTGCCAAAATTCGATTATATATTCATACCTACGAACATGGAATTATACAGTGCAGGGCAAAGAATATGGATTTAGACAGTATCAAATACCTTAGGTAATTTATTAAACGACAAAATAACTCCTATCTCTCCCTATCATGTTTAATTATAGAGATGACAACCGTCTATTGCTCCCCATTTCAGAATTTTAGACATGAGTCTTTACTTGAAATAGGCTCGTCTAAATTATTATTAATTATAATATTTTTGGTACACAGTGATCATTCAAAGCTTCAAGTTATCCAGTTGTAGTCGTTTCAGATCTTCAAAACGCTATTTCCAATGGTCTATATTATTTTTTTCTGACCACTTCATTAAAATAGTCATTACATCAAATCAGCGACACAAAAGTATAAAATATTAAAGACGTCGAAAAATGATTAATTTTTATAATACGTGACGGAAAAGCTTTCACCAAACTTTTCTGGAATATTGTAAAGTTAAATTATACTTATATACTACCATCTTTCGATTTCCACTGTTATAAAACATTATTCCCTCTGTAACTGATGAGATCTTTCTCTCGCCTGTTCATTTAAGTAATCAACAGTATAAAAATTAAGGCAACCCAAAAATGAATTATAATACCGCAAAATCTTGACTATAATATGTACACGTCTATAATACGCATGCTTGATTTTGCTCAAAATTTTCGGAAAAAAGTTAAAATTCGACTATAATAAGCACCCATTATTTTTCAATATTTTATTTAAAAATTGCAAAAATACTTACTAAGATAAATAAAATATGTAACAAAAATAAACGAAAACGTCAAATTCGGTAGCAAAACAAACTTAAATTTTTAATTCAGAGCAAACAATACTGTCATATTATCAGTTTTAATCACTTTCACTAGAATACAGCTCCTCTATTGTTTGTCGTTTGTTCAATGTTTTAAACTACATTTTTTGTACACGATTATAATACGCACCCTCATTTTTGCGGACTAAAATGTGAAAAAAGGGCGTACTATACATAAGATTTTACGGTACTTGAATCGTGAGAGTAAAAACATTCATCAATGCTAAATATTTTCTTGAAATACCAGAATTTTATACCCTTTAGCTTAAGCCAAGTCAAAAATAAAGTTCAAATAATCGAAAAAAAACTGTACTTTCAAGACATACTTTTCTACAATTGTTAAGGTAATTCTATTTGCCCATCAAATTTCAATCTTTTATTTTATTTAAGCTCACCAATTTCTTATAAATGCTGTGTGTCCTTTCATAAACAACCACCACTAATAAACAATCAGAGAAATTTCTGTAATCGCACCTTTTACATTAAATTATAGCTTTATTTACGAAATCATATCAATATTCATATTTCATTGATTCTTTACTGGCAGGAATACTTACAGGATTCAAATAACAAAACATACCCCGAAATATTCTGCAAAAAATAAAATTTGCGGGAATGATTTATTACAGTTTTGAGGCAACTCCTTCCCTACTGTTTACACCCAACCGAAGGAAAGATCGATCGTTGACTTCTTTCTTACTGAAGATGAAGATTTTTCAACCTGAACTGGCCTTCTTTTCAACGACAAGGTTTTGAGAGAAATTGAGTACAGAAAAAACTTATTTCTCTTAAAAGAAGAATAGAAGATTACTCCAAATACTAAGAAAAATTCGCTGATGAAGCCACGAATTTTTTTTAGCAGATTTTACTTTATTATTATCGAAATGACATTTTTGAATCAAATTATATACTACTAGCTGAATACCCGTACGAAGCTGAATACCCGTACTACTAGCTGAATACCCGCTACGAAGTACATTCAAATTAAATACAACGGTCAATTATGCAATTAATGCCAAAAAAACACACAAAAAATGTTTATAAAATAATCCTAACGGATATTTTTATAGACAAAATAATGTAGAAGAAAATATTCAAATTAAATCTAATAGAACATACTAAAGAATATAGTACAGTTTGAGGAACATTTCTTTTACTGTATTTTAATATTTTTTTGGATAATGTCCAATCGTCTGCCACATTAGAAAGAAAAACAAAATATTTTTTGTCAATTTATTTCGTTGTTAGGCACGTGACGCAAAATTAGTTTAACGCATCACAGAAAGAAAAGAAACCACGTGATCAGCACTTAATAAATAAAATTCTAAAAATTAATCTTTAAAAATTCACCAAAAATCAGAAAAGAGAGGTAAAATTTCGAAAAAGATTTCATTTTAAAGGAATTTTTATGATCTTTTTTGTGATATAAATTTTATAACCCTCAGATAATTATTTTAAATGCAAATTTATAAAAGGTTACAAAAAAGCTTAAAAATTTAATTATAAAAAAAACTAAGAAGAATTTTTCAAAAATCTTTCTTAGTGCACCCCTACACTATAAGAAGAATTGCCATGCAAAATTTCAGCCCTTTAGGTCCAGCGGTTTGGTCTGTGCATTATCTGTCAATCAGTCAGTTACGGAACTGTTTTATATATATAGATATGAAATCTTTTTTTTTTTAAATTCTAATTTTGATAATCTCGAAAATGTGCATAATATTAAATTTATATGTTTGACTTATTAGCAAAAATTTCAATAATCATTTAAAGAGTGGAAAAGGATTTAAAATTTCTACTTACCACCCACGGTTTGTCTTGAAAATTATAGAGGCTGTGTAAAGAATTGACACTAGGAACTCCACCGTATTTGAATCCTAATAACAGATTCCTGTAGTCTTCATTCCCGGCGTCCCGAACATGTTGGCGAATCAGTAAGAAGTCTGGGCGAAACGATCTATAAATAAAAAAGAAACAAATAAATGATTCAATGCATTTATGTCTTAATGTCTTTGTCTTTCAAATAATCATAAATATATAAATGTATGGCTATAAATACAGCTCTATAACTTGCTTGACGAATAAATCTTTTCCCGTTAATTTTAAGCTGTTGCGAAAAAGTACTATGCCCTCTGTTTCCATAAAGTAACTCTGTACAATTACTCATGTCAAAATGAAAAAGATATATAAGAAACTAAACGCTGAACCAACTCCTGACATCAGGACTTAAATGCTGAAACTATAGACTAAGAAAATATGTGAATCACGAGGTTGGAAGACTGGTTTAGGAAATTCTCTAAATGATGAAGTTTGTAATATGTTTACGTTTTAGCGGTCGTGAGAACGTACGCACTGACGTGAGATGGGATGAAATTCAGCTTGGGCCCAGGTTTTATAGTTTGTAGCGGTTTTCAGACTCGGACGGGCTTGGACCTAATCTGAAAATTCCAATTTTACAATAATAATGCAAAAAGGTATACAAGATTACAAGTAAATGCTTTTTTATGAGATCTATTCTCATTTATAAAAAAAAGAAATAACCTTTTTCTAAGGTATTAATAACTAACTCTACATATGTTCGCTTTTCAACAATTTATTGGGCTAGTAATTATAATCACATTTAAGTTGTTTAAGGAACTAACGATTTATAAACATACCTAGAGGTTAAAAAAATAATTATTATTTATGATGATTTTTAGATATTTTATCGACCACGAAGGGAAAAATCCGATATAATCTAAAAAGCATTGCTTTCATTCCCAGTTTATGGCTATAAGTCGATAGCTAATTTGGAACCATTTGTGTCAACGCAAATGATCAGCAGAAATAACAAGTATAATGATCCTTAACGTTTGATAATTAGTGTATAGTCAATCTAACCGGAAAACAGCCAATAAAAAACCCACAGTAGCACATGATTATCAGTAAGAACGTTATAAAGCTTCTAATACTTACCTTACAACTTTCGTTCCATTTCTGTTAACTACCATACTCACTGTGGCACCTGTATCACTATTTACGGCTAGATTAATATCTCTAAATTCAGCCTGTAAAGAAAAAAAACAAACAGATGCTGTACTTTCACATAAATGTATTGTTTAAATTTTCAAAATTATAAACATACTAGTTGGTACACGTCAAAACATGACGGCTAGATAGTAAATAAATGTACTAATACACAAATTATACTCAACACATCATTGCCAAATGTTGAAAATCATAATAATGCGCAGAAAAAAATTAATGTGTTTAAGCGGCTTCGTGCTTAGTGAGTATCTAAAGTCAGATTTAAAATGCCACTGAGCATGCGCAGAAAGCAATTTTTTTAAATTGTAAATTATCACTAATTAAACAATTTCCATCAGGTTTAATCTTATATTTCACAAGCATAATTATCATAAAGATGGCAGAGAGAGATCTAGAGACTCCTCGAAATAAACGTGTTTATCATTAAAACATGTCACTGAGCATGCGCAGAAACAGTGAGTTTCTAAAAGACAATTTTAAACATGTCACTGAGCATGCGCAGAAATCAATTTTTAATTGTAAATTATTGCAAATTAATAGAAATTGCGGTTGCAAAAACCCAAATTTGACAAATCTACAGATTACAGTCTTTCGTTTAAGACCAAAATGAAGTAAATTGATGCAGTAGTTTTCGCTCACGGACTGCCCAAAAAGTCGGCTTAGCAACTTAAACATACAGATGTTTTTAATTATCTTTTTTCCTGTGTGGAGTTTTATAAATATCAATAACAGTTTTTAGGTAGTATTTCTACTTCTCAAAACATACTCCTTTTACCGTCTTAAATTAAAGAAATCGTATAAAGAAATTTGAGATTTTAATTAAAATATTTTTGGTTATTTCTGATAAAAAAGCTAAAACTTTAAGTCTTAATCAAATACTCGTATAAAAGTGTTTAAGAGAAAGACATACTTTAACAAATGATGAAAATTTCTGTTCGGATGTTATAAATTCTGAATCTTATTTATGTTTATTTCAAGGAAAATGTATGCTAAATGCTTGATGACAATGTTTCTTTGTTTAAAATTAAGTGTACTCTATAATTATATGAAAAACAATTTCAGTTCCTTATAAGTAAATTTATTTTTACTTCACCCTTAAATTACAGCACGTGACACTCTAAGAGATATAAAACGAGCTAAAAATATTAGATAAGAAATAACAATAATAATAATTGGATAGAAAATTTTGGTTTTTTGCTAATTTTGTCGAAAAGGCAACCTAAATATTCATGGAGATAGAAAAAAAAACCAATTACATTTTTAAAATATGTTTAATCAGATAATTGTGTGCGCGCCAAAGAAATCTGAATTTTTTGACAGTGTAAAAATAAGTCGTCATAAATGTTCAAGGATAGGGAATTATTTGTGTAATGTGTTATACATTGAAATACTTCCTTTTAAAAATGCTTAGAAAAATAAAAAGCTGTACAATAACAGATATTTATTGAGTATAATAAAACATTAATTTTGAATAAGTATTACAATAAAACAGTGTTACATCTATTAAAGTTACATGCAAAACTTTGTTAAGATCATTATCTTATTTTATACAAGAAATTTAATATAAAAACTGAAAATCAAACATCATCTGCGCTAATATATGAATACAATGCGGCAGTATCTTCAAAAATACTTAAATTAATAAAGCAAAAAACGGACAGAGATTTTGCTGATTTTTCTGACTTTGATATGATTGTCTAAAATTGTATGAACATATTATATAACACCGGTTATTAGGCACTAGTAGTCTTTTCCCGAGTAATATTAGAACAAAAGCCATACCATCCAATTTAACTCCTTTTACAAAGTATTGAGATTATCTGCTCTAAGTTTTCGGCAAAGTGTGTTAGAAGAAATTTGTAGACACAGGAAACAGGTATAGAGGCTCGTGTGAAAATATTTAAAAGCCCACATATAAGATATTACATTACAGAGTAGATTATTTAATTTACTGCTTTATGTAAATGATCTGGGATTAAACAATTTTACAGTTTTTCACACATTTCCGCTCTAAAAGGCATTTTTTTATTCCTAAAGTGAAATGCACATCTGTGGCATTATGGCAGATGTTGACATGCCATTTTTTCATGTTTTCGACAAATTAAAAAAGTAACTTTTGTTGTGAGATACAAAATCGATCAATTAAGTTCTTCAATTCAAATATTCTTTAGTTAATACTCATATTCAACCTCAAGCATACGGCTGGTCCTCAATGAAAATTTTCAATTAGGGACTAAAATATTCAATTAGGGACCAAATATTACCTGTTTTATACATAGTAGCATTTGCCAATACGAATAACTTAGTATTATTTCATAATTCCAATATCAGCTTTTGCCACATTAAAGAACCAATTTTAAGTGTGACATATCAACTTAAAACATAAAATTGAATTTCTCGGACATATCAACATTTGCCATAACGCCACAGACATATACTATGCTGATAAAAGTATTCGGACACCAAGGTATTCTTCCTTTTTTTCCTTTTATTTAATTGTTTATTTTGCATCTATGTTTTCTAACTAAAGAAATCACTTCAATGAAAAATTTTATGATCTATAAAAATCTATTTAAATTCTAAGTATTGAAGAGTGTATAGAAATATTTCCTTCCTTATGAAGTTTATTTACTGACTTTAAAGCTATTTCACATCACATTGGTTCTAGAGTGTCACCGTAACCATCGAACTTACATTTTACCCTCTATTCTTTAATGAAATCTAATGATCCAATTCGTAAGCGAAATTTCATCAATTACTTTTAACTTTAGTTCTGATTAACGAGGGCGTTCAATCTGATAGAGTAGATACCAGCTTTGCTGAATAGTCTGTCGTTAAGTCTGGATTTCCAGCGTAAACTCATTTAATTTCAGCAGAGAATTTGGAGAAGAATTAAATAAATTCACGGCTATTGCTTAGCAGGCTTCTTTGAAATTAAGTAAAGATGTATTCTATAAGCACCTAGATTAAGTCTTTCAAAGTTCGGGTAATTAATACAATTCTAAATTAAATTACTTGATATTTTTGCCTGGACTTTTCATATCTAAAACAATAGCATACGTTAAAATAGGAAAAAAATATCACCGTAATAAAAGTTATTCAAAATCATATGTGATTTACAGATTCATATTACGTAAATCTTTCTACTGCCATTTTAAGTACAAACATGTATTATTGGTACGCGATAATTTATTACTGTAGGTTCACACTAATTTTGTTTTTCTCTCTCGGGACGAAGATATGTAAATGTTTTTCCTCTTCCATGCCGTATAAAACAACATAGTTTACACCAGAAATTATAATAATGTAAACAATCAGGCCTTGGGATGTCTTTTGGTCAGACTTGCATCCTATTCAGAAAGTTCCCCTTGAGGTAACTGATTTGGTTAGGCTCCCTTATGACGAGACCAGTCGGTTACCTCTATTTCTGGTTTAGTTCCGTCACTACTTCAGAATCTTGCCTTATGGTGCGAAGAGCCCTGAGTGCTTGATTTCTGTTTACATTTTGTCTACATTCTTCATATAATTATCTAGCTCTGTTGGAATATTTAATTTTAGTTATATTTACACCAGAAACCAATCCATTCGACAGATAATAGTGATTAAAAAAATATAAAAAAAAAACGTAATGCCCACCCGTCCCCCCATAATGTCAAGCTATGACATCTGGGAGGGGAGAAGGGGTGAATGCGTTTTGGGGCTGCCTAAATTTTCTGCAGGGTCCAAAGTATTAACTAATTAAATTTTACAGAAATTTATCAAAGGGTTTAAGAATGTATAGAAAGCATACAGGCAAGCAGAAATTTGGCTTTTTGTATATAGATATCATGACTTATATTTAGAGTTACCCTAATGGGGACATGTTAATGACGTAATATACAAACACTGTATGTTCACACGGAGTCCTTTTCCATTTAATACAAGTTTTGGAAGTCTCTTTAACGTCTGTGTGATATATTATAAATATTGTATATCCAAACAATTCGGAGCATGATTATTTGTAAAATGCATATGTTGTATCAACAGGAAGTAACGTCACCTTCTTAAACTTTCAAATTCTGTTACTTCACAACCATGTGTTAGGAATCGTAGACAACAACGTTGGTGCTCTAAGCTAGGGATGAAACAGAAGCCCCAAAACCACCAACAACGACGAAGAAAAGAAAAAAATCAGGTCTTGCATCTATCATCACAATTGTATTAAAAAATTAACTTGTTCTAATCCCTCCAGGTCCCTGAAAGTTTTTATCACTCTAAAACATACAAATGTAGTTATTCTCATTAAAATATGTGCTATATCTACATTTTTTGAGGAAATAAAAATCATATTTCTTATAAAAAAGGGAACTTAAATGATGGGCATTTTTTAATATTTAATATTTTATTAAGATATTTTAACTTGCCTTAGAAGTAATTTTTATTTGAAAATATCTTATTTTTAACGTGCTTTAATAAATGTACGAAAAAGATTTATCTCTATACTTCGATATAAATAGAAATTCTGTCATTCTTTATTCACATATCATCAGTTGTTCAAGGAAAAGAAAACACAACTCATTTCAATCCATCATCTTGACCCATTCCAGCATCAGAGCGTTTGTAAGAAAGCTGACAGATTAGTATGTGATAATACAAAAGGAGGGTTTGTAGAAGGAGCATTTTTTATCGCCTGGAATATTTCATAAACATTACATAAAGGTTGTATTTTGCTTATTCAGCAACATGATAGGTTTATTGTATTTTATCAAACACAAATCTTACTCTACAATATTGAATAAAGGGATATTTATTTAAGGAATAATTGGTAAGAATGGATATTTCATTTGGAGGATTAACGTTAATGTGACCTTCTAAGCACTGTTATAAGAATAAAAAAGGAAATTTTTCTAATGTTGGTCATAAAATCTAGCTGTGAGAGTAATCAGTGATACATTTATGTATCAAATATTATTTTCAAAGATTAAACTAATCAGCAAACACAAACATTTTATTTTAAGTAATTATTTAAATGCTTAGATTGATTGATAGGATTTATTCTAAGATCACATGCAATGTTTTTGTTGGAAAAATGTATATAGTTGTTATATAGAACGTATTTTCCTTTAGTCTACCGGTTAGAAAAATTCAGAAATAATCCTGCATTTTGTTGAAAGAAGAAAAAAAGAACGAGTATTCTCGTTTAAAATATTAGTCCAAATAATTTATTTCTTGCCCGAATAATTTAATACTCACTGAGACCGGCAGTAGATAAAAATCTCCAGCATATTTAATTTCATTAAAATACAACTAAAAGGCTGATTAAAATAATAAGCATATTTATCCATTTAACTCTTTATTAATGGAATTTGGCGACAAATTGATCGTAATTGATATTCAATGTAAATTACTCAAACGTTTTTTGCACTTATCTATTAATTGTAACTTGCGTATATGGCATCCACTCTATTGAATTACCAAAATACTTGCACTGTAATATTTGTAACTAGAAAATAGAAAAGTGGGAATTTAAAAGTTATTAAAACATAAAAGGTGTGAAATAAAAATTAACTTTGTATTGATTAATCACAAAATTATAATACGTTATGTATTTTATTTCCAGAAACTACTGCTGAAAATTCAGATTCTGTGTGTTCAATGACACTGAATGCTACTGAGCATAAAAGTTCCTTTTTGCTTTAGTCTTGAGGTGTAAGCATCGACACGCGGAAGAATGCGCGAGCTTATTTCGGATTATTATTTTGATTTGTCATGACAGATGCAAGCTCTTATATTAGAGAATTACATAGAATAGTACAGCTCCAATGTATTAAAAATTTGTCACCTAATTTGTCACCTCACTTTCTAATCCCAAATATAAAATCTCTGTCACGTATTTGACGAAACATGGGCTAGATTATTTTCCTGAATATATAACAGGAACTGAGTGTGTAAGCTCGCGCATTCTTCCGCGTGTCGAAATTCTACATCTCAAGACTAAAACAAAAAGGAACTTTTATGCTCAGTATCATTTAATGTCATTGAACACAGAGAATCTGAACTTTCAGCACTAGTTTTTGGAAATAAAATACATAACGTATTATAATTTTGTGATCAATCAATACAAAGTTAATTTTTATTTCACACCTTTTATGTTTTAATAACTTTCAATACAGCTCAAATGTATTAAAAATTTGCCCTCCGCCTCTCTAATCGCAAATATACAATCTCTGTCACTTATATGAAGAAACATGGGCTAGATTATTTTCCTGAATATATAACAGGAACTGACAATGAAGCATTAAAATGGTTGAATTGATTTATATGATGCATCGAAACGTAATATTTGAACAAAAGATACCTTTATTAACCTTTGTTGACTTTGATCATTATCAAGCCCGAAATTTTTATGTGCCCAGAAAGGATATTTAACTTGTGCACTACCTTAAAGTCAATTAACTGTTGCAATTGAATCCGATTTTTTTTAAATATCTAAAACTCAAGCCATCTGGTATTGCGAAGTCATAAGTTTCTTTCCCATAATACTATATACAGGGTGTCCGAGCTAAAGGTATCCAAAGTCATGACATATTTTTACGGAACTACCCATTAGAATTAAAAAAAAATTATTTAAATAGAAAGAACATCTCACCAAGTTTTAATATCAATCATAGGTTTCCATCATAGTATCATAGATTTCGATGTGTGCACCTTTTGTAGTACGACTAACGTCTAAATGGCAACCCAGTTCTCTCCAAGTGTTTCGTAGCATTTCAGGCGTTATTAGACTTTCTTGTTGGGGATTCATTAAATCCGTTGTGTATAAACAAATAATTGAAACTGTGGATGAGTTGAAGAAGCTTATCTTTCAAGCAATTCGTGTAATAAATCTTGATATCCTATCCTACGGAACACTTGGAGAGAACTGGATTACCATTTAGACGTTTGTTGTGCTACAAAAGATGCACACATTGAAATCTATGATACTATGATCGAAGTCTATGTTGATATTAAAACTTGGTGAGAATTTCTTTCTATTTAAATAATTTTTTTTTTAATTCTGATGGGTAGTTCCGTAAAAATAAGCCATGACTTTGGGATATCTTTAGCCCAGACACCCTGTATATAGTATTGTGGGAAAGAAACTTATGACTTCGCAATATAATGAAAGTTCCCCTTGAGGTAACTGATTTGGTTAGGCTCCCTGATGACTAGACCTGTCTGTTACCTCTATGTCTTTTTATGGTTCAATTCCGGCACTACTACAGAATCTTGCCTTATGGTGCTAAGAGCCCTGAGTGCTTGATTTCTGTTTGTTTTTTGTCTATATTCTTCTTGTATTTATCTAACTCTGTTGGATTATTTATTTTTAGTTATATTTGTATATTTTCATTATGAGGATATGAAGCTTCTGCGCTATCTTTTATTGAAAAGTTTTATGTTTTCTTTGCTAGGGTAGGTTTTAAGTTAAATTGTTTTAGCACTCTATGCTAGCTTTTTAATTTTTGTTTATTTGATTTGTTTATATTTTACACTGTATTTACAGCTTAATTTAAATGCTTTAAATTCCTAGAATTATCTAAATTTTAATTGCTGAATATCTTTGAAATTCGTAGTATTATACTTACTGTAATCTGCCAGTTCAGTTAATCCAAAGTATTTTACTACTACAATAAATCATTAATAAGTGTTGCATAAAATATATAATTTAATACTTTGGAGCATCAATTTTCTTTGAAGATAAGAGATTGGAGGTATTAATTTCTATAAAGGTTCACTGATTGCTTGAAGCTTACAACTATGATTTTATCACCCGTGCACTCTAAAAATAAATCCTTTTCGTTTAAACAGCAAATATTGTTGCAGGTTTAATAGCCCTTCGCCCATGAATCAATAAAAGCGTTACCACACCCTATGTTGATACTGTTGAATTTTCCTTTTTCTCGCCCAGTCTAGACAGATTTCTCTCATTCTTTATGCTTGCGCTCACGCAAATCTCATACGGGACAAACTATGATTTGTTTGCTCATATTACATCTATTGTCATTAGTTAAGTAAAGTAATGAGAGCTATTTGCTTCATTTCTAATTAATTTCTTTCCTGCCCTTCCTGTTAGTAATTAGGTTCGGGTAATATAGTCCTTGTTCTATGTAATTAATGATTTTTTTAATTTAATTACTATACACAACATTTCCAGTAGCAGATTTTTCACATATTTATTTAAAATTACAAGCATTTATTTTACAGTCTTAAAATAGAGTGCTTTTAATGCCAGTCGACGATATTCGAGTCAAAGTTTTTTTGAAAAGGAATATAAATTTTACTAAATTACCTGGTTCAAGTCATATGAATGTCCTTTTAACTACCATACATGGGTACTAGTATTAGAGCGCATGCAAAAAGCTAAAAATTAAATTACTTTAAACTTAAACTTTTTTAAGGGGCATATTTTAGCAGTCATCCTAAAATTAGTAAGCTGATTTTCTTTTCTTATGGCAGCTCCTTTTGAGTTCATGACTAAATAAATCGCTAGTACAGAATTTGCAAATTAATAATCATAAAAGATATGTTAAGCATTTCAGCAGCTATATTCGTATGTCAATTGTAGTTGACTATATAGGTTTCAATTGTCATAAAAATATTTTTAAATGTTTCAAACTAAAATATCGTAAAGACAAAAGTATTGTGTTCCGTAAGATATTACAAACATTTTTTTTTATTTGGGTACATTACATTTGCTGAGTTTGGAGGCTGTGAAAGTATGTTTTGAATTTTTAATGGTAATAGTTTGAATTTTTAATGGTAAACATTTAAAAATATTTTTATGACAAAATATTTTTAGTTTGAAACATTTAAAAATATTTTGTCATAAAAATATTTTTAAATGTTTCAAACTAAAATGTCGTAAAGACAAAAGTATTGTGTTCCGTAAGATATTACAAACATTTTTTTTTATTTGGGTACGTTACATTTGCTGAGTTTGGAGGCTGTGAAAGTATGTTTGAGTTTTTAATGGTAATAGTTTGAATTTTTAATGGTAATTTTATTACCATTAAAAATTAAATTTTAAAATAGTTTGAATTTTTAATGGTAAACATTTAAAAATATTTTTATGACAAAATATTTTTAGTTTGAAACATTTAGAAATATTTTGTCGTAAAAATATTTTTAAATGTTTCAAACTAAAATGTCGTAAAGACAAAAGTATTGTGTTCCATAAGATATTACAAACATTTTTTTTTTATTCGGGTACGTTACATTTGCTGAGTTTGGAGGCTGTGAAAGTATGTTTTGAATTTTTAATGGTTAAATCCCATTACAAACTTTGAATCAATGTTCCAGAACAGAAAATATTTTTATGGGCGAAAATTTTAGTTAACTTACCTATTTATTGGCATATATATCCAAAATAAAAAAGTAACATCCGACAGGTTCATAATCCGCTTTCCTGCCCAGTATTTCTTTCAGAAATATGGTATTAGTAATAGTTCATTTCGTGCAGAAGTTTTGTTTTTTGTTCCTCATGACTTAAAGAAGATAATATCGGCTAGAATGCGTGATTGGTAAATCCAGTTTTTTATTTCTATTTCCGAAAACAATTCTATGGACCTGAATTATAAAAACTGCCCGGTTTTGAACAAATCTTCCTCATTTCTCAAAGTATGCAATTGCCCGTGCAGTTCTTTAAACGTTTCATATTTTTGATTATTATAAAAAGCTTCCATCTTAAATCGCCCTAGGTTATTTTAATTCCCCTAAACAGAATAATTTTTAATAAAGAATATTTTACTTATTTATGTAATAATAATAATTTAATAGTCATAGTATATAAGAATTTTGGGAAATTAAGGAAAAACTACCAACTAATAAGGTTATCTAATAAAGTTATCATTATAAAATCTAAAGTCAAAACATTTACAAAGATTCCTGGCGTCTCTGTATTTTCTTTTTTTGGAAAAGAGACAGGTTGAACGAGAAGTCATTTCGTATTTTCTATTATATTTTCACTATAAACTGTTAATTATCAGTATTCAAATTTTATCAAAAATCTTCAAATGTACTATCTACCAATAAGTATTTGGACACCCATAAAAATAACGATATCTGCAGTCCTGATATACGTCACGCCCTCCGCCGTTAAATATCGTGTAGGAAACAAAATTGGCATTAGTCACATGCAAGTTGCCACGACGTGCAGAGTTATCTGGTTTTGAGAAAGGTGTAATCGTCGGGTATCACAGAAATGGCTGATCCTTAAGGGACATATCTAGCCAGCTGAATTACCCAAAATCGACAGTGGCCTATATGATTCAGAAGTGGAAGGTGAGCGGTGATTGTCGAAATTTGCCCCGAGTCGGCAGACCCACGAATCTGGGAGATAGAGACCGACGGGGCTGTCCAGAGAAATTAGGAAGAATCAACCCCAACTGATGGCTCACATACTCCAAGAATTTCAACAGACATCTGGGAGTGTTGTTTCGATGAATATCATTCATAAGGAAGTACATCTGCTTGGTTTTTATGGTTGTGCTGCCATCCATAAGCCTTTGATCACAAAGTTCAACCGTGCTGCTTGGTTAATGCGGTGCTAATCACGTCGAAAGTGGACCGTAGATCAGTGGAAACGGGTTCTCTGGAGCGACGAATCAAGGTTCACCTCCTACCGTTCGGATGGCATGGTCTGGGTCTGGCGTCTGCCTGGAGAACGTCTCCTGCCAGAATGCATTGTGCCCACAATAAAGTTCAGCGGAGGTGGAATTATGGTCTGGGGGGTGTTTCTCCTGGTATGGACTGAGACCCTTGGTCCTAATTCATGGTAAGTTCAACGCCGACGCCTACTGCACTATTTTGGATGGCAGTGTGCTTCCTACATCGTGGCAGTTTTACGGGTTGGACCCATGTTACTCCCAGGCCGATGACGCCAGCTGTCATTTTGCGAGGTGCACCATAGTTTGGTATGGTGACAATGGGATTAACCCAATGGACTTGCCTGCCCAGAGCCCAGACCTGAACCCCATCGAGAACCCCTGGGACGAGTTGGATAGCCGAATTAAGGGGTGCAACAACCGTCCAAAATAGGTGAAGTAACTTACATGTTTTCTCCAAGCCAAGTGGAAGAAAATACCACTAGCCGTCATACAAGGACTTGTGGAAAGCATGCCCCGGAGAGTTGAGGCTGTAATTGCCTTTCGTGGAGGCTCTACCAGCCATTGAATATGAATAAATTTTGTTTATCTTTTCTATTACAAGTGTCCAAATACTTATTGGTAGTGTGTAAGTAACTTGCTTTTAGAATGAAACATTATTCATGTGTCTCATAATTATTTCAATCTTAATACGCAAACAAAGGACACTATGACAGTTTTTTGAAGGCACTGGAATAAAATAAAGCTCTTGAAATGTTGGGTCATTAAACGCAATCTAACTACTTCAGTTTAAGTTTTAGGGTAATAATTTTGTGAAATTTACAGAGTATATATGAAGTTAAACATTAAAATGTAACTGCTTAAAGATTGACGATCTAGATTTCATTATATAATAGGTCAGAATATTCATAACCTAGACAACATACAATGGCTTGATGCTTAATATCAGACAAGCTAAATTACATACACATTCACTTTATTGGATTCCACAAATATATAGATCAAATTTAATCTAAGTTGTTTATGGAAACTTTTAATTACATTAAAATTGAAGAGCATTTCAGTTATTCTACGATTTATTATAGTGTCATCGAATACATTAGTTTCATTTTTCTACTTTGATGTTTCTAATCACAAACATGTTCCGGACCAAGAAGTTTCCAAAACCTCTTCATAATGAAGAAAATATGTTACAGTTAAAAGAGCGTCAATTAAAGTTGTTCTTACAAAGATAAGAAAGTTTGACCACATTAGTAAGAAGATGAATAAACTAACAACTAAAGTATAACTGAAATCTGATTGTGCTCGTAGAAAAGCATGCTTGCATAGGGAAACAAAATTGATGTCGGCAGATATTGCCTGTGATAACTGATTACGTGAAAAAATATATATTAAAGAACAGCATATTCACTCCATAAAACATAGCGTTTTTGCATTTACTGTTGTGATCTTACTGCCTCTGAATATAAACTGTCCCTTTTGCATTAGCTTTTTTTTTTAACGTACAGTATTTTCGTAAGAAACTTTATATACAGAAATTCTTGAAAGTTAAAAGCGATTTGTAGATAGTTAAAGCTATCAATATCAACACCTGTTATTAATTAGGGCTCTAGACCAATGGTTCCTAAACTTATTTTTCTGTTAAATCTTTATAGAATTTTTCATTAAATTGCAGAACATCCACCTAAATTTAACCGACAATATATGACTTCTTTTACGATTTTTATTTAACAAGATCTTATCTCATGGAACTTCAGAATAAACCTGAGTTTCCATTATAGGAAAAACTGTTCTAAACATTTTTTGAGCTCATAAGCATTAGACATTAAAAAACAAACAAAAATAATGTATGTAGTCAGCGATGTCAGACCAAATTGTTATCTATAATGAGGTTATGGAACTGCCTCTCACTTCTCCTAAGAAATTATAAGCAGCGTGAATTCAGAATAATCGAATGCATTTGTACAGTGACACAGTACTGAGACATCTGTACAGTTCCCAGATAAAAGAATCTCCTATTTTATGCGTAACTAACAATATCCATGTCAGAGGGTTTGTTTGTACATTATGAGATATGACAGGAATGGTAAGGGTGAGACTAGATTAGTAGAGAAGAGTAGTATATATATTTTCTCTATTCTTCAAGAAGAGTTTCTTTCGGCTTTTATTTTGTTTTCTGTTTTGGGCTTGCTGTAATCCGGATACATTACTATAAAGACTCTATGAATTATAAAAATGGTAACCTCTAAGAAGCATCCAGACATAGTAATCATAATTTTCTTCTCTTTCGGAGAAAATGGAAAAAGAGTTTCGCTCTAGATGTTACGTATATATCCCAAAGGAATTCTGAGCAAATTAATATAATTACTTTGGCTCGTAAAATATGACGAGTTATGAGATTTATATGTGAATCAAGAGAAAGAGATAATTGATAGACATTAAATAGTTTATATTCATAGTAATTGTCTTGATAAAATTTATGATTTATTTTATCAATAATCTTTATTTTTATTTCTCTAAATTTGCGCTGCGACCGATATTGCTCTTGTCTTGTTCTAAAACAAATAAGTGTAATTTAGTCCAATCTTAAAACTCGGCATTATTCTGACTGGAAAATCAGTATCCACGTTATGTTTCTGAGATTATTCTATATATGTGTGTTTAAAATTGCTTTTTAATTCAAAGATCTGTACGTTATTCTAGCACTCACAGTATAGTTTTAGGAAAAGTCACGTAGACATTAGACAGAATGCACATTAGGAGGTCCAGGGCACAAAATTGCTCAGATTTTCGAAAATTTTTTTATTGCATTAAACATTTTTGTGTTCTTTTACATTTAATGTGATGTTTAAATGATGTTTCTATCTTAATTAGAACAGGAGAAATTATTATTTTTCTTCTCAACATTCTAATAGTAGCCAATCGTTCTTTAAACAATTAAGTGCGTTTTTCTGCATGAAGGGTTTTTTCCCCTTTTCTCGTCTTTAAATTGTTATAAGTCAAGAACCGTTAAAGATAAATGGCTGAAACTTGGAACATGTCTTTTTCAACTATTTTACTTTAATTTTAATTCATCAAATTTGAAAAATATTTACTTTTGAAAATATGATATTTTAAAAATCATCTTTTTTGGAACATTTAATCTTAATCTTATTAATTTTTTAAAAATTAATGTTTTTAAAAATGCTGAATCAAAATTAAAACTTATATATTTCTGTTTAATTAAATGAAAAAAAAATTGGAATTCGACAAATAATATTTCAAGTTATAACGATTTTAAATTACCTCACTTTTTTAAAAATTTTAAATTTAAAAAAATTTTAAAAACTGTTTGAGAAGTTTTATGATGTGATGTTGTTTACAAATTATATGGTTAACCATCACAAAATAATTCGAAATTTTAACTCCATAAATAAATTTTTTTTAAATGTGTCCCGGACCCCCTTAAATGGAATAAACAGTCCTTCGAAATACATAATTGATTTTCGTTTCATCAGAATATTATTCTTTCAAATCATTGGTTTTCTCTTTTTGTTCAGAAACTATTTTGAGACATTCATTTAGACGTCTAATTTTAAAACGCAACTATCAATACCTGTATTCTATTTTCGTGTATTATACATTTAAATAAAGCCACGCTGTAGAAAAATGTAGACTAACCTGAAAATGACCTGAAATTTGTTTTTCGTGACTCTTTCACTCTGTTTTACTTTGTTAGAAGAAAACTAATTTTATGCTTACAAGTGAGGTTAATGTTTAGGAGAGAAAGCCAACAGTTTACAGTTGTACCATATACAAGCTCATGAAATATGAAAATTAAGGTCTCAGTATGAATATTTTAAGTTTCCGGCGTGAAAGAACAACCAATATTTTTGGTATTATTCTTCATTTGTTGTCTGGTTTTAGACCTACTATTATTTCGCAAAAAGAGCTGAATGAGGAGCTGATGCAAAAAAAATCAAAGAACTTTTTGGCTAACCAATAATAATTTTCATGGTCTCAGTTTATGTTGGATTATTCATAACATTCTACTTTAACATGCTAAACATTTTGAGAAGTCCTATTTTACTATTCACCTTCTCTTCAAACTGAATTTTGTAATCCATAGTATTAAGACACTTTGTATGAAGATAACATTGAAATAAATGTTTAAAAATAAATAAACGCTAAGAAAAGTATTAAGGTTTACTTTAGTGAATTATTGATCCAATGTAAAAAATTAAAATTTTAAGTATACAAGGAATTTCTTCTCGATAGCTCATAATTATTTTCATAATTTTTCTTAAACGTACCATAGTTCAATTTTTTAAATTGCACTATGGTACGTTTAAGCACCATAGTACTCATACGTACTATACGCACGTATAGGGCAATATATACTATAGGATGTACTATACGTACTCATACGTACTATCATATGCATGAGTACGTATTTAAGCTAATCAGTTTAATATCCTACTATCAATAACTCGTTAGATGAAGTTTATTAATATTACAACCAATTTCTCAAACAATATTTTAGAGAAAAAAATCCAAATTTGCTTTTAAAAATACATTTATCATAAATATGGACATGTTGCTATTGGATTAAACTAGCTACCATAGAGAGCATAGGCGTAGCGTGCTTCTAACTTTTTTTTTTTTGGGGGGGGGGAGCATGTACTATTTTTCATGTACTTTTGAAAAATAGTACATTTTGAAATTTGTACATTTTGAAAAATAGTACATGCATGTACTCTATGCATGTACTATTTTTCAAAATTAAGATATCTACACTTTATCATTACATCAAATAAGAAATTGTTGGGAAAATTTCATCACTTATAAAATGGAGTAAAAATTCAGCAAGTACTAAAATATAGTGTAGATTACATCACTCTCTGTATGTAATATAGTATGTACTAATGTTCGCAATTCAGCTATCTCCACTTAATCATATCAAATGAATAAATTAAAATTCTTTCGTGAATAAAATAAAATTATTCACTAGTAAAATACAGCAATTAAGTTGTACCAAATTACTTGCTATCGTCGAGCCACTAGACACACGTGGACGGCCACTAATGTTTAGATCCGGTAATTGCAGCCGTTGCCATTCGGAGTGTAGAAATGTCGTCGATTTTTGTGCCGCATACCTACGCGTTTTATATATATAGATTATAGAAAATGTTTAAATTAAGTTATTCTTACAAGTTGTCATAGGGTAACAGTATTTTTTTAAATAAACATACAACTTTAAAAAAGAAATTATCATTTCTTAGGAATCTGCTGACAGTAACTTATGGTTTTCTCTGCTGAAGTATAAAAAATACTGTTTGTAGTCAGTGACAATGGTCGATCTAATTGACTTTTGGAGGGGGTCGATCATTAATGAAGGTCTACTGAGAAAGACTGAGAGAAGTCCTGCTATTTTAGTAACTATTAAAGTTTTTGTATAATTTCTGAGAAAAAGTAGTCAAAAATGAGCATATTGAAACTGGATTTTCCCAGAGTTTCCAAAAAGGATTACAACTACAAAATCTCATAGATTTTATTCCTCTAAAAATGTGTTGATAGGAGTTGCACACATTTGATAAAAAACAATCCACCTTTGATGATTTAATGTTGAATAACTGAAATATATATCAAAAAAGGGAAAAAATTATTTACAGAGGAGTATATTGCATCTACAATAACTCGAACTACATCTGTTGGTCAGATAAATTTAATTTTATATTCCGGCCCATTGTCAGAACATTTTCTTTCTGGATTGGAATATACGTTATACATAGTTTCTTATAATGAAACAGATCACAATACGCGTATTGTTAATGAGGTATTCAATAACACAGAGATTGTTATTGTTAAACTGTAAACTATGTTTATTACATCTACATGAATATCACATCCACACAAACGTACTCCAATTTAAAACACCTTTAAGTTCTCTAATACATCTAAATCAAATGCATCACGTAGGTCCTGGTAAAATTTAGATAAATGTCAAGGAAATTACTGTTTCTTTGTGCCTTCGGGACGTTAATTTAATTCAAATCAAATCAGTATTAAAGGCAAATAAATAGTTAGCCTAGTTTAATCTAAGTAATCCTTTCCTAAATCGATTTGTCAACCAACGTTTCCGGAAAGTAGGTCACTATAGTGCAGTTAACTCTGCATGAGTTATAATCGCATAGTATTAACTGAACAAATAAAAACTTAAACAAATCTAATATATCTAAATTTATCATTTATATCATAGTTTGTTTCAAGTAGTAAATTATAATATGTTCATAATGGCAGATAATAAAATGTTAAACTTTGACATAAGGGTTCTTAGGTATATTTTTTTTATTGTCGCGACATAATTTATTTTATTTCTTTCACTAAGATTTTAAATAATGAAAAACATTAAAAAAATTAATTAAAAGTAAAATCATCGAAGATTATTGAAATCTTGTAATTGTTAGGGAGTGACGGGCTGTTAGTGCTTTACAAAAAATGTTTTTTTTCATATGAACATTGTTGTTAAATCAATTTTTTTTTGTAACGAGACACATTTAATGACATTGAAACAAAATTATTTTACTTTTTGCTGAAGCGGTAGCTTGTTGTTTATCTTACTCATAAGAATGAACAATGTTTAATGATGCCTTATTCCTAAAATGCTCTTTTAAAAATGTATGGCTAAAACCCAGTTTAGTTTTAGACCTCTAAAAACAGTTACACACAGAGCATTCTATCAGATAGTAGCATACATTATTAACATTGATCTCAATCGATTTTTTAAAATTTAAATTCACTGTTTAGTCGCCAGTTTTTAGACACCATAATTTGACTTTTATTGGGTGCTGCCCCAAACCTTGCCCTTGGGATAACCAGTAACGTATTAATTCCAAACCCCCGGGTTTTGTGGTGCGATAAAAAACATTCATAAAAATGAAAAACAAATTTAATGACTTGAGAATAACTAAAATGATATTTCCAATTAAAACAGATTTCTACCTTCTAACCCCTTGTAACCCAGAAACAAAATACACCACCATCTAAGGGAATACACCCCAAATAATATTTATCCTCATCGCCGACACAAAATTAGCTCTTCCTCCCTCAGATTTGGAAGACTAACTAATCTCTCTCATCTGGTTTATGTCCGATCTCTTATGAAACGTTGTCGATAGCACTGGTCTCAGAATGCTTAAGCTCGATTAACAGTTCTCCAAGGATGGCAACTGCTATGTAAGAACTCTGTAAGCTACCAGACTTGCTTTTATCTCTTCTTCGTAAGCATCCTTTAATCAACAGCTTTCGTTTTATCTATCAATAACCAATTTAAGCTTTGTATATGCTAACCATCTTTCATTTTGCGACCGGATAAAACGTATTAGATTATATCTAAGATTTTGGCAAGTATGGCAGAAAATGAAACTTAAAAAAAAAGCAGGTTCCTTAAAGTTTTCTGCTTTTCAAAGTATATTTAGTAACTCTCTTTATCTCTCTTGCCAAATTACATAAAAACGATTACAGTTTTACCTGTAGTAAAAAAGCAGTGAAAGTTTTATCTCATATAATAATCTTACTTGCAGCAATGGTAAATGCACATGCACCCTTATGTATATACACATGTGTATGTGTAAATGTACCCCCCCCCCCCACACACACACATATATATATATATATATATATATATATATATATATATATATATAATCATTAAATAAATATATTAATAATCATAAATTATTAGGGCATTGATTTAAAATTGATATCAGTTAATAAATTTCAATTAAATGGTCAGAAAACCCAATAATCCTTTTAAGTGATCGCATTGCAAGAATACCTGAATACTTAGACGATATAACAAGTCTCCGCAGAGAAACAGCGAATGTAGTAAAATTTTGGAAAATAGGAAAATTTTTAAATTCCATACGTTCACAATAGAGAATTACTCGGAATATGCAATTATCTCGATGAAAACAACAAGTAATTTATAAAATAATGTAAAGGTCACGTTATTCTGCGTCGGTCGAAACGTGCTCAAGAGCTTACAGGGTTTATCCGCATTGAATTTTTTGTCTAAACGCAAATTCTCGAAATTCTTTTAAATTGTCTGACATTCTCACCAGTCTAAATTTAGAGTACTTATGCAATGCATCGACCTGAAATTAAAACTAAACTGGAATTGATTAAATTTATTGAAACGTAATTTTTTTGGGATTGCAATTATCACGCAGGACATTTTTGCGACTTCAGCAAGATCTATATCCTGTTACGAAAGTTTATCCTCATTTATTAGAAAGTCCTCAAATCACTAAATTGTGATTATCGAAGTATTTATTCTGTTTATGCTGTCGGCAAGTAAAGGATCATAGAAATACAATTGGTATCTTCAGTAGCTTTCTAAAAAATCAGTAGTACAGGAAACAAAAGCAAATAAAAAAAAATTAATTTTGTATAAGACTATGAAAGTTTAATTCAGGAAATAGATGAAAGCTATTTTTTAGTGTTGATTAGTAAAAATAAAAACATTCATAAATTTTAATTAAATGTTAATATATCTGATTAATATAATTCTATTTCAGTATTAGCAACAAAATAGTGATTAATTCTATTATTTTTATTAGTAAAAATATCCTTCCTTATTAAAACTATTTTTAAAAATATCAGTCTTCTATAACATGAATATTAAATGAAAATGAACTTTAGATTCTTAAAGAAATTAAACTATACCTCTCGACAGTTTTAAATATTTTCCTCCTTTATCCATTGCTTTACTTCCAAAATAATGTTGTTAGACTGTCCTTTCTAATTTATTATTGGGTACTAGCGTGTAACTTTTGAGAAAACTTAAACTACTTATTTAGCTTTTTGGGGATGCACTGTACACTTCAAAGTAAATAACTATATCATGGATGTCATTAGAAATGTTGCCATGCTTTTCATGACATCTGAAGATGAGGATTTTTTTATATATAATATGAAAGTTACGGCAAAGCAAATATATATTATTTTTTTTATAATAATCTCTTCTTTCATTACATGCAAACGCCTTCTTCTACAGCACTGCAAAATATTTACCAATCATTAGAAGTGTTGCCATACTTTTATTCAGATTTGGAGGCACATTTTAACAAACGTAAAAATAAACACCAGTATTTTACGAATAACAATCGGCATGCAATCTTTAGAAATCATAATAATTTTGATGTAGACTCGCGATTAGGTTCATCCGGTGTGATATCGTAATATGACGTTTGGCATATCCTTAAAGCAGTCTACCATTGTTGGTACCAGCATACTCATATTTTAATATAATGTATTAACAACTTTCTTGTGTACTTCTCATCTACAAAAACATAACATTTAAGTAATTTCTAATAATCTTTATATTTTCAGTTTGTTACTTCTATTTATAGGAAACTTACTGAATTTAAGTAACTCCATACTGTTTTAAGCTCTCAGATGACCAATAATTAAAGAGACCATCACTCTACATTTAAGAAACAGTCGATAAATATCAACAACTAATGTACATCCGGAAGTTTAATAAAATATTAGCTTAATGTTATTCATTTATATAGTATTGACTAAAATACCATCAGCATTTCAATACACAGTCAACACTTCACATTCATGGAAGACAAAGGCGAAGAGAAAAATCAGCCAATGTCTCTACGTCCACCAACCTGGATTCTTAGTGCTCTTGATTCCATTTAAAACTCAAAGGAAATGAAAACAATCCACTCAACTGTATTAGTATGCTTCATAAATTTAAAATCACATCCTCAACGTAGATTATCTTACATTTACATACGCATCCGGTCAAACTCTGAGAATTAAAGAGAGGCAGTGCAGCATTTACTGTTCTTTTTACTACTCCAAGGAATAAGGCTCAAGAGCACACTCTACCCATATTAGAACTAAATAACAAAATTAAAGCAATATATTGTCCAGTAACAAAGTAAGCTAACACACACAAAATGATAGGAGGCCAGTAAAGTAGGCCTACAGTATGTGACAATACATAAACAGTATTTAAATGGTAGTCACAATTGAAACTCGTACAAGACAGTCATACAGTAAAGAAGTGATTGCTTTATAACAATTGACTGGAAACTTCCCAAAATTTTTGGCAAAGTAAAAATGAAATGGCAAAGTAACAAATAATCGAATTTACGAAAATTAAGGGTCGTCTACAGTACATATTTAACAGCTTTTCCACAATTGTACTTTTCGTTTCTCTAACATTACGGATAGTTATATCTAAGATCAAACTCATATTAAATTATAAATGAAAGAAAAATTTACCTGTTCCATGCGGATATCCCAGTCGCCATGTATCCTTTTACCTCTAAAATATTTTGACCTGTAAGAATAATCAATATTAAGAATTACATACTATAAACATTCCATGTTAGTAATAATAACTTTTTAAACCTTACTGAACACAGGCTTAATTTTATTTTATTTGTTTAGAAAAACAACAAGTTATAACATATAACAGTTTTAAATATTTGTAAATAAAAATATTCTAGTAAAAAGTAATAAGGTCCATTTAAAAGATCCATCATAAGATTCATTTAAAAACTAACGAATTAACTGAATTAAAAAAAATATTTAATAACGTTGCAGGATAAAATATATCAAACATTGAAATTTTAATTTAAAACGTTCATAAATCTTTATCATATCTATTAAGAGGAGTTGCTACAGTATGCATATGTAAAAAATGTATGATTCAAAGTTTATTAAACATGCATGGAGTGACTGTTTGTAAATTATTAATAAAAATACTTCTGATATTACTTCTAACATCAATAAAAGCGATTTTAAAGTAATGAAATTTAACACTAATTGCTGGTATATATTTTTCTCTACATTCTATATGGTAGTAGAATTTCGTCTGATATATTTTAATTGCCCTGAATAGTCACAAAAGGCAAAAAGAACTATATGTAGTTCCCGACAAAATTAGTGGATAATTTGCCCCAGTATGCTTCGACTTAAAGAACCTGAATTTAATTATTATAATCATGATGACTTATACCTGAAAAAAGTCCGAAATAAATTACATGTAACATACAAATTAATAGTTGTGATACATTTCATTTTTTACTGCTGCAGTTGCATAAAAATGGCTTCAAATATTCACCTGATCTTATAGATATAACGAGAGAAATTTCGAAATACTTCTTATTTTACGATGACCAAGTAATTATATTTTTCGGTCTGAAATTTGAAGGGAGAAAGAATGGTTAGAAGAGTCAGGTCAAAGACGGTAAGTCGCTAAATTAGTAACTGTAATGTAGCACAACGCTATCAATAGGGCTATAGATTTACTATCGAGATGCAATAACTGTCGCATAAAACCTTTATAAGGTCCCTTACAGCTAGTAATATCACTATATTATTGTTATTTTCTACAAATTAGTATTAGAATAATCGATGAAACTTTTCAGGTAGTCTCTTCTAACGAAACTACCGCGGGGTATTAACGTATAATTGCTTATCGTTGCTTACCTCTTTTGTATGTATATATGTATGTGTGTTATGTATATATGTATATATATATATATACTATGTGTGTGTATGTGTGTGTGTGTGTGTGTGTGTGAGTGTGTATGTAAAAATTTTGACGCATTTTAGTATTTTTCTGTTTAACTGTTTACTGCTTGCCCAAGCGATACAGACTGAGTTTGGCATGCTGCTAAAATTATAACTCGTGACGCAGGACATCTGAAATTTTGCTTCCCGGAGGACCGTTATGAAGGAACGTAATCCGTCGTAAAAAACAAAACATTGTACTTATTTTCTGAGTAGATATAGGAATTTCATTCAAAACATTCACTTTCGCTTTCCTTGAGAAGCGTGTAATATCCAGCGGTCTGAAAGTATCAGGAAATCAATTGCCTGGTGGTGCAATTCCAGCAAATAGAAGAGTATACAGCATTATGATTAACATTCACCTGAAGGAGGTTCCTTTCTGTGATAAATCAATTATTTTATATTGAAGTTGTGATAAAGACTGGATTTTCAAAGGCCCCCAAAAAGAACCCGCGGTATCTTCTCCCACAATCATGAACAAACTTTTGATGATGAGAAATTTGGGGTTAAAATGAATTAAACCCCATTCAACTACTAACTATTGAGAAAAGCAACTTGTTCTCTTAATGTATCCAGATTAAATCCTGATGCCTATCGCTATCCCCTGTTGTCAGTTATCTGAAGTTCACCATTTTTTATCGATGAACGCATCACTATATAGCAGGGGTGGCCAACAAGTCGATCGCGAAGCCAATTTTGGTCGATCGCTCGCAATGTCTTAAATTAGAAACCAATTAGACAACGTGATAAATAAAGCACTAATTTAGGACCCTAGTTAGGGCAGCTGTAAGGGTTCTGTTTACACTGCACTGAACCGGGACTGTAATTCAGTCTGAGACCGAACGTATACCGTGGCACCCGTGCCTTCCAAGTATAAGAAAATTGTCATTGATATACGCCTAATTTTGATTCCTTGGATAGGGACATGCAAAATCAGTCTTCCCATTAATGCTAACGTAATAAATTCTTAAACTGACTTTATCTGTAGCTAATTTGAACTAATATTGTCAATAATTACTCATGTTGTTTCAATTCCCATGGACGTGACTTTTTTGGCCCGTTATGTATGTTATTTTTCACGTAGATAGATACGTATGTTTGAACATATATTTTGCTTATATACCCATAGCTCGCGAGAGTGCACCTCGTAATGAAACACAGTATATAAATATAGTATGTATTTCACACCTCCCCTTCCCCACTTAGACTACGCCTATGACAACAAATCGATCGCGAGACATTTTTAAGATAAAAAGTAGATCTTATGTACACAAAAGTTGGCCACCCCTGCTATATAGCATAACGGATTACGGAGGTTTTGGCTCGTTTATTGGGAGATCTACGACCGTCATTTGCCAACAGGTCGCTAAAAACATCTTGTCTAACAGTTTGAAATTCGGAATGATTGGAGAGGATTTGTATGTCCTATATATTTTCTAACCTCAAACCTTATAGAGGTCGTGTCAGATAAGATTTTTTTGTTGGCCTACCAGGACCTCAAAGCCTCTTTGAGCCCTTCTTAATGCATTTCTATGCCCTTCTTATGCTTTTATTTGTATTCTATCACTGTGCATTGGTAAAAATGTTAATGGTGATTATACATTATATCAGACGTTATTTCGTTGCATTACTTGTATTTCATTCTTACAAAAAGGATTCATTTCATTTTAAACTGTTTCAGGTTATTTAATTTGAAAAATAAAGCTTCCTATATATCAAATGGGCTTTAATTTTTAAATTACTAAACTTTCTTTCTTTCTTTCAGTGTAGATTTTTTTTCTTTTTTTGTGTGTGTGTGGGACTAATGTAGTCAGTGTTTGATTCTATAAGTGATACTCTGTAAGTTGCAAATATTGAATTATATCCTTAAATTTGCTCACTTTTGCACGTGGTTTTGGTGTACCTATGATATGTAGATACAAAAATTACGAATAAAAATATAATTTTCTGTGAAAAAATGACGCCTTCACTATATATATTGTAGAGACTATAAATATATTTCGACTTCTAAATGAAACTTATTTAACTATTAAATGAGATTAACTAAGAAAAGTAGAATTTACATGAAAATATAAAATTATGTGAAAGCTTTATTTCCTCATATCGAAGAGAAAATTTATTTTAATTCCTTTCCAAAAGTACAATATTATTTCATAAAAAAAGAAAGTATTACATTGTAGAAAACATTTTACTAACTTTTCTTGAAACTTTATCAAATTCAAAGTATTTCTAAGCTTAGAAGAGCGCTTTATTTTACGCTGCATTGCACATGATTTATGATTGTGAGTATTTTCACATAATTTTCTGACCTTAACATTTGTCACTCATAATAATGGTGTCGCTAGTTCAGTAAAAACTCCCTCATTTAATCTGTCAAGTTCAGACTGCTCAATTAGAAAATATAAACCTGAAAACTATAGTTTAAATATTAAAAACTTTTGGTGCGGGAGACTAGCGTCATTTCTTAGGAAGATAAATTGCGCAAAAATATTTATATCATTAGCGTTGTTTAGTGAAGCTAAAATATCGGTTTTAGATATGGGAAAAGTGTTGGCTTAAAAAACCTATATAAATCATGAGAAAAGTAGTATTTCTGGAAAAACGGAGAGGTAAACTAATATATAATTAAATACAAAGTTTTAATTCTATAATTTATAATAGGATAAATTCATGCTGTGCTATGTATAATTATACTAATGATGACATTTAGTACTTGGTAAAATTTAGTATTACAAAAACTAGTCAAAGAGGACAGCGTTTTCCCACTTCTTTAATATAATTAACAGCGATAAAAAAAATAACAGTTGAAAACTCATCGATGTAATTGATATTTAAGCATAACAAGTTAAGTTACTTCAGAAAATAATCCAAAAAGCACAGTTGATACTACTTAAAATTTCGTACTATCGTTTGAAATAAATGATATATGTAAAGATCATTCATGAGGATATATGTAAAGATCATCTATTAAACGGCTGAATAATTCGTTTTATAGGTAAAACATGTCAAAATAAAGTTCTACTAGATAGTAAAGTTTAATATGTTAAACAAACATAAATGGGAAAAAAATCTGTTTAAATGATGTTAAAAAACTGAAACAAAAGAACAGCTTGTTAAAAAGATTCCTGGAAAGCTATAGTATTCTAAAACCTAGAAATGCACTTATCCCTGTCTTATTAAATCTAATGGATCCCATTCAATGAATATGACAATGCAATTAGAAATAATAGTTATTGACCATGCTGTAAAGAATTAATAATTATTATTTTGATATACATAAGAAATCAAATAAATCAAAAATAAGGGTTTATTTAGCACTCTTATAGTATATATTCTTCGGATCTTATTCAAGTTAAACCCCTTTCGATGTTTCCTTAACAACCTAATATCTATAATGCAGCTTTTTTCTATTTTTTTCATGATAAAAAAATTTTCAGGAACAGAAATGGGTAAATAAATATTGATCGTTATGTATAGTATGGTTTTGTAGACATTTTTAAGCAAATATAACGAAGGTTTCACTCGGAGAGCTATAAAACAAAACAGTTAAATGCCCTTTTCTAATTCTAAACATAAAAAAAACCTCGCATATGATTCATTTTTTACGCTTCCTTATATTTCTGAATGAAAAGAAAACTTTAAAATATATAGAAAATGTACAAAAGAAATTGTGTACAAATTATTTGGATGAGGAAAAGCAAATATTTTATTAAATGGTAAATGTAGTCATAAATAAAATGCATCTTAGTTATGTTGACTAAGATGCGTAGATTCCATGTAACAACGCTTACATTTTAAGTTTTTTATCACCCTTATACAAAGTTAATGTGCAAAGAGCCTTTTTCTTGACCTGTTGTTGTAGTTCATGCTACCTACAGAAAGTGAACTGAAGTTGATAAATAAAAGTATTTTATTTACTTATGCCTGCAAAAAAAACCCATCGGAGGAATTTCTTTCTCTCAGTAAATATTATAGGTCATTAAAGAAAACAAATGTGCAGACAACAGTAACTTTAAAAAAAAAAAAGCTTAAGTAGAAGGTGTTATAGAAAAAGCTCAAAATGTGTTCACTCTAAGTTTAAAAATCTAATATATTTGACAGAAAATATTTGGAATTAATCATTTGAACTTACCTAGCAAAGGTTTAGTTTCGTGACCAGACTGAAAACAACCAAAAGAAGGACTTTTTATTTCTGTGAAAGAGCGAAGTAATCAGGAACAACTAATTTATTTTCTGTTTTATTTTAATGTATTAACTAACCGGCAACATCATAAAAAACCAAAACTATTGGCATTTTGCTGGAAGTACATTTCAAAATAATAGAGAATTTAGAGGAATTGCTTCATATCACGATACATACTTAAATTCCATGTATTTTAAGATGTGAAATATAAAGACTATTATTATACAGTAACTTCCTATGCTATTAAGAAACTTTTATTTTATAAAATTTTGGTTCATAATAGTTGTGAAAAAGAACTTTTTACTTGACTAAACAAAAGTGTTAGGTTTACTTAAATATTCTTTATGTGTCTAATACATAATCCCAATCGCAAAATATATTAGGGAAATAGTAATTTACCTTTAAAAAAATGATGAATCCCCATTTAGTTGGAAAACACATCTAAGGATAGTGAATTATCTCGCTTTTTAAACTAATGCAATGCAAAATTTAATATATGCAGCTAGTGAGAATCTACAATCCCCTTAATGATTTTAGATTACATAATCCATGTTACGAGTAACAAATGGCTAGCGACAAAATATTTTTTGGGCTTTTAAAAGTTTTTTTTTACTGAGAATATGTTAAATATTCATTTCTCATATTACTAAAAATAATTTTTTTAAGTAAATAGCTCCACACAGTAAAGAAACACAAAATATGTATAGAATAAAATATTATTAGAAATCTTGGAACGGGTAAAACGAGTTTGCGGAATTTATCTTTAATTTTTTGATACCATTGTTACATGCTAAAATCCAAAGAAAATTTTTAAAATCCATCGAAGAGTAATGATCACTTACATCTTACGTATGAAAATATTAGTCATACAAAACTCAGTAGGATTGAATAAAGGTTTTTAAACCATAGGAAATATAATAATCATACGTAATTTCAACCTAAGGAGTGTTAGAAAATTATAATAATTTTTAGATAAAATCATACTGAATGGGAAATCACACACGTTTCTTGCAGTATTTATTTATAAATATGCTCCAATATCTATGGATTCTCATATTCAGATGACAGACATTGCTAAAGTCTTCATCTGTAACATCAAAATAAAACCTAAGCACAGTAACATTACAGAATAAAAAATGATTGATTAAATTTATCTTTTTATTAACGTCCTTTTAATATGGAAGATACGCTGTTAAATGTAGTAGTCGTTGCTAACGAATTCTAACTCAGTGATCAATATCTTTGAAAAACGTAAAATAATGCCCATGTATTTATTTTCATTTTATAATCTCTCGATGGAGAAACCTTTAATATGAGTGAAAATAGGAGTTTAATATGAGTGAAAGACACATTGGTTTTTGCTTTCCTTCCTGGTGTTGTAATTTCTCTTCAGTCTCTCTCTCTCTGTGTATATGTGTATATATATATATATATATATATATATATATATATATATATATATATATATATATATATATATATATATATATATATATATATATATATATATACATATACATTTAAGAGTAAATAATTCTGACTAGCGTCATAAGAGTTCAAGGTTCAGAAAAGATATATCGCCCGCAATCTACTTCACATCAAATTTAAAAAGCAGTCACCAATAGACCTTTAAATCTTTGCTCATGAATGGTTGCTCATTATACGTCCAATTTTATATTCAAACATATGAAACATAAAAAAATACCATACTAGAAAAGAAAATAATAAATAAGGATAATTTTACCTTTACTGCGCATTACCAAACCTTATTTGAATGTCATTAAATAAAGTATCCATTTGCAATGGTAGTTAAGAATTACTCCATATTAAATATCTATACCAAAATGTATTTTTAAAATTTCTTCAGGTATTAAAATAAACTTAAAAAACAAAAACAGTTTTGAATATCAAATAATTCTTTGTTATTCTCTCCTCAGTGAGTTCTTTAATACTTTAACATGAAATAAAAGCCATCTCTATAATCTATTTTATGTATTGTACTGGTGCATTGAACTATAGTTTATGTATTCAACTGATTTTAGTTTTATAGTTCCAAAGCACAGTTTTAAATTAAAAATTTTTCTTACATCAGTCATTTTAATTTTATACATTTTCAAATCATTACGCCAAATATTTGTTCTTCAAAGCTATTGATTTTTGGATGCTATTAAGTAGTAAAACACATTTTAAGAATGCTTTTGTATTTTACTAAATAACACGTTTTTCATTACATGGGCTAGAGTTAAAGTTACTTTTCTAATTATTTTAAATTAAACGAATGTTAAAAGTAATATATTTACCATTTAAAACTTTTATGTATTGCTAAAATAATCATTCAGAAAATAATAAAATGTTAAATTTAATTATATCACCATGGCACAAGAGAAATCTACTTGTCAAGTGTTCTGCTTTTACGGGAAAGAAGGATTGGTGTTTAAGGAGGATTACAGACATTTCTAAGGGGATTATCTATGTCACAGGGTAAGGACTGTGGTCGATAACATGACACACATGTGTGGCTGAGATAAAAAAAATGGTTTTATACTAGCGTTCAAATATTTCATTTGTTTTTTTGTTCTTTAAATATAGATACAGTTATAAATATTTTCGGCTGACGATAAAAACGAAATCAAGGTTATTTGTTTTACAATTTTTTTTTACTTTGATTTAAAATAAATAAGCTTTGAATACATTTTTTTACGGAATTTCATACTTCCTTGAAAGCACCAATTCAACAGATACATATATAAAACACTTTCAAATGAAGGTATTGTAGTCTTTTACCAGCTTTTGCTACATTTAATCTTTATCTATTCCTAAGTATGGAGAATATAAAAAAAGCATTAGATCATTAGAGTAACTAAAATTACTTTCAAAGCATTATTGGAATTTAAAGTTAGGAACAAGAGGAAATTTTCATTTTAAGAAACTGCTTCAAACACGATACAAAATATTTCTATATTCTCCGACAAAAATATGAAGACGGAGCTATTCATGTAAAATTTCCCTATTGCTTTGTAAAATGAGATTTTTCTACAGCAATTTGGTAAATGGCTTTTAAAGACAGTTAGCATTTTATTTGTAGTCATGCTTATTTCCCCGCAGAGAAACATGCTTACTGGGAGAACAAATTCCTCATTTCGAAATAGGTTTTGCTTGTATAATGGACTGAAAACCGTTCTGAAGGGTTGCAGCTATTTTAAATGGGGGGGGGGGGGGGTTCTAAGTTTAATAATCTTCATTTCTGAATAATTAACTATAAAATTTAATTAGAAGATATTTCGAACTCCCTGCAGACTTCAAATCTCGTTTAAAGTGTTTCTTATTTCACTGCTAAAATATGCCTGTCGAAGAAAATTACACGGCGAAAAAATTATGATTGATTTCTGCTATATGTATTAAAGCCGGTATGACATGCATACGTCAGTTTTTGAGTTTATTCCATTTTTCTATTTCCTTCTGTGGCAGAAAAAATAAAATAAGACCCACTAGTGATAAAAATAAAAATATTCGTTCCGAGTAATGCCACCAGAAAGAAAGATAAACAAAAGTGCTCTGAAGAAGTACTATAAGACTCTTTTAATCTTAACTCTCCGAATAGTGCTTCTTTTAAACCTTTTTCTAGTACTACGCTAGTAAAATCTCGCATGGTTTTGAATCACCTGGATTTGTTATAGTTATCACGTATTGAGCCTTTCAGTATGAAAAATTGAGTCCCATTGTTATAACTGAAGTGGGAAACTGCTTCATGTACAACTAAAACTAGTATTTATTATATAAATACTTACAAATATTGACATCTCATGAAATAGTATCTTACATCGTGGCAGGAAAATAATAAAATCAGCTTCAGGAACAAACTAATTTATTAAACAGTAAAGCAACACATCTTACTCGTTTCGAGCCAATCCAGCGTCTCCCGCAAAGAGCGCCAAAATAGAATTAGGTCAGAGAGGTTGCCAGAATTGGCGGAGGAAGTTAGTATGTGGGAAGGCGAAGCGTTTACGCCAAGACAAGAAGGACGGGTTACCAGGACAGAGATGAAGTACAGAATGGGTGATTATAGGTAGTTAGTAATATTATCACACACACACACATATATATATATATATATATATATATATATATATATATATATATATATATATATATATATATATATATATATATGTATGTATGTATATATATATATGTGTATATATATACGTGTATATATATATATGTGTATATATATATATGTGTGTATATATATATATATATATATATATATATGTGTGTGTGTGTGTGTATGTGTGTGTGTACGTACGCGCGTATTTGGGGTTTTGTGCGTGTGCATGCGTGTAAAACCATAAAACCAGGAGATTCTGAGATTCTTACCATAAGAGAAATAAGAGTTTTATGCCCCCACTTCATCACATTTTAACTAGCATTATATAATTTTATCGAGTTATTATGCTAAAGAATGACCTATTCTCTCTTGCATTTGGATAGAATCGGTCTAGAGGAAAGGTTATTTTGGTAAAGAATGGTGCTATCTTGCTATCTTGCATTCAAAGAATGCGAGATAGGACGATTAACTATATGAAAGACCATATATTGATATTAATTAACTAATATGATAAGTCATCTGCTTGACAGTTCCATTGATGACGCAAGACAATATCATTCCATTTATGTAATGCTGTTCCACTTTTCTGACCTTTAAGGTCCAACACAGACGATGGTAACAAAGCCGTTCCCCCGCCTATGTTACGGAGTCAGTTTTTTTTTAATAAGAGATAAATATCCCAGCAAAATGCTTTCTTGAGTTTCTTAAGAAATTTTGAGCAGGTGGTTAGGAGGGTTTCATAAAAAATTATTACAGAAAGATGAGAATAAGTACAGATCACTGCTCTTTTTAAATTATATTCTGTAGAGCCCTAATATTATGCCTTTATCCCACCGCAGGAAAAACTATAATACAACTCACTTATTTTTAAAAAAAATTAAAAATTCATCTCATAATATTTAATCAAAAGTTCTAGAAAAGTTCTAGAATCAAATCTAGATTTCAAAATTTCGCTTAGAGTTTGCTTACAGATTTACTTGAATGGAGAGCATCCTTTTAATTACTTACAAGCCAGCGAATTCAGTTTCTTACCTTAAAGCTGATAATCGATCCTTAAAAGGAACACTTTATAAATTACCTAGAAATGTGTAAATGTATCAAGAAGTAAAATCAATTCTCGAAAGTCACCCTCAGAACTTTTCAATCCCATTTTTTGAGAAACGCATTTCTAATTCTCTAATGGATTTATCTACTACTTTCTCTTCTTCCATGTATTCTCTTGAAATTTTGTATTTATCCCAACTTTGTAACATTTAGTGGAAAACTCATTCACTCTCATTAATTTCTCTTCTGCCTCTCTGGTCTCCTAGACTCTGCTTGATAAGCATTTCAGAAGATATTTTTGTTGTCAATGATCTATAAAATTATAAGTTTTTCAGTGAAACATGTAGGTCGTACTACTATAAGGTCGACAGTTTACCCTTATCCTCGCCTCCCACCATTTTATTCCCTATGGTCTGACTCATTGCGCTTATTCCGACGTCCAGGGAGCATATCTGAGTCACGATATTTTGAACGTAAGCGACTAAACCGGAAACATAGAAAAAAGTTTCCAATTCATAAAGTGCAAGATAAGTTAACGTACGTGGGAATTTTTTGTGTGAAGGCAAAAATTGACATCATTCTCAGAAAGGGGCATCCCATACATGTTGCTAATAAATTTGGAGATTAGGAGATGTGTGGTGCTTAAATGGAATGTTCCCTACTTCTCGTTTTAAAAAAATTCAATTTTGAACTTGTACATCCATTTCAAAACATTTTCTATAGATGAAGGACGTTTTGCGTTCGAATAATGTGAACAATGTTCAATATTTGCATATGTACATTAAATTTGCTGTTTACCGAAGGAAATTTAGATAGCATAATGAAAACTCAAAAAAGGGAGTCCTTTTTTTATCCATTGTAGAATTCCTTTTTCTTTATTCTTCAGGGAATAAAATTATGCTTTCTATATATTTTTGCATATAGTTTTATTTTTGTTCTTTAACATGTATAAAATCTTCATTATACTAATATGCGATATTATTTCATGCGACTTTTCTACTTTGCATTCACACACCCTGAAGTATATAACAACAGATTAATAACATCTTATCGCAAATAAATAATGGAGAAGTTAACATTAGGCTCATAGCAATCTATCCGTTTCCCTCTACATAAACCATACATGGGCACATACAAGCAATCCTACATATCACGTATTTCTTTTTAAAAAAAATTACAGGCGTATTAAATAATTATATAAAAACATATTTTATTATTTTTTGCAAATACTTTGAATATGTTTTATGTTGACAAGATACACACATCAAATTTGGACATTTCTAAAATATGTCATAGGCCCTCTTTTCCGCACTTATATATATTAAAGACTAATAATAAATTTGAATTTCTCCAACTGTACCGTAGCCTGCAAAATCACCCATCCCGACCATTGGGTACACAGTCATTGAGAGCGTATAATTTCTAAACAAGCACTATTTTCGAAAAAGCTCATAATTTATAAACCTTTAAAGCATTTTTAAGCATATTGAAGGTCTGAGCTCTTCACGTCTGGTTGCACATGATTTATGATCGAGAATGTTTTGAAATTGCTTTATCGATCTGAAGATTTGCCACTCAGCATAATGGTTGTTTGGAATAACGAGGAAACCTTAATTAACCTCCCTTTTGTTTTTCCCAAGATCTTGAAAAAAATGTTTGAAAAGTACTTAAGGGACAAAAAAATGACCTTTTTAAACTCAAACATTCTTGATTTATGAAAAACATCGAAAGAATACTAAAAATATCAGAGACGTGACCAGTTTGAAATTCAGAAAACATGATCTTGGAGTTCCAGACGGAGAGAAGTAAGAGACATCGGGAGCTGTCCAAGTCATTTTATTGATTTCTTCTATCTAAATGGATCACACGCTTCAGTGTGGGGGATGATTGATTTTTGATTGATTTTGAATGCGAGACTTCCGAAGAAACAAAATAGAAAAATAGCGATTCAGTTAAATTAAATAGTCCTTTAAATATTCCCTATATCAATAAATATCAATAAGAAAATTATTTTGAAGGTACTTTTGGAGGATTTATCTACAGAAATTATTCATATGAGCCTAAAGTTATTTTTCTTCCCTTGAAACACGTAATTTATCGGTTTTCTATTAATTCATACATTCAAAATCCTCATCAGTCATATTCCTCAGAAATGCTAATAAATTTACCAATAAACCCATGGGAGGCTGTTACAGTTCTATGAAACTTAGCATCATAAAGGTCAACCTCACATATACCTGATCAAAACTGATCATTAAACTTCAAAATCGTCGACAACAAATGTGTCTAAGTTATTAAATAAGTCGAAAATTAAAATGAATTATTTAAAAGTGAGTTTTGCTCGTATAAACTATATGACGATTTTTATATTTATATATCATACCTTGGGATTCTAGGCCAAATCGCGCGACTTTATCAACTAGGTTCCTAACATGTAGTAAAACATACTTAGTCATAATAATTACAAAAACTGAAAGAATAGGCGACTGATTCTTATACAGTATTCATAAGAGAAATCACATAGGCCAGAATATATAGTTAGACAGAATATATCCCGACAGAATATATCTTTAATGGATTTAAAAACCTCTAATTTCAGTTACATTTAACGATTTTATTTCATGATAATTACCTCAAAATTAGTAACTATTAAATAAAAAAATATTATAACAGTTGTTTACAATTCAGCTTTCAGCAAGTGTTTTTTTATTTATGTTAATTTAGATAATTTTTGTTTTACCCCAACTTTTCATATTTTAAGAGTTTTAACAAATTTATGTATGCAAACAATCTTCCAATATATAATTTTGAAGTACCAAAAATAGTTTTAATATGAGGTATAATTTTATTTTATGCAATTTGGTTTGTATTTTTAGAAACTCATAAATATTAAATGAATTATTTAATTAATGGCCCATAATGTATTTTCGGTTACAGTTAATTCGCTATTATCGCAAATGAAAAAGTTACGGTTTCATAAGATACTCATAAATATTAAATGAATTATTTAATTAATGGCCTATAATGTATTTTCGGTTACAGTTAATTCGTTATTATCGCAAATGAAAAAGTTACGGTTTCATAAGATTCTATAAATAAAAACTAATTTAAATATAGACATGTCTGTAAGCGGTCGCGTAAGCGTCTGTTAAGTCAACAATTTAATTTTACTTTTTAACATTAATTTCCCTGTATTCAGTCAGTTAATGTATTTTCCACTGGCAACATGCCTCCAAGCAGTTTCTCATAAAAAACATCATTCCTTTCTATTTATTTTTTTACTCGTGGATAACATTAGGCTCTCGTGAACCAGAAGAAAATTATAGTAGCTGACCATTTTTTTTATACTACATCTGCGCCAATTTCGATAAAGACAGATTACCATGAGATGTGAATCTAGGGTTCACCTATACAACCTTTTGAAATCAGACACCTCCTTATTGTAAGAATCATAATATATTATTTAGGCTTTATTTTAGTTGATCTTGTCCGGTTAGAAATTTACAGTTATGTCCACTTTTTAAAAAATTACAGATTTCTAACTAACCATATACTGTATACGTTGCTGGGTGTAATGCTTTAGAATTTAGTTTTTCATTTAAGTACAATAATAAAAATCCACTAGTTCAATCACAGTAAGGGCACTTAATGTGTACGGCTGGAATTTTTTTCATGCGATTATATCCCTAATATGGTTTAATCTCAACCACTATACCTGGTCACGCGCTTTCAGGGTAACATGGTGTTGGTAGCACGACTTCCACAGATCAAATACGCTCACATATGAAGACCCAAAATGCTGTAGCAGTTTTACATCATGTGTTACAGTACAAAATATGGAAAGTTCGAGAAGCCAACTAAGAGTTACCTGACGTTAAGAAAGAGCTGGACATGACCATTTGTCCCTAAATATACTACACAAATACCTAAACACACACACACGTGTATATATATATATATATATATATATATATATATATATATATATATATATATATATATATATATATATATATATATACACATATATATATGTATATATACATACATATATATATATATATATTATATATATATATATATATATATATATATATATATATATATATATATATATACACATATATATATGTATATATACATACATATATATATATATATTATATATATATATATATATATATATATATATACATATATATATGTATATATACATACATATATATATATATTATATATATATATATATATATATATATATATATATATAAATATATATATATATATATATATATATATATATAAATATATATATATATATATATATATATATATATATATATATATATATATATATATATATATATATATATACATGTATGTATGTAAATATGTATGTGTATGTGTAGGTAATCTTAGTTCCCGTGGGGAAGGAGCCTCTTAGATGTCTTTGGGAAATGTTTGATGCTGTCTAAATCCCAACATTCATTATTTTGTCATCACATCCCTGAGGAAACTTATGAATTAAAAATGTTAAATTTTCATCCATATTTAAGAAATTAAATTAGGGACTTATGGGATCTTAATAAAAAGTTCCAACACTTCATAGAGTCATCTTTGATTTAAACGAATAAGCTGCAGAATAAGAATACCTTTACATAGATTTGACAACAAGCAACCAAACCCTTTTGTTATTTTTGATATTATTCAACACTGAGGATTAAAATAAGTACTAATGTCTTCAGGGAGTTTTTCAAATCATTTTAAAAGTACCTAGTCCCAGAACTTAAAAATGAAAATTTAACCTAAAGGAAACTGTCAAAGCTAATAGAAACTTTTATGATACATCATGAATACCTATGCGCAAGAGTATTCTCAAGGGTTAGTACCTGTGAAAAAATTCGTGATCCCTCGGCAAATCCGAATAAACACCTGTGATGGGGTTAGAGGGCTGAAAACAAAAGTTTTCAGCATAAAAACTGATATCCATAGCAACTTTTCCAGAAAAAAACGTAACTTGGAATTAATAGGAGTCATTTGGAGAACGTGTAAAGAGGGGAAGGTATCTTAACTAAAGTGTTAGGATGTAATTTATAAGTAAAAAGGAAAATCAATTAATTAAGGTTAATTTTAATTTTTCACTTTATTTATACGCCCTCATAGGTACACATGAACTCAAAAATCGAGATGATCATTCTGAGATGAATTCGTTCCTCAACCTTTTCTCTCATAACAGCTCAGAAACGGCTCATTTCTCAACAGAAAATGCTTGTCAGAGAAGGTCATTTTCCCTCCATCCAAGCCTATCTCCGGAACGGTTGCCAAATAAATTCATATAAAAATATATCTCAGAGCTCATATGTAGAACACTTATGGATCATTTTTCTTTTGATGAAAATTCTCATTCAAGAAATTTCGGGTCATATATTTTACTAAAGTCATAAATGCTTCTTTGAAGGTTGACAAAACAATTTGAATTGTTCTGGTTTCTTCAAGAAGTTTAAACACACAATATTTTCATATTTAAGAACGTCTGAAAGTTTTTAAACATGTAGAAATTAAACTTTATCAGTTTTGAATATTTTTAATCTAAATGCTGTTTACTTTCAGTTTTTAGCTTTTGATTCTATAAAAGTCTACGATTTCAACAATAATGTGCATCCATATCGTCTATTTCAAAATGAACTCTATATAATACATAACAGAATGAAAACTACATTGATAATATTAATAAGTAACAGAAGTACAGTTATCTGAGTCATATTTGAATAAATTTCTCAGACATATGAAAAAACCTAATAATTTAATTACACATAGCTTCTCCCTGTGTTGAAACTCTAGTAAAAATTAATCGTTTACTTTCAATCTCTTTGTATTGAGAAAACTATTCAAAATCATTTTTATCATAAAAGAATTAAAAATTCAATTCCAGAATTGTTGGAAAATTGCAACAGATGAAGGAAATGCTGACAGAAAGAAATATAATGCTATAATTACGCCGCACACAAACATTCGTCTTGTGATTACATGAGAGAAATATTCCCATGTATCATCACTAGGCCTCTCGACCAAAAGGTACAGATATTAATGGATCTTTGACTGTTCTTTTAGAAGAAAATCTCTCTCATCTGCTGCTGACAATGCTGTGTAATATTTTCCCTTAGATTTTATGAGTCTGTTTTCTTAAAGAACAAATCGCAAGAAAGTAATTTATACAGGACATTAAAAATGTATGGAACAAAAGCCATGTCGTAAGCGAAGAAATTTTTTACTGCAAAGTGGATGACATTTACAAATGAAAAAAACACACTTTTTGAGGAAAAACGACATTTTCTTTCAACAATTCTAAAAAAAATACTACAGTAGTTTAACATTACGGGCCTATCTCTATATTTTATATACATAGGTATGGGTTTTAAATGCTACAACCATATTTTTGTTGCATGAGAGCTATAAAAACCTAAAATCGTTAAATATCAATGCCAAAGGGGTAAAAAAACATCCATGTTAACTGCGGACACTCGAACAACCCACAAATTCCGATACCAATAGTAAACGCCTTAGCCGTTCCCCAATATATAGTTTTATCGAAAAGTCGCGGTAAACTATAAATTTTAATAATGCACTGAGTTGCTGAATTTTGTTTCGAATGCAAAGCGGAATGTACTGATAAGATCAAGATTATTAGGTATTTGGGGGGAGAGGAAAAATAATTTTTTGCTACTTTTCAACCCGGTAGGTCTCCACCAAATGTTATCGGGCATTACAGTTATCAATAAATTCCTGTCATATTAAAGTTTTATCTTAATAAAATTATTTTATTTAGCCATATTTATGAATTTAATATTTATAAATTAACAATATATATATATATATATATATATATATGCTTATAAGCATTAAAGATTGCTGTAATACCCTAAATCACTGTCATTTCTAAACGTTCATCATTAAAATTTTGACAACACATTATTTAACAGTCAAGGAATGGATTTACAATTTTTAATTTTTAATTTTATAATTTATAATTTATAATTTAAAATTTAAAATTTATAATTTTTATTTACAATTACAATCAAAAGTAAATTTATAACTTACAATCCCGATTACCCTTCTCTCGTAAAAGCGAATCAAAAATCTTGATTTTAATATGCCCTCAATATGTGAGACAAGTAAAGCAAATTATTAGCGACAGACTTTTTACTTCAGTTTTCTGGGTTTGCCCTCTTCAAGAATTCTATGCTTATTCTGCTCTTTATTTTACTAGGTTTTGGAAGTCTACTGATAATTTTCTAAGCCAATTTTGTTTTTATTTAGAATTCTAAGAATTTAGTTAACATATTTAAGCTAACAGATCTTTTTGCGCCATTAAGAAGTCATTTCATTTAAAAAAGCGTTTATTACAAGGTGCATTTTGCTTTCATTTAAGGCCATTAATAAAATTTTCAGGATTTTTCTTAATTTTCCTACTTTGACTATCGCATCGAGGGTAGGATGAGTGTATCTTTCCCCATTAATGTATGAAAGTGTTAAGAAAAAAAGCTTTAGGCGGAATTATCGATCCCAAACCTTTGAGTTTGTTTAGAAATATTTGAATAAAAAAACACGAAAATGAAGTTCATTCTTTGCTTTCATCAAAAAAAATTTCTCTTGAAACTGATAATTTATTACGAAATTAAACATGGGATACATGAAATGAATAACATTTTTTTACTTGCCTAGATTTGCAGACCTTCAGTAAAAATACTGCGGTTGCTACGGCAAAGAATGTTAATTACATGGTCCATATTTTATTGAATTAAGATAAATTATCTTATGTTCTATACATTTATATCCAAAATAAGGTGCAAAGCATTAAACGTCTAAGATAATTCGATTGAAAACGTGATCTATAATGAAATATTTCAACGTATATTTTTCTTAAATGCGTTAATTTATCTTTTCTTTTTATGAATCAGGCGTATTATTTATTTTCAAAAGTATCTTTCAACCTTCCCTCGATTGATAGATTTTTAAAGCTATTGTTTCTTTTAAAACACGCTTTAGCTGCTAAAATTAACGATCCCACGTTAACAAAGAAACCAATCGATAAAATAATTTTGTGCATTTTCTCTGCGTGAGCAAAAACGCAAAATATGTTAAAATAATTAAATATGTTTTCATTTGTTCCTTTTAAAGAACAGAAATTGTTTTTGCGCAATTTATATTTTCTAATGTTTGCACAGTTTATAGTTATTTCGGATATTTTGGCAGACACGGGAAAGTAATTCACAGTGAAGTTATTTCTTCACTTAACTTAATTCTGTACTCTCATTAATTGGATGGAACTCCTTAAACTTTCTGAAATAGATCCAGCAGGTTGAAATTTGATTATTATGCAAAAATTATTTTTCCGCTCGGAAAGTAAGGGAATTGTTCATCGATCTGCAAACACGCTATGCTAGATAAATTCCTTTCTCCGAGGACTACTTTTTTGTCTCTACACTTTTCTAAGTGCATAAGGATCAAACAATGCAAAATGAGAGAAATATTAGCAATGAAATAAAAGTAATTAAACAGATTCATTAATAAGCTTTCGTGATCTCTTTTTTCTGATAAACAACATAAAAGTTTAAGGGTAAAAAATCTTCTAAATGACATTGAACAAGAGAAGATTGAAACTCTTTGCACCCTAGATTGCACTCGAGAGGTATACAGCCCACATATTATCGAAAAAAACCCAGATATAAACTCATTAGCAGTCTTAAATTTTTTTCCAGATTATTAAAAATACTACGTATATATTCGAGATAATGGTCTCTTTTGCCTTCGAATGGTAAAAGACGGTTGCAACACTCTTGAAACGCAACCCGATCCAACCATCGAGATAAAAAATAAGATATGAAAAAAATCTCGCAAAACAAATATATATATATATATATAACT
>OU015494.1:143645929-143748429 GCA_907164885.2 Dolomedes plantarius | reverse complement strand
TTATGGTGGGATTTAAATCTGAGTGCATTTTTCTTAGTATTTGCAAGTTTTAGAAACTTTAAACGAAAAATTATTCTGTAATTATAATAATTAGGGAAACATGCCTTCCGATTTACCCTGATTTCAAATATCAGGAAAATGATTGCGAGTACATTTATTCTCTCCAGTGTTTGCAGCGAACAAACTGAAACTATAATTAAAATCGAGATGCAGTTTGGTTATTCTAGCCATACTAGTGATAATTTATGATTCAAATAAAGTAGAAAGGAGGAGTTATTTGCAATCTGTAAATTGTTGTTGAAGTATTGAAACAACACATGATTTACAAAGAGACGTGCATACCACATACATATTATTATAGAAAATAAAAAATATAAATATTTAAAACTGATTATATCATGTAAGTTAAATTTATCAGACTCAGTTCTCTCACATTGAGGTATTATATATATATATATATATATATATATATATATATATATATATATATATATATATATATATATATATATATATATATATATATATATATATATATATATATATATATATATGTGTGTGTGTGTGTGTGTGTGTGTGTGTGTGCTTTTCTAATATTTATAATTCTGCATCATTAGCAGGAACATTTATTTTAAGATATTTTATGAGTACAATTGCTTGAAATAAATTTAAATTACAGAAAGTATCGACTCAAACTTTTTTTATGGGGTTCTGAAATCTGTTATGTTAGTTTTGAAGTAATATTTGATTAAAAACTAAATTATGTGACCCGTCGGGGAGTGACACTTTCTTATCAACAGATCTGGTAATACTGACTGATCAGCAAGTCTGAGCTGTATAGTAATTCATAATTTAACAAATAAAATTAGAAAACTATTATTTAATAAAATCCTACGGCTGTATAGGAAAACGTATTAAATTGATCAAATATGAAGTAAAAATAATTAATTGAAAATCAGGAGTACCTAGAGAAAATGCCTGCCACAGGACGAGAAAGAATCCTAACTGATAATCCGTTTTGTAAAAGACAATAGCGCCCTTTACACGTAAGCTCTTTCCCGCGTGAAACCACGATCCCGCGCGATTGAGTGCACGTGTGCAGGTGTCGGAGAGGAAGGGAAAGCTGCTTTTGAGCGTACTGCAAGTTTTCCCGCGCGTAATCCTGTACGCTCTTTTGCGAGTTCTTGGAGCGTGCGCACATTCCCGTACGCTCCAAGCATTCGCGAAAGAGGTACGTGTAAAGGGCGCTAATTGATAAAAGACAGTTATTGTAAAAGACAAAACCTATTTTCAAAAAGAAACCAAAATTTCTAAAAGATACCAAAATTTTCTAAAAGAAAATTGTATTGTAAGACACTGTTTGTGATATAATATGCATTTTGAATTTTGCAGTTTGATATGGTTCTTGCTTCGGAATCAGCAAAGCGCTGGGAATTAGTTCCGCTCTGTTTAAAAAAAGAAAGTTTCTGCATGAAAAAAAGTTACTATGCAAAAGAAAGCTCACTTAGCATCTCTCACAGGAGGCTAAAGATAATTAAAACAATAAACTTTCCCCAGGATCAATTGAGGTGTTTTAGGAGAGGGTGTAGCCGAGCAAAGATTGTCCATCTCATGAGCAGAGTGTAAAGGACAGCCTTGACAACGTAAAAATATGTGAAATTCTTGGAGAGATAAATTCATCTCGACGGGATTAAGAAGATTGGTTGATTGGTTGAGAGCGCTGCGGTCATTTTTTGTTGCACGAAGTCTAATTAGACCAGGCCGGACCTACACTTTAAAGCCGATTCTGAAAGACTGCAAGCATTCCTGCCAACATTGGACCTCGAACCCAGAGACTTTAGTATCAAATACCAGCATTCTAGACATTCGGCAGAGTGTTAGCTGGGAATTTTCTATTGATATTTACCGAACTTTTTCAGAGTGTGATTCGCAAGAATACCAACTTGTTGCATCCCTTCTTTTAAGTAAAGGAATGCAGCCTATTTTATGCAGCCTATAAACAAATTTATCCATTTAGTTTGAAATCATTTTTATTTTTATGCACATCATTTCACAAGGATTTTTATATTCAGTCAATAGTAAAGCAAATAGAATAACACTAACTTCATCATTAGACTACCAAATTACATAAGACGTGTGGTTATATGGTAATTTGTTTGAGTTATAGTTTTAATCTAAATTCTTTCAAATTTAATTTTAAGATCATAAGAAGGAAAAGCAAAGCTGTATTATGAATTGGTGAAAGTTGGTAATTTCTTTATTATTATATAGTTCTGTTTAATGTATAAATAGAACTCTAGAATATCACTTTAAAGTAAGTTTTTACCAGTTAGGGTTTCGAGTTAGAATTTTTATGTGTTTAATACATCATAATGCTTTTAGACTTTTAGGGTCAAACACTAAAAACGTTTAAAATATTAAGTATTTTTTCTGCGGACCTGTTTTTTTACATTTATAAAGAGTCCATTACTAAATACGTATCTACAGTTACTTACATAACAACCAGGTGGTTCACATGCCCCAAGGTACAATGATATATCCATTTAATGTCTATATACATAAATATATGTTCACATCAATTCAAATAGCTTTTGTTCATGAAAATAATCAGACTTTATAAATTTTAAAATCAATTAACGCAATACAAAGAAATCACTCATTCGCTTTTTTTTAGTGAATAAAGAAACACAAATATCTTTCATCCATTCAATCTTTTTTTAAATCCTTTTTTTTCGCTTTGCTCACGTATTTTTACCATTTTCTTCATTATGAAGGATTTTCTTATGAAGGATTTTCAAAAGAAAGAAAGCTGTACAGCTTTCCTTTTCATTCTTATGATCTTAAATTAAATTTGAAAGAGTTCAGATTAAAACTATAACTCAAACAAATTACCACATAACCACACGTCTAATTTAATTTGGTAGTCTAATGATGAAGTTAGTGTTATTCTATTTGCTTTACTGATGATTTAATATAAAAATCCTTCTCAAATGATGTACATAAAAATAAAAATGATTTCAAACTAAATGGAAGAATTTGTTTATTTCCATGAAAATTTTACTTAAATTTCCCTCTAAATTAAAAGCAGTTTTAAACAATTTCCTTTAAAAATGTAGTGCAATGAAGAATAATTGTTCAATTACTTTGAAGACTCTTTTTCCGAGTACCCGGATGTAATTCAGACTTTTTCCTTTTATTTAGTGCAATTACATTTGAATAAAAGGGAGCATATTGTATTCACAAATCTATGCTACACTGAAAATAGTAAGTTTTGTTTTTATCAAAATAATTCCAGTAAAGAACTGAAAAATTTTGTCGTAAAGTTATATTATGTATTCGTTGTTGTTATGCCCCTTGACCGACAGTAACATCACACCAAGTCCCGAAGGCTACGGGCGATGAAGGTGCGGCTCCTGTTGTGAATTAACACCACAAGGGTCGGAGTCCGACTTGGCTAAATGACCGGTCCCGTAATTTTGAACCGAGTCAAGTGACGAGACCGTAACACTTGACCCCGCACCTCCAGAGATAAATTTGAGAACTTGGAGGGCATTGTAGCCACTCCCTACTTTACGAGCTCGGCCACCATTAGCGAACACGGCGGTAGATTTGCAGCGACGAGCATCGAACCAGGGACGTTCAGATCACTGGCCCGCTGCTCTTGCCAACTGGGCTACCACGCCTGCCCTTATGCAGTCGTAATATCCACTTTTAAAGCCATGTGCTTTTAATACAGTCTCCAAATGGTTTGATTAGCATCCAAAAATAAAACCTCCATGGCGAAATAGCGTTTGATTAAGAGACCTTAAAGGAATATAATAATTTTATTTTATTCATAAAATGATTTGAAAATCCTAGCTTTTTAGGTATTTCATAAATCATTCTGTCATATTCGATCATAATCGCCTTACGTAAGAAAGAAAAGATAAATTTAATCCAATATGAAGAGTCTAAAACGTGATATTTGATAACTACTGCTTCTATGTCTAGAAGTTACTATATCTTGAATACAACTTACTATGTCCAGAATACAAATTCCCTATTCCATGTCTCAAAGAAAGGAAATCATTGAAAACAAACATATATTCTATAGGAATATATTTATTGCCGTATTTTAAAAGCAAATAATAAAATAAGAGCTTTTTTTTATTTTAAAATAATTACAGATTCAGTAGAAAATTGCAATATATGTATAATATAAACTAGAGTATACTTTAATAATATTACTGGACGAAGCGATTATGGTAAAAGAAATTATGTTCAATAACAAACTGTTATAAACAGATATAAAATAATCAATCTTCATACGATTTTAACTCGATATGCTTTATTGTGACAGGAGGAGCGCCAACCCCCAGACGCCTCCAGAACTCCAAATGGGAACCACTCCCCGATGGTGGATCACTCCCCCCCCTTCTTTTCTATTCATCTTTTGTGCATATGAAAGAAATAATGAAAGTTTAACGAGAAGATTAAGCTATCTATAAAAACGTAGCAGAAAAATCTGACAGGTTTGAGCTACTAATTTTTTCCTAAAATATGCTTTTATGCAGAGTATCAAAATTACTAGGCCATAACCATTAATATATATCGAAAGTGAATATTTTTGAGATAACGGTTGATAAGAATCACAAAAAAATGAAGATGAAAATATTCTGGTTTTCTGTATTTTCGGTTCTTTTTCAGTCTGGGAAGAATACCTGTCAGTTCGCTCAAAGAAATGAAAGTGCTTTGCTATTGTGCTTGAATATAACACCATTCCCCTTTCTCACTGATAAGTATCAATTTCTCTATTCAAAGTCATAATAAAGTAAAATATAAAGTAAATATAATATAAAATTATAAAACATTAATATAATTATTAAAATTATAAACATTAATTATATTTAATTTTCCAAATAAAGCCATAGGTAAAAAAAAAAAAATAACATAAAATACTTTTAGTGCATAAAAAGTATAGAGAATAAAGCAAATACTTCTGTGTATTTATATGCGCATTGTGTTTATTGATATTATTGACGGATGTCATCGCATTTGCCATCTGATACATCAAAGGAGTTTTAGTTTTTCTTTTTGAACACTTACAACAATCAATAAGTAATTACACTATATAAACAACCAATTATAATAGTTTATTTTTTGCAAGATTATTCAGAAAAAATTAATTAAATAAAAATCCTCTCTGAATATTTTATTGGAAAAAAAGCCTTTTATGTAATTTAATTGTTCCATTATTATTACACCAGACAAATCATTATTAATCGTGGTATATTTAAGGATACTCATAGTTATAAAACTAACAATATAACAAATGTTTATGTTTGTAAATTTATCACGTGTTTTGTTGCTTCAGTTAAATAACTTTAGTTATATTTAAATAGCTCAAGATGTAAAAAAAAATTAAATTTATCACCTCCAATGTTCTTGGCGGGAACTTTCTGTTTGAAAATTTATAAAAACATATACTAGACAGATTTGGAAAAGGGTTTGATTTTCATTTATAGGCAGGCTGAAATAATTCAGATTTTCAGTCTGCGACTCTTGAAATCGTAACAGTATTCACATTTCCCCGAATTCCTCATCCGGCAGACCTATCAGTCTATCTGGGAATTCTTAAGACACCGGTTTCTGACACCATATGCTTAGTGGAAGAAGAATGAGATTTTATGAGAAATATCGTACGAGCAACCCTTCATGTTCGAGCCACAATGGTTAGCCGCTGATCACTGTTACATTACCAAGCCCCTGATCTCCATGACAAATAGTAGGCTCATAAAATGGTGCCTGGAATACAAATATAATGCATAAATCTTGGAATTCCTAACAACTGGAATAAGCATAGTGGATATAGTTATCAAAGTACTCGATCCATCACTGCTGACTTCATTTGCTGATTAGCAAAGTTTAAGTGTTTCCTCATATTAAAGATTCGATAGTATTATTTGAAAGTATTATTCGATTATTATTTTTTTTAGCAGTGTACATATAGGGCAATCTTTGGAGGTTCTGGGCAACTATACTCTTCTAGGACTGTGGCAGTACTTTGGGGAAGTCCCTAATTTTACCCAGTAGGATGAGCCGCCATGCCCGTATTTATGCTAGCAACATAAATCACCGCCCATTGTTCTGGTTACTGTAGGGCGGACATGTGTGTTTGAGATCATGTGTGCGGGAGAACTGCATTGTTCAACCCAAAGCCAACTGAATTCATAAAAGCACATATTTGGCCTAGAATAGAGAGCGGAATACGTGTGCGTCAAGACCGTCATAGGAGAAAAGCTGAACTGGTGGCCGTGTTAAAGAAAGGAATAGAAAAAGATTTCACGTAGCATTTTAAAACAAAATGTTGCATAATATTCCTGAAAAGAAAGGATCATCGTAAAATCCAAAGTTTCAGTAGCTATATCGAAGAAGGAAAACGGTATAACGTCTAAAAACTAGCTGTTTGGGTTAAGGGTAATATATGTATGTAGGTATATGTATGTAAGTAAATGTATGTAGGTATATATACATATATAATATGAAATTATTTTACGTTTCGAAATGAAAGGTCCTATTCAGACAAATTTAAGCCATATTAATTATAAAACAGAAATTGCAGAAAACATGGAAACGGTAAAACGGAGAAAAAGATCAGAATGTTTATCGATAACTGGATCTAAAATACTTTTAATTTCTTCAGCATTGCTGCAGTAGCTAAGTATTAAAGTGAAAAGGTTGGTATTTTCAGTACTGCTAGGTGATTTTCATGTATGTTGTTTTACTGTATGGCATTTAATTTTACATATTTTAATCCAATTTACCGGATATATACTATATATATATATATATATATATATATATATATATAGTGCAGGGACACAAATAAAGGAAATTTCTCGTTGACTTCTTGTCATTTGAACAAATCCATAGTCCAAAGTCTAAAATTGGATAAATGTATAAACTTACCAATCAGTGTGGTGGTCATCGATGACTAGCAAAGTCTTGTGTTTGTCTTTCGCCGAGGGCACCTTTCCGACGGATCCAGCCGTCACTGAATTCGCCCTCTGGCTAAAGGCAGGGACATTCTTGGAGGGGGAGGTAGGAGCACTGATTGTAGTACCCTGCCGCACGTGCAATGCGAGGTCAGGCTCCTGGGAAGGAGCCACCTCGCACACTTCTCCTTGCTGCTCAATCCGGCGTTCAGGCTCATCAGCAAGTTCCCCTGTAGAAAATACACATTTTAATATCTTGTCTCTTATTTTATTTATTTATTTATTTATTTATTCTAAGACTCAAACTATGAAGTAAGCAAGTTATTTTGAAAAAGATATTAACTCAACTAAGAGCATTCTTCTAGCTTTTCAGAAAATTAAATATGTGTGTGGTAAACGTCATTAAGTTACATAAAAATAATGACCAATACATACCTAGGCATTACGTAAGAAACCTTCTGCCCTCTCTGGAGCCAGTATAACTTGAAATATTAATTTGAGTGACTTGAAACGTTTTCCCTAAGTTCAAATTTTATAATTTTTGTCCTTACTTTCTGTCCTTACTTTTTCATTATACCATTACGCGAAAAAAGTATTGATCTTCTATTACTACGAAAGTAAAAATAGTAATGATGACAAGTCATCGTTAAAAAAATCCTCTTTACATCCCCGAGCACGTTTCATTCGTAGAGTTACTGACAGCTAGTGGATTAATGATACTGAACTCTCAAGTTTCTACACTAAAGACGATGTATGTCCAACGGCTAAGAAACAAATGGGATGTAATCTTTTCTCTATGATTCTAAATATATATATTCTAAGCAACGTATTTCGACTTAGCAATGTCTTATTCTTGCAAAAAGCTCTATAATCCTATACTATGACACATCATAAAATTCTCGATTTTTAAACTACTAGGATTTCTCTGAGTTAACCGATGTGTAGAGGTTGACATTTTTTATTTATTCAACTACGCAACACTTTATGTAACGCATTATCCCCCCTCTCTATGGTAAAATTTGTTGTAAAGTTGTCACCCTGCTATTACCGTTTCTTTACGTCGGTTTATAATTGCAGGAAATAAATAAAATATTTTACTGATATTTAACGGTCTACATTTAAATCTGAATTGAACAGTACAAAAATAGGAACATTTAATGAGATTGGATATATCTCAATCAACTAGGGAAACATATTGAAAGGCATGTTCTCGATAAATTTCTACTTTAAACCACTTAAGTTTCAAACTACTAGAGACTTAAAAGTTCACGATTGATTTATAATCTATTTGCAACATCTGATCTATAAGTGTTAAATAATTGCGGTTAGTACAAAAATGCTTACACTTTATAATTACGCTTCCAAAGCACGTATTTTTCTGGCATCCAAATTTTTATAAATGAACCTTTTGTTTTCTAATGCACTTTGTCGTTAGACATTCGCCTGTTGTTATTCACCGCAGTTTTGCTGATCATTTTATTATGGGAGCATCATATAGGCGGACCCGCATTGCCCCTTATGAAGGGACATTCATAAGGGGCGACACTAATGGAAGTATTTTAGTGGTGTGCACCGGGATTCGATCCGAGCACCCTCAACACCGAAAGCCAGCGCGCTTACCACAGGGCTACCTCGGCCCCCGAATATATAAATGAAACTAATTAGTAAAAATGCTTAGTATCAGTTGGATCTTATTTTTGAATAACGTCGTACTCTTAAAATTCTTGCCTAATCATAACAAAAGATAATCTGCGAATTCTCTTGTATTTTACCTTTTGTAAAGGTTCAATATGTCCTGCTCCATAGCAGAAAGGGAAGTAACAATAAAAATTCCAAAAATCAGAAAAAAGATAACTTTAATCGAATTTCATAGTCGCAGAGAGATGGCATCAGTATGCTCCTGTCCTATCTACGTTATTGCCTGTCGAAGACTCTAGGCGGTCGTCCACTCATATCACTAAATTCTGTCAAAAATTTCGCTTTTCATTAGCTCTCCAACTTCAAATTAGCAAGTTTCTCCTTCTAGAGACAACGGCTGATTATTTAGTATTAAAATTGAAAAATTTTAGGGCGACTTCAAGGGAAAAAATTATGTCATTGTGAAAATTGTAAATACATGAAAAGGTTCATGTAAAATACCGATTAAAAAATGAACAGTTTCTTTAATTAAATAAAAATAGCGTTTTTTTAATTTAGGACCACGAAAGCCTTTGTTTATTAGTATTGAAAATTTACAACAAGTTAAAAATGTAAGGAATTTATAAATGCCCTTTTTTGCTTATTATTAAACTTATTTTTATTATTTTATAATAATAATTATTTTAAAAGTAAAAATATGGTTTTATCTTTTTAATTTTTAGAAAATTATCTTTTATATAAAAATTAATGCCTTTCAAATAGTGTGCTAAGTGATTATTTTAAACTCATTTTGAGAATATGAAATGATTTTCTCTGCATTAGCATTATTATTTCAACAATATCGATTATCTTCACACGTGGCAATCCTCATTGCCTTTTATTATCTACCAAAAGAAAGAATATTTCCTTATTTTGCCATTAAAAGTAACTCATTTGTATTGATCGTATAATCCTTCGCACTGCATCTATCGATTCATACTTAAATATAATATTTCTAATTTCAAGCGAAGTGAAAAAGATGTTTACAGGGAATTCTCTTCAGAAAATTCTAGAAATATTCAACATTCTTTGCTCGAAGACATTTTCCTTAATCAATATTTTCCTATTTAAAAAAAAAAATCGTAATCCTAAGGTTCAGTGATTTGCAGTAGGAGTAATGCAAAGTTTTCGCTGCAGAAATTTTTCGATTATTTATATTTACCTTTCGAAATAAACTTTTAACAAATTTACCATTAACTTCTGTAATATAACACTAGTGTCACACGAGGGTTGTTCTGTTTACTTTATTTCAAGTATTCGTAAGCTTTGTCTTTTTTTTTTTTTTTCAGAAAGCTAGTAGTTTTCAGAAAGCTTTCAACAGCTGTATAAAGTAAGTATACCTCAATATGTTTCATAACGTATTTTTATATAAAGTACCAAAAGTTTAGTATTTACATTTGTTGGTAAATATGAAATTTTAGTTGTAACAGTTTTATCTTGTTTTATTTAGTTGCAAAATATTTTGAAATCAGAAAGGCAAATTATATATGAGATATATGAGTTACAAAGCAGACTCGGAAACTAATAAATCTTTATTTCTGTACTCTTTAGGGAAACATCGTATTAGTTAATATAATAAGAAATGAAAAATGATGTGTGAATCGCAGCAACTAAATTAATATGGAATGATCAAATGATACAGTTTATTAGTTATGTCTTATTCTCAGTAAGACTGACATCAACAATAAATTCTTAAGAAATGCATTTTTATATTACGATATTAAATTCAGTTCCCGAAATTTTAAGAACTTTACTGGAATTCATCACACAAAAAGATAAGAGAATACTTTTAAAAAAAAGTCAAAATACAGTTCTTCAATTGAAAAATGTAATTTATTGCTATGTGTAGTTCTTCGTCTTTAAATTTCGATTATTTGTTGCAAGAAATAAAATGATTTCTGTTATAATATCTTTGGAAGCGTAAAGGATTTGGCGATGTTGCAACAGAAATGATTTAACCTGAATCATTTAATTGATGGCCAAACACCTAGAGCCCGGGACTTCAACAACAGAATATACTATTTCAGTGCCACGGTTCACTGGGATATTCCTAGGAGGTCTCAAAGTCGGCATTCAAATTGCAGGACTGTCAGTCTGTTCAGAACTTGTTTTGTAAAAGATGATCTTATAGCTCCAAAAACCAACCAACTATCTATTTAGTTATAGCTTACAGAATTAAGGTTATAATATAAGAAAAATATGTACAAAATTCACAATCATCTCCCTATTGTTATACCTATTTAAAAGAAGGTAGAATAGCTTTAAATCTGTTAAATAACCTGGGTCTATAACAATGCAATTTTGTAATCTATATAAATTGCATCCTTTATTAGCCCTAAAAATTAAAAATTCTTTCAAATAATAAATTCTCAACTTCAAAAATAGAAATAGAATGTCTTCTATTCCCATTAACGTTTAGTTTTAAAAAATTAATGTTTCTTTAATGTAGCAGGCAGGGATTTTGAGTACATTCCCCCACATTAATAATTTATACATTCCACATGTCGAGACTTGTTGGTTACTTCATTATAGAGCCCCCAGTGGGTGAATCAATGTTACTCCCTTCGCGGGGACAGTATAGAAACATACATGTTTTGGCCGGGATTCAAATCCAGGCCTACACGTTGGCAGCTTGTGTTACTAATTCTTAGACATTGAGGGTGGCGTAGCTCTAATTTATTACTTATGAGAATAATTCGTAGATGTGAAATGAGTATTTTTTTTAGGATTTAAATATTTATGGATAATTTTAGTACACTTAATGAATAAAAGTAATAGTTTCATTAATAGCTGATTTCATGGAAACTTGATTTACATTTATAGAGTACTATTTTTAATCTATACAACATGAAAAATCTAAATTACTAAAACCTTCTTGATAAAACTGACTTTTTCTATTAAGAGGCTTTTATTTTTTATATTCAAACATAAAAAAATCTGTCATACGCATTTTATTATTTCTCTATGTAATTATAATAAAAAAGCACATAATTTAAAAAATAACTCAGAGTTCTTGGAAAAACTGAATGGTTAAAATTTATTCTTCAATGTTAATAACAAAATCTGGTTAAAAAAATTCAAAAGTTTATTTCCCTCACTTTCCCTCAAAAGAGCATTTTAAATGTATTAAACTATTTATAAATGATTTTCAGAATTGTCTGTAAGGAAGAATCTATTAGGTAAATTAACGTGAAAAATGCTTACAAGTTTTAAGGTTTCGAGTTTAAAAGCTCATTTCGTAACGAACTTGTTTGTATGCTTTTTCCCGTACAGCGAAAAAACTATTGATTAAAACTAATTAAATTTATTTTTTGCTAACACCTTCATTGTGGTTTTTAAAGAGTCCTTTTTTAAACAGCTTATCTTGAAAAGAAAGCTAACGAGGTTTACTTCTCCACTTTCAAACGGAGCGGAACGTTGAAATTAAAACATATAATTCAGGTAGAATTTCCCAACAATTTTCTTTTTCATCTCTTTATTTGCTATGACTTACTGATAGTCTAAATCTAAGGTATTTTTTATGAAATTTTTTACTAAAGTTAATGGGAAAATTCATTATTGCAAACATATAAATTAAGTTTTTCCTTGATTGGGTTAATGCCTCAATTTAGAAAAGTTTTTAAATGTTTTTGAAAATATAGGTGATACACACTAACGCATGACCGAATGATCTCAATAAATCAAATGGCAAATACAACGTAATTTCAGTGATATATACACTCTGTCACTGAAAAGTATATGCACCCAGAAGGAAACGAGCTACTATCACGCAACTTAACATGTATGTAGTGTATGAGGAGATAAGCAAATGGTTACAAATTCAAAAGAACAGACCGTTTTATTAAGAAGATATGGCATGATAAATGTTACAAATCAGTAAGTAGTAAATCCACCTCTGGCAGCTATACGAGCCGAAACACGGCGTGGTATCGAATCAATGAGGTCACCTATGACCTCCCGCGGAAGATCATGCCATAATCTTTGCAACTGGGCAGTTAATTCACCAGTATTCCGAGACCGCTGCAGTTGCCTTCGAAGCACGCCCCAGACATGCTCTACTGGTGAAGTCTGGTTACCTGGCAGGCCATTGGAGTACGTCATATCCTTGAAGACATTGTTGGGAGAGTCACGCAGTATGTGGACGAGCATTGTCTTGCTGATAAATGGAACATAGGCGTCTTGATAGCATAGGCAGTACAACTGGCATTAAAATCTCGTCCCCGTAACTGTGTGCGATTAGAGGAACTTGACGAACTTGAAGGACGATTAGAGGTGATCGTGTGTCCCAACAAATCACTCGCCACACTGTCACACCTTGAGCAATCGCCGCATGCCTCTCGACCACAAATGCCGGATCGAACCGGTGGCCTGGCCGTCTCCACACGTGTATGCGCTTTTCATAAGAATTGAGACTGAATCGGGATTCATCTCTGAAGATCACACGCTTCCAGTCGGTCACACTCCAGTTTGCCCGAGGTCTGCAAAAATCCAATCGACACTGCCTGTGATGTGGGGTCAGTGGTAGGCGTCTTAATGGACGTCGGCTCCTTATACCTGTGTCTGCCAGTCGTCTCCGAATGGTTTCCCTTGATACCACCGGATGTCTGGAAGATGGTACAGGACGTCGAACCGATTCTAGCGACGTTGTTGGTGCGGACGTGGCCGCTCTTATGATTGCGCGATCCTCGCGCGCATTTGTGTTCCTGGGACGCCCTGAACCTCCGCGACGGTAGACTATCCCTTCCGTGATCCATTGTTGCCAACACCTAGCAACTATCATATCATTCCGACCGAGGTGGCGGCTGATACGCCTGTTCGACCAACCTGCTTCTCGGAGGCCTACTATACTCTAAAATATACTCGGACTCTCAAAGTCCGACAATTGTTCGTACTGTCGCCGGTTACGTCTCAGAGGCATGTCTAATCACAATACCGTCCATCCAAGTCGACAGATTTGTTTGAATAACCCTATGGCACGAGCAATCATGCTTTTAATCTATTCCAGCTGCGTATCTCATATGCGCATAGCGCGCTTACCCTTGTTTCATTAGCGTCGAAATTTTAATCATTTTTATATCTCTTACCAGACTACATTCCTGCCAAGTTTTGTGATAGTAGCTCGATTTCTTCTGGGTGCATATATTTTTTTGTCAGAGTGTATTTCGGAAAAATACTAATCACCACAAAATATGTAAAGTAAAGAAATGATGTATCCACACATGCATATACATACATAAATCGGACAAAATCAGACAAACAATCAGCCTACGACTCTTGTGGTGCTGTTACAAACCGGAGCCACACCCCTCAGCCCACTAACCTATATGAACCTGGTCTGGAATACTTCCGGGGCAATGGACAACAACAACAATACTGACATGCATACATACATATATATATATATATATATATATATATATATATATATATATATATATATATATATATATATATATATATATATATATATATACAGAGGCTGTTCACACATTTTTTAGACGATGTATATTGTATTCACAAAACTAAATTACATAAAATTCTTGTGTTTTAAATGTTCTATTTGACATCCCTTATTCTGAACTATCTTTCGACACCGCCATTTCCAGGATAATAATGCCTTTTGAAGTGTCAGAAGAGGTATTCTATCCCATTCCTCCTGAACAGCTTTCCAGAGTCCTGCAAGGGTTTTGGGACGACGTTTGGATAATGCAGATTTTAAAAGTCCGAAAGCACAAAAATCCATAGGTGATACATCGGGAGATTTAGTAGGGATATCAGTGAAGGGTATGGCCTTGATACCAGTTTTTTGTTCCATTTCTTTTAGGAAATTTACATTGGATTTTGATGTGTGACTGCTAGCTTTGTCCTGATGGAGTCTTACAAATTGATGGCACTGTGGGTAAAGCGATGGTATTTCATTCAGAAAAATTGGCGATAAAATATGTTCCTGATAGTATTTGGAGTTAATCTTGACATTTTTTCCCACTCTCTTTATTTTTAACTTGCCATTATAAGAAAAATCAGCAACAATCATGAATCCCTTAGAAAAACTTTCTTTCGATTCTTTGAACCATGTACTTAAATTTTTTTCTCCCCTTTTATGATAATAAATGGCTCTTTTTTGGTTGCAATCATTTAAATACACCCATGATTCATCTATTGTGACAATTGTTTTCCATTTTTCTTTGGATAAGTGTTTCTCATATAGAATTCTGCAGCGTGTCCTGCGTTCAGCGATATGATTTGGAAGAAGACGATGCACATTGCGTTTTTTCGCTTTCTTAAGATTTAAATCAACGTTTATTATTTTGTTTACAGTGGACACCGAGCATTTTAATAATTTTGGAACTGTCCTTTGACTAGGGGGATTTTCTTTTAACATTAAACAACGTACATTTGCAATAGTCGAAGATGTCCGTTTTTTCCTTGGATACTTGTTTGGAATTTTTGTCCCACTTGAGGCTCCAATTTGACGTTTTTTTTTCCTTTCTTGTTGACGATATTACCTATCGACGCTTGAGATATCACAAAACCATGACTCTCACATCGTTTTTGGATAACGGAGTATGCATATTTCTCTTCGGAAAGAGCATAAATGTAGCCTTCGAACCACTGCTTTGTTAAAAACGCCATTTTGAATAAAAACAAAACTTTCAAGCCGCAGACCATAATTTTGACTTTTAGAAACATAGTACAATTGCAATTATTTCTTTTGCTGCAAACGATTTTTTATTACCGCTTACCAAAATCGTCTAAAAAATGTGCGAACAGCCTCTGTATAAGGGGTGTTCAAATGAAAAGGTACGAAACGACAGTGTAGGTATAATTGAAGTCTTTATTCAAAAGTAATCACCAGAGGTCTGAGCACAACTATCCCACTTTTTACGAGCCGAAGGATTCCCTTTTCCCATAATTTCTGTCGCTGTGACAAGAGCCAGTCCTCCACTGTGTCCTTAAGTTCCTCGTCAGAATTGAAGCGCTTCCCTCTGAGATGTTTTTTTAGCGGGCCAAACAAATGGAAGTCGCAGGCGACATGTCCAGGCTGTAGGGCGGATGCTCAAGCTGCTCCCACTTGAACTTGGCCAGTACACTTTGTGTGACCCTGGAGACATGTGGACGCGCGTTATCGTGGAGCAGAATCACTCCCTCCGTGAGCAGCCCAGGCCGTTTGCTCTTGGTGGACTTGCGTAGGCTACGGAGTGTCTCACAGTACACATCACCGTTAATGGTTTTTCCGTGCTCGAGGAATTCGATTCGTATTGGACGTCGAAAAAGACGGTGAGCATCACCTTGCCTGCTGAGGTCGAATTTTGCAATGTGAACACCATGATGTCCTCACACGCACTGCCGCGGCAACTGGACGAAACATACAATTGCCTGCTTCTCTCCTGCGTCATGTCAACACCGACTCAAACACAAAGCCTCGGCGCAAAGTTGGGACTAGGGGCTGACGTCATAAATCTCAGTCATAGCAAATCGCCATTCGAGTTGACATCGTACTGTGTTAGCTTGCTGTATACTGATGCTGTAGCACGGAATTTTATATTTGAAGTTTTATTAGAAGATTTTGGAATAATTCAAATAAAGGTAAGTACCCTTTTTCACTGTCATTACTGTAGTTTTAATATTGCTAATATTTAAAGCATGTATTACTTCTGTTTCGTTACTTCATCATGGAGTAGGCTTAATTGCTGACTATCAACACACGTGATAGTCAGTGATTTATGTCACTTCTGCTTAAGTAAGTTGCATCATAGGGAATTTTTATTCTAAGTAATAGCGTAACAAGGCTGAAGATCACTGTTAAGCCTCCATCAGTTTAATTTTATCATTTGCAAGACATAATAACTTTTAAATTGAAGCGATGAATAAACTTAGTAACGTGTGTATAGTATATGTGTGTATGTATAATGTATATATGTGTGTGTGTGTGTGCGTGTGCATTTGTATTACTGATTTTTCCACCAGTGTGAGTAATCACCATAACAGCATTTTGCTGTGTTCATATTTTTGATAGTAGTGCATTCTTTAATTATTCTGTCGTAAATGTCTTGTCATAAGAAAGTTAAACTCTTTTATAAAAGCTTCTGTCACAACTTATAATAGTAAATCTGTTTATACTTATTTTACCATATTTTCTTTTTTGTTTTTTCTCTCTCTGTATATATATATATATGTATATATGTGTTGTGTATATACTATATCTACTAGAAAAGCTTCCTTTTAATGTATATATATGTTTGTGTGATGTGTATATATATCTACTAGTAAAGTTTCCTTTTTATGTCAGGTATTTTTGTTTAGTATTGCAAACTTACACTGTCAAAATTGAAGTGCAGTTGAAAAGTCTGCCTGTGAAAATAGTACCTGATTTAATTTCAAAGTTGTAATAATAAATAGTTCCAATTGCCCTTTATAAAGCATTTAACAGTTATAATAACTAGTGCAAACTAAATGTTAGAATTTGTAACTTTTTAAAGTGAGAAATTTCTATGAAAACATTTATATACATGTGTGTGTGTGTATGTATATATATATATATATATATATATATATATATATATATATATATGTGTATGTATATATATATATATATATATATATATATATATATATATATATATATATTAATTACTGATTTTAGCTGTACTAATAAATAGTTTCAATTGCAATTTAAAAGCATTTAACAGTATAATAACTAGTACAAACTAGATGTTAGAATTTTTAACTTTTTAAGGTGTGAAATTTCAATGAGATAATTATATATATATATATATTGCTGATTTTAGTTGTACTAATAAATAGTTTTAATAGCCCTTTATAAAGCATTTAATAGTATAATATCTAGTGCAAACTAAATGTTTGCACTAGATATGACTAATTAGTAACTTTAAGGTGTGAAATTTGTATGAAATAATTTGTTCTTTTGCATTTTATTTCAGAATATGCCAAGCAGATGCTGTGTCCCATTGTGTAAGGGAAATTATCCTTTAAAAAGGGAAATTATACTTTTATTTATAAAGCCCTTTTTTGATTATAAAGGTGGATCAATCATTGGCGCTGCTGTTGATTCTAATAATGCAGCAACCAGTGCATTCGTCTTCATGGTGTCGAGTATTCTTTCACCTTTTAAAGAAGTAGCATACATTATGCCAGTTAAATGTATAAATTTTCAAACTTTACATGATATGACAAAAAAAATAATACTTGGGTTAGAAAATATTGGCTTAAAAGATATTTGTGTTGTAACTGATAAGAATGCTATAAATGGTAGAGCTTTAAGTTTACTTGTTCAGCCACCACAAAGGTCATTTGTTTATCCTCACCCAACATATAAAGATAGGCCACTGTTCTTTTTAATAGATTCTGTGCATGATTTTAAAAATATAAGAAATAACTGGTTGAATAAAAAAAATCATGGTACATGCTTTTTTTATCCTGACTTTGATAACCCCCAAAGTTTACCTTTTAAGACAGCATTATTTATGGCTCTAAAAATATATATATGAAATTGAAAGCAATGAGATTATTAAGTATGCAAAAGGGTTAACTTTAAAGAGTCTTTCACCTACTAATTTAGAAAGGCAAAATGTTAAATTGGCCTTAAAAATTTTCAACAAATTTGTAATACAGGCTTTATTAACTCTTGGTCCTAAACATAATTTTCCACATTTTGATGACACAGCAAAGTTTATTGAAATAATTTGTAAATGGTGGGATATTTTTAATGTAAAAACTGTTAATAACGGAATCCATCAAAGAAATGTGTTTATGGAACCACTTAATGGGGATACATTTGATGAAAAATATATATTTTTAAATAAATTTCTAATTTGGCTTGATGCATGGGAAAACAAGAACTGCACTACTGGTGCATTTTCTAAAGAAACTCACAAAGCTCTTGTGCAAACACCTCATGGGATGTTAGAATTAATCCGTTATTGTATTGATGAGTGTAAAATGACATATATTTTAACTGGAAAAATTCAGACTGATTGTTTAGAAGCAAGATTTGGAAAATATAGACAAATAGCCGGTTCTCAATATCATATCTCAATGAGAAAACTATTAGAGTGTGAAAAAAAACTAAGGTTACAATCTTGTATTAAATTAGAATTACAGTTGAGTTCTAGAGTGGTTCCACTTACACATTTTGATGGTGAAAGCCTTGATATTGGGGCTTATTTTAAAAAGAAGGATGATGGTTACAAGGCATTACCCCAGATAGACATTAATGAAGCTAAAATTACAAATGTTAAACTGTATTTACCTGTAATTGCCTATCTAGCAGGATACTGTAGTCATACTGTTAATAAAAAACTGAATTCCAGTTATTGCAAAGAAAATATGGTTCTGAATTTAGATATAAATTTAGACAATTATAACCTTATAAGAAATCTTGATCGTGGAGGTCTCAAATGTCCTTCACAGCTTGTAGTGACTGTGGTAATGTTTAATTATATTATTGTAAATTTTTTGTCATCAGATGTTAAATTGTTTGCAAAAATAACTAATCAAAGACGAGTAATTGTAAATTTAACATTAAACACATTAAAGGAAAAATAAATTATTTTAGAACCTGAATGTCCTAATGGTCATGATGGTGACTATATTTGTAAATTATTGCTGTGTGCATCTACAAACATCATGTTGAAAAATTTGTGTATGAAAGAAAATGATAATTTAAGTAAATTAAAAGAAGAGAAAAAGAATATTAAAAAGCGTAAACTTGAAACATTGCAAAAATAGTGTAATAAATATTGTTTAAATATACAGTGTGCACAATATACATATTTGTAATACTTCTGTAATAAAAATGGCATAATAAAGAATTGTATTTCATTTTTGTGATTTCATTGTCATTTCATTTTTGTTCTTTTATTTCTTTAAACTACAAAAATCATTTTTATTGAATAAAGTTAAAAACAAGGAGAAAGCTGACAATTTGTGAAGGAAAATCAATTAGTGTTTATATCTTATAAGAAAATAACTCTTAAAATTATAATTTGTTTTTGTAATAATAAATGGTGTGATGAAGACTTGACAGTTAAAGAAAATGGGAAAAAGATATCCATTAGTGTTTATATCTTATAAGAAAATAACTATGAAAATATTAATTTGTTTTTGTAATAATAAATGGTGTGATGAAGACTTGACAGTTAAAGAAAATGGGAAAAAGATATCCATTAGTGTCTATGTCTTATGAGAAAATATCTTTCCAGTTTCCTAGCAGAGCCTTTTTATTTTCCTTATAAAAAGGTCGCCTTCATTTTCCTAATATATCTTTGACCCAAGTAACTAACACACACACACACATGCATATATATATACAGTTGGCTCTCTGTTTAACGACTTTCAAGGGACCATGAAAAATCTTCCTTAAGTAGAGATCGTCCTTAAACAGAATTTGTGAAAAAATAACATTTTTCTTCACTCTTTACAGGCTTAGGACTGTCAATATATTTCTTAATATACTGGCGTGTTTAAAAAAGTTATTATTATTATTATTATTATTTTATTCATAAAAAGTTATTTTAAATTACATTGAAAAAAGAGTACAAACAACACAATAAATCAGGTTTTAAAAAGGTGACAAAGTGTTGATTGTTTCATTTTTCGCCTTGTTTACGCTATTCCCTTTTCCAGATTTTCTAGAATGTTAAATGTGTCATTTTTCATATTCGATGTAATATAGCGTCGGAGAACATCTAGAGCAGAAGTTACATCTGTATAAAACGGTGGCATTGTCTCGTTTACCATGTCTTCAACTTCACCTTCTTCGTCTGACACTGTGTTTTCGTTTACTATATCTTCATAAATTTGTTCTACATTTCTGTAATCTGTTGTTTAAACACATTCATCACAATTGTAGAAATCTTGAATTGAAACATCCTCATCTTCATCAAGACTTTTCCATTCTTCAGGGGTAATGTCATCTTCGTTGATTTCTACATCCGTACTTTGCAGTTCCACTATAAGTTCTTTGTGAATTCCAGCAACGCGAAAGCAGTTTTTTACTGTGGATGAAGAAACTTCTTTCCATGCTTATGTTATCATGTGCATTGCTTCCAACATCGTAAATTTTCTAATTTTCATACTGTCAGCCGCATTGTTTATTAATGGATGCTCTTGATTCATGAAATCATTGCAGGACTGCCTTATCGAACTCTTCTGATCGGCCACATTGAATTTTCTGCCGTTTGGATTTCGATCCCAAACCAAATTTTTGTGCTGCTTCAAGAATTTTCTCTTTGCTTGCTAAAATGTCTTTTAAGAGTAGACTCGGGTAGCTGAAATTGTCTTGCGAATTGGACTTTTGTTATTCCAACACTTTCTTCCCAGTCTTCAATATTTTAACCTTTTCATGTAGCGTAAGGTGCTTTCGCTTTGATGCCATTTTGCTCTGCTAACCTCGAATTCATACAGGAATGAGCTCCTACACACAACCATGAATTCTTTAAACATGAACACCTTCTTCCCGGAAGGAGTGAGAGAGGGCTGCTATCGGACAGTTCGTAAGTCACATGACAACAGATGGTAGTGACAATAGAGTGATTCAGCTCCCGCACTAAGAGCTCCATGAGAGAATATTCGATCTTCCAAGATCTCCCGCCCCTGTTTTTCCCACTGCAACAAGTCGATGATTGCAACATTGCAAACATCAAGGAAATTCCGGGTCTGTTATTGAAACCAAACTTGTTTTCCCCCACAGAAGGTTACCCTCCTGCAGATAAAATGTTGAAGAAAAAGTTTATCATGTAAGAAAAATCGTCGTTAAACAGAAACAACGTCGTCTTTAAATAGAATTTTTTTACGTCGGAGGGGCCGGGACTGGGAAATATCGTCTTTAAATAGAGATCGTCGTTAAGTAGAGCGTCGTTAAACAGAGAGCCCACTGTATATATTGATATTGATTTAAGTAGCAAAAAGTGCTGATATCAGGCTTAAATGTACACTCATGAGCCGAAACCGGACGATTCGAATGACCGGGGTATGTGACGTCACGGACTGTGCGCCGAGGCTTTGTGTTTGAGTAGGTGTTGGTCATGTGCGGGTGCCCGCGCATGCATACAACCAAGCGGGACACTACATTCGCATCCCTAGGTGTCTCACTACGTTATTCCAAAGCGGCATATTCAAATTTCAACCAGTTTGGTTGTTACTCCGTGTCGTACCTTTTCATTTAAACACCTCTTGTATATCTATCTATCTATCTATCTATCTATCTATCTATCTATCTATCTCTCTCTCTATATATATATATATAGATACATAGATAGATAGATAGATAGATAGATAAATAGGTAGACAGATCTACATATTTGCTATAGAAATAGATTTAGATGTAGCTCCATATTTGAAACAGTTATAACCAGGGCCCGATTTAGCCTAATTGGGGCCCTGGGCAAAAACTTCTTTGGGGGCCCCTCTCTGCTTCACTACTTCAGTAATGAAGAACTTAATACTTATTACTAAACTTTCTACTCGATTTGGGGGCCCCCCTCTGATGTGGGGGCCCGGGGAAACTGCCCCGTATGCCCGTGCCTTAGTCAGGGTCTGGTTATAACTCACTGTTTAAAGGCAAGTACATAGACATATTTGATTTGAAAGATTTATTCGGGAAAATTCCATATTCTGGATTGTAGCAAATTTCTAGTTCGAGTATAAGAAGATTCATTTCATTTCCTATGCGTTGGGGTCCCAGCGGAAAAAATGTAATAAACCCAGATGTCATCTAAAAAAAACCCAGATTGTTATAAAACAACCTACATAATTAAATTAAATAATTAAATTACAAAATTACATTTACATAACTAATTATGCTGACAACGATTAATAAATGCAATTTTTTTTGCTATATTTTTAACTTACAAGGGAAATACCCAGATTTGGGTTTTAAAACTCAGGTCTAGGAAGCTTGCATATGAGTCCTTGGGAGGGTTGATTTATAATACGAACTATTGTTTTAAAGTATTAAAACTACGGCAGTTGATGACTTATATAAATCTATTGAAATCATTGGGAATTACGTACTCTTATTTCTACGTCTGAAAAGCATATATATGAAATAATATGCTGGACTCAACATTCAATTACTCTGATTTCCACTTTGTATTCATCTTAAATATAACATATTAGTAGTATATAAATATTTCTGTGATTGATCTGTAGGGGGTAAAAAAAACGTATATCAGTACTTTCTTCAAACAAAATACTACAGATGAACAATATTAACATTATCAAATGCCGACACAAATGTGGAAATGTTTTACCACATATTTAATATCATTTGATTCCTATTTATTCTGTTGAAGAAACATACGTGTTTAGTAAATTCTGCTTTTAAGTTAGTAAATCTATATATATAAAACAGTTCCGTAACTGACTCATTCATTCACTGACTGACTGACTGACTGACATACAACGCACAGACCAAACCGCTGAACCTAAAGGGCTGAAATTTTGCATGGCGATTCTTCTAATAGTGTAGGGGTGCACTAAGAAAGATTTTTCAAAAATTCTTCTTAGATTTTTTTAAATTAAATTTTAAGCTGTTTTTTAAACTTTTTTTACGTTTGCATTTAAAATAATACATTGAGGGTTATAAAATTTATATCACGAGAAAGATCATAAAAATTCCTTCAAAATGAAATTTTTTTCGAATTTTTACCTCCATTTCCTGATTTTTTGTGAATTTTTAAAGATTAATTTTTAGAATTTAATTTATTAAATGCTGATCACGTGATTTCTTTTTCTGGTACTTTCAATAAATTTATCGTCACGTGCGTAACAACTAAATAGACAAAAAAAATATTTTTTTTCTCTCTAATGCAGCAGACGATTAGATATTATCAAAAAAAAATTATCCCTTACGATTTTTTTATAAAATATATTTTTTACATCAATTGTATACATTGATCGTCGCATTTATTATAAATATATATATATATATTTTTGCCATTAATTGCATACATTGACCGTTGTATTTAATTTGAATGTACTCCGTAGCGAAGCGCGAGTTTTCAGCTAGTTTTATATAAAAAGGTAAAGAGTCATTTCATTCGTTTCAGATAAAGGAATATTAAAATATTTTCATAATTTGAAAATATTGTTTTCACCTCAGTTTTGTAAGATAATATTTTAAAACAAACTCAGTAGAGATCAATATATATTTTGCTTTACTGACTACACTTTCACTGACATTTTTTTAAAATATAAAGTAACTCATACTTTCCTCTCATGTCTTTTTTAATTCTTTTTATACCTAAACATTCCTTCGGATATTAAAATTTGATTTTAATATTCTTTCGCGAGTCAGATTTCATTTTTTGGAAAAGAAAGGACATCATACAAATAGAATATGCATGAATGCAGCATCTCTCCCTTTATTTCAAATCTTTTTATTTTTGAGTTTTTGCGTAAAAGTAACCTTTTTCTAAAAAGACAAAAAAATTGTTCCCCTATTTAAAAACTACTTCAGAAGAAGTAATTAAATATAATAGCTTTTGATCTTAGAATGTGTTTGATTTTTTTCTCTGAATTTTTGTAAAAAAGTTAAATTGTGATTTAAGCGAAGATCAAAAACATGAAAAGAGTAATGTAATGACATTTTACGATGGGCTTTTTCAATCATTCCATTAAATGAGATACGAGGAGAATATTATTATAATCAATAGGTAAATTTTAGAAGAATGAAAGCTTCCCGGTTTTAAAGAGATGTCGCTTAAATAATGCTTCAAATTATTTATGTTTTTTCTTCCATACGCATACCTCTCATTAAACTCCCCTACCCCAACGTATTATTTTAATCATGTACATTTCCTTGTTCCTGTATTAACTTATTCCTTAATAGTAGCATTCACTTTTTGTTGTTTGAAACAATTTAACAGATTGGGTAAATAGTATCATTATTTTTAATATATATCCCTATATATAGATTGGGTTTTCGTTGTTTGAAACAATTTAGTAGAAATATTTTTATTGTTCAAGATAATAAAAGCCGTGTTTAAATAGTATTAAAGCAGTCAGTGTTTAGACTCAATTGTTTTAAGCCAAATAAAATTTTATCTGTAGCATATATGTTCATCAGCAGTTTATGAAATAACACTTTAAGTCTAAATGTTAAATCCTTCAACATGGAGATTAAACTTTTGCTCGGTCATACCTGAATCGGATTCTGATGATGTTTGTTACATAATATGAATAAACTTAATAATTATTTCTCCCGATTGCACAATTATAATTTATTACTCTATTCTAATCATTGAAGTAAGCAAGTTATATCACATGACATGAATAATTCAAACGTATACCTCCCCAGGTAGACACAGCTCGTGTACTTGATCGTTTTGTCAAAATTTACATTTTGAACCACTGCTTAAAGAATTTCAAATACTTTCCTCTGCGGCTGGAGAAAATGACGCGCAAAGTTCCATTTTCATGAAACAAACAAAGCAATCTCTCTTTTCAAACTCCCATCACTCTCTCGTTTACCAATTATGTCGTGTGCACGAATGAGGAGGATATCTTTTCATGACTGCTGTGTGAATTCACATGCTATGGTTTGATATTTCAACGTATATTCGCTCACAAGGAGAGTATTCTACATAGTTTTTGTTTAAATTTTAATCATAGCATTGCACTAGAAACATATGCAAGGAGGAATATTATCTATATATATGCCTAGCATTAGGCTATGGTAATGAAACCGAAAAAAATCATATAACATATTTTAATTACAAGTTGTGAAAACAAAAGAAATTTCTTCCCTCCGAAATAACTGAAAACATTACGAAAATTCATAGGTAAAAGTTATTGATATACATATACTGGAAGTAATTTATATTACGGGGTTTAAAGCCTTCCTGAACGGGAATAATACCCGAGTCGTCTACGTCGAGACTGTTAGGGCCTGTTCACATAGGAGTCCGTTGCGGAGCGTTAAAGTATTGAAATATATTTAACCAATAACAAACCTCCAAACGATTAGCAATGAAATTTTTAACGCCTGTGATTGGTTTATTTTCGTCTCAACGTCATCTTTCCCTTAACGCTACGCAACGGAGTCCTATGTGAACAGGCCCTATGTGCCTGTTCACATAGAATCTGTCAGCGTCAGAGTTAAAAATTCCGTTGGCGTGGATTGGTTAAATGGGTCAGTGATTAGTATATGATTGGTTAAAATTTTTCACGCTGACGCTGACGGATTCTATGTGAACAGGCCTTTACTCGATCAAATACCTCAGTGACTTGAGAGACTCTTAATTTTTCCTTTTTTTTCCTACTACATTTCCCCTTGCTTTTTCTTTCTTTTACAAAAAATGTTCACCTGAACATTTATATTTTTAACCATACAAATTCACCCCCCCCCAATAAATGTATTTATTATTTCCCAACGGTTCATAATCACTTTATTAGGGTTCCTAATCTCAGAGCAATTGTAGCGACTATCTGTCAGAATTAAACCCGGGTCTCCTACCCTCAATGCCAGTATTCTACCAACTAATATATATAGGTGATATGAAGACATTTCTTTTTTTCAAATTCGATTCTTCACAGGGATATATATTAAAAATAATGAATGAATTATCAAAAATATCTAAATTTAAAATAAAAACGATATTATCACCACATTCAAATTTAAAATACAATATTAAACTAAAATCAAAATTTATTTTGTACTTGACCCCCCAGGTGACTAGGCAATGCCTCACGACCCACTGCGAAATATCGATTTCATTTAAACATCACAAACAAGGATATCGAGTATCAGGTTACGTGACACATCGTTTTGGGGAATGAATGGCGATGTATCGGGAGTTAAAAGGAATCTTGATTATTTTTGGAGCACGATGAAGCGGGCAATATATTAGCAATGTAGATCATTCACGTATATGGATTACTAGACCTAATATTTGACTAATTAACATAACGATTTTATTTTAATAAAAGTGTTTAGCCTCAAATAAATCAAATAACATCGTAAACAAAACTGTTCTCTGTTTAGTATTATAATTGTTGGTGTAATTTAATGATTCTGTTTTCTATTTTATGGTGTAATATTGGTTATTTTTCTATTTTGTCTTTTCGGCATTTTACGTTGTCTCGTTGAGTTTACCCGAAGTCATTAGTTACAGGAAATGGAATTTACATATCACACAATCTTACTGATTTGCTTGAAGAAAAAAAAACGAATTCACAGATTCACACGCTCAAATTATTATGACTTGATGTTAAATCTAAGCAACTTCTCCCAGCGTGTACATCAGCATTCAGGGATGGTTTCGTAAGAGAGAGCTAAGTCCCTATTCAATCGAAATAATCTCTACTGTCTCATTTTACATTAATAAATTTACAAAACTACATAATTAAATTACATAATTACATTTTCATAACTAATTATGATTAATAAATATTAATTTTTTGCTATGTTTTTATGCTATGGTCTCTCATTGCTGCGGCTGAAAAAGCCGCAATCTACATTTAATTACTCTCATTTCCACGTTATATTCATATTAAATATAACAGATTAGTAGTATATACAAATATTTCTGTGATTGATCTGTAGATGGTAAAAGAACTTATATCAGTACTTTCGTCAAACAAAATACTACAGATTTGCAATATTAATGTTATCAAATATCGCCGCAAATGTTGAAATTTTATTCCTATTTATTCTAAAACATATGTATTTAGTAAATTTTGCTATTAATTTAGTAAATATTAGATGAAAAGGAAAAGAGCTATTTCATTTGTTTCAAATAAAGGAATATTAAAAAAATTTCATAATATGAAAGCATTGTTTTCACCTCAATTTTATACAATAATATTTTCTACTGAACTCAATAGACAACAATATATCTTTTCTTTTACTGACTACACTTTCACTGACATTTTTTTAAGAATAAAGTATCTCATTCTTTCATCTCACGTCTCTCTTAATTCTTTTTTTATACCTGAACATTCCTTCGGATATAAAAAATTTTGTGTTAGGAATGTTAAGAAACTTTCAGTTTGATCAGTTGTTTCCACATGGTGATGTACTTCGATTAATGTATACTATGAGAATAAGTAAACTCGGTAGCAATATAAAGAAATCAATAATAAATAGTGGGAAAGTAAAAATTCAACTTACCTGAAAGATCTCCAGAAGAGAATCGCCTCCGCAAGTAACTTGTGGTGGAGGCGAAACTCTGCTTGAAACTTGAGAACGAAATCTTGGCGCCGGGCGGGTACGAATCCGTGTTGGAAATTGGGGGATCCAGTGGAATTTTGAGAAATCGATAGTCTGCTAGACTGCAGACACGAGTTTAGAACGTCTTAGAAATCTGAAACAAAAGCGATATGAAAATGAGAAATTTCTAATGTAAAAATTGCTTTAGAATTAGAATATTTTAATAATGATAAGAAAAACATAATGAGGAAATATGTATGGTGTTTAGGGCTATATCTATACATGTATACCCTTTGATATACTAGTTGATTCCAAGATCCAAAGATGAAGCAATTGATCTTTAATTTAAAAAAAGGTTATTTTAAAACTTGAACATTATATGAACAGATACTATTAGAATTCAATTGATTCTAACGAAACATCTGCAACTCTATTAAATTTAACAAACAGTGCTTACACTGCACTTCAAACTCTAAGGTTTAATACAATAGCTTAAAACTCAATCAGACTGACTCGCTAAACAAGCAGATTAATTAAACCTAAATAGCTCCTTTCACGTAATGCAGACGGATAACTTATTTGTTCTTCCCATTCTAACAAACTAATGCACTTCCCCCTCCAGGGATTTCTTCCTTGTGACTTCGTTGAATAGTAAAGGCGTTTGCTAATTCTACTCTGAGAGGACTGCATGCTTTCACTTGAATGTTTTATAATTGCTCTAAAAAGATTAGTTAGTTTATATATACATACATACATACATACATATATATATATATATATATATATATATATATATATATATATATATATATATATAGATAGATAGATAGATAGATAGATATATATATATATATATATATATATATATATATATATATATATATATATATATATATAGAGAGAGAGAGAGAGAGAGAGAGAGAATGTAAGGGACATATTTAAACGTAAATATATATATATATATATTTTCTTGATTTGTCATCTTTAAAATGCCTACCTAAAATTCCTGGTAAGCTGTCTCTATAGAATGGCCTCTTTTGAGCGATCATTCTATAGAGCCTCAATGGAGCGATCTTTTGTTCTATTTTTATAAAACCGTCATCAAAAAATTTCGTTAATTCGATAAGAAATTCCAGGCTGACTACTTCAGAGTTTCCTCATTTGCTACTTTATGAGCAATAACTGTAAATGTAACTTCTGTTTTATGAAATACAGTATATATATATATATATATATATATACGTATATATAAATGTAATTATATATATGTGTGTATGTGTGTGCTTGTTTAAAATTCCATTAGAATATTTATAACGTGAAATCTAATCACAAAATTAACTGCGCAAATAACAATGAACAAGTCTTAACTAGATAATTGGCTCTTAGAACCAATCAGGAATTCTAGTAGGAATCAATCGTAGGCCACCTTGATCACAACATGTGTACTTCCTCCATAATATGATGGTAGAGCATTATACGTATTTTTCACATTGAAAATCCAACTAACAAAATAAAATGGATTCATAAATTTAGAACGAAAAAAAGGGGAAACTATGCGGTGTGTAAATCCTATCTCTATATTCCTATTAAAATATCAACCAATGTTTTCTCTAATTCATCATATATATATATATATATATATATATATATATATATATATATATATATATATATATATATATATATATATATATATATATATATATATATATATATATATATATATGTATATCTATATATACACTCATGGACAAAAAAATTAGCGCACCAAGAAGGAGTCGTCAAAATGAAACGAAATTTTACATACGTAATGACTACTTTGATATAAGTAAATGATAAGAAAATCAAAGAAAAAGGATAATTTATTTCAGAGAAAAAGGCAAAAGAACGGAGGAGTTAATACTCCGTTGGACCCCCTCTTGCGCGAATGCACGATGCGATACGATCGGGCATTGAGTCATACAAGTTCTGTATGATGTCTTGAGACATTTCGTTCCATATTTGCTGTAACCTTGCCTCTAGTTCGTTCAAACTCGTGGGATGCCCCACTCGTCGTCCCAAATGATCCCAGATATACTCGATTGGAGACAAATCTGGGGATCGGGCAGGCCAAGGAAGGGTAGTACTAGTGCGGAGACGGTCTTGTGACACCCTTGCCGTATGAGACCGAGCATTGTCTTGTTGAAAAATGGCTCCTGGGAGCCGTTGCATGAGTGGCAACACATGTGGTTGGAGGATTTCATGAACATACCGCTGGGCTGTCATGGTGCCACGGAACAATACTAGGGGTGACCGTGTATTGTAGGCAATGGTACCCCATACCATCACACCAGCTGTGGGAGTGATGTGTCGCTGTACAGCAAAGGCAGGATTGAAGCGTTCACCACGGGCTCTCCACACACGAACACGATTGTCATCACTGCCGAGATTGAATCTGGATTCGTCGCTAAAGACGACCTGGTTCCATTCCGCTGCAGTCCAGTTTCCTCGTGCGCGGCAAAACTCCAAACGGAGGCGTCGATGGGTGGGCGTCAAGGGCAGCACACGTAATGGGCGCCGCGATACCAACTGTCCTTCAGCCAGGCGCCTTCGTATGGTTCGAGAAGACACAGAGACCCCTAGTGAAGGTGCTACCTGTGCCTGGATGGCGGCCGATGAAGCAGTTGGCTGTACGCGTGCATTTCTTACGATGTGGCGGTCTTCTCGACGACTGGTCTGTCGAGGGCGTCCTGAGCCTGGTCTTCGTGTACATGACATCTCTCGGGTCCACTGGTCCCAACACCTCCTCACAACACAATCAGAGCGGCCTAATTGACGAGCTACTCGCCTAGCTGACCACTCAGCTTCCATCATCCCGACGATTCTCCCCCTCTCAAACTGCGACAACTGCTTATGTTGTCTTCGAACACGGCGTAATGGCATGTCTATCGCAGCTCTTCCTTTTTTAAATGATTTAGCACACTCAAACAAGCTTTGGTTACCTGTTTTATACTCCACTTAGTATGATGTTCAACGCCCTCTACCGGCTATACGTAATGCGCAATCACGCTGCATTTCTAATCATTTGCATATCTCCCTGACATGTACCTTGATTGCAAGTTTCGTTACGATCCCGCAATTATTTCTTGGTGCGCTAATTTTTTTGTCCATGAGTGTATATATATTATATATATACTGGAGAGCCAAAAACACTGGTACATATGCCTAATATCATGTAGGGCCCCCACGAGCACACAGAAGTGCCGGAACATGACGTGGCATGGACTCGATTAATGTTGAAGGTATCCTGGAGGCAATTCACACCATGAATACTGCAGGGCAGTTCACAAAGCCATAAGATTACAAGGGGGTGGATATCTCTTCTGAACAGCACGTTGCAAGGCATCCCAGATATGCTCAAAAATGTTACAGTCTGGGGATTAAAGGTGGACAATTGAAGTGGCTAAAGTCTAATGAGGGATCTGGAGCCACTCGGCAGCAACTCTCGACGGGGGGGGGGGTCGCATTGTCCTGCTGGAATTGTCTAGGTCCGTCAAAATGCACAATGAACATGAATGGTTGTAGATGATCGAATAGGATGCTTATGTACCTGTCACCTATCAGAGTCATCTCTAGACGTATCAGGGGTCCCATATCACGCCAACTGCCCACGCCCAATACCATCACAGAGGCTCCACAAACTGGAACAGACCCCGGTTGACATGTACGATCCATGGATTCGGGAGGTTGTCTACTAGGGCGGAGCGTAAAAAATGTTTTCGATTTTGTTTTTGACCCCTTGTATATCTATCTATTTATCTATCTATCTATCTATATATATATATATATATATATATATATATATATATATATATATATATATATATATATACAGGGTGTAACGAAACTCTTGGGCAAAACTTTAAGGGGTGATAGTACACATTAAGACTAACAATATTATATAGGAAACTTAAGGTCCTAAACGTCTTCCAAAGGAGAAGTGTGGAAAAGTTGGGAATTGGTGGGTAGGTCACGCAGGCAAAGTTTTCTGGAAAACAAAAAATATCTTCCGTTTCCATTTCGTGGTCGCCTAAACACGCGTATGCGCTGGTCATCATCATTGAGACTGAATAGGGATTCATCGCTGAAGATCACACGCCTCCAATCGGTCACACTCCAGCTTGTTCGAGGTCGGCAAAAATCCAATCGACACTGCCTATAATGTGGGGTCAGTGGTAGGCGTCTTAATGGACATCGGCTCCTTATACCTGCCTCGGCCAGTCGTCTCCGAATGGTTTCCCTTGATACCATCGGATGTCTGGAAGGTAGTAAATGACATCGAACTGATTCTTCCGACGTTGTTGGTGCGGACGTGGCCGCTCTTATGATTGCACGATCCTTGTGCGAATTTGTGATCCTAGGACGCCCTGGCCCTCCACGACGGTAGACTATCCCTTCCGTGATCCATTGTTGCCAACACCGAGAAACTACCATATCGCTCCGACCGAGGTGGAGGCCGGTACGCCTGTTCGACCAACCTACTTCTCGGATGCCTACTATACGCCTCCTCTCAAAGTCCGACAATTGTTCGTACTGTCGCCGGTTACGTCTCAGAGGCATCTCTAGTCACAATACCATCCATCCAACTCGACAAATTTGTTTGAACAACCGTATGACACGAGCAATCATGCTTTTAAACTCTCCCAGCTGCGCATCTCATATGTGAATTGCGCTCTTACCCTTGTATCCTTGGCGTCGAAATTTTAATCATTTGCATATCTCTTACCAGACTACATTCCTGCCAAGTTTCATGATAGTAGCTCGATTTCTTCTGGGTGCATATGTTTTTTTGGGACAGTGTATATATATATATATATATATATATATATATATATATACGAATACTGCCGTGATTAATATATCACTATAATGCCCTTAAAATACCCTTAATTTATTTCAGATCTAATAGATTTTAGTCTAATGAGAAGTTCGAAATTAATGCTTTCACATTATTTTGTTGGGTCCTATTTTGAATCATCTCTCAGCAGCCAATACAGCACTCCTTTTAAATACCTTTTTCTTTTAATTCCGCTATCTTATTAACCAATAAAGTTCCGATTCCTTCTCATGTTATACTCGCTGAGGTCGCGGAATTCAACAAATACTTTACTTTTAGTATAAATTGGTATGACAAAATCAATGGTTTATTCCGATTATTCACTGTTCTTATACCTTTTAAATTTTCGTCTCAAGTACTAACTAGTGGCTCCACCCCGGAGCCCGTAGTCTTTCTAACTCTCGCATCTAAGAATTAATGTGTGTTTTTCTTGAAACCAATCATTTATTTGTCATTTATTATGATTCTTGTTGAACAATCAACATGAATCTTTGCGTTTTTATCACGAGTATATGCGGATATTAGCTTAGTATTAAAAGTCGGGAGTTTCGAAGTCTGAGAAGCGTATGGTGTTCAGATGGCAGCTATACTATATATGAATACAATTATTTATATATGTAAGATAGTGTAGGTGTGTTTGCGATAAAATCTATTTACAGTTTGGATCATGTAGGACAAGCACTTGATCAAAGAATCCTAAATTTCAGCAGCTCCGTTGTAGCCCTACTAGTAAATAAAAATCCACCTATTTTGTTCGGAAGCCTTTTTAAACCATTAAGCCAAATTTCAAATGCTCCTGTTAAAATTTTTGAAATTTTCTTCGTCATTCAAAATTTAGATCTTCGTATTGAATGAGGAAATGTTCACAATGGAACCTTAAACCATTTCACCTCCGGAGTTTGGTGTTTACACTTGAATTTCATCCAATTTTCTATAGGATGGAAATTTTTCTTAAGCATACACATATTTGCACATTTTCTAGTTACATAAAAAACTCCTTTAAATGTTGGAAGTTTTCAGTTTGGGGACTGAGAATAAATAATGGATATAAAGAAAACGCTAGACTTCATTGTCAGAAGAAAAATGCTTTCAATATGAAAGAACAGCGAACAGAAAGAGTCCAAAAAATTTTATTCAATAGTTACGCGTCTAGTGTCTCGTTTATTTACGTCTACAAAGTTTTGCTTTTCATATTGATGACTTGTAAACTGGGCTCAACTTGTTTTATATGCATAATAACTTGTATTATGTGCATACTAAATTTTTTATGTGCATATTATGTGAGTATGACTCTAAAAAATACTTTTTAAACAATTTTTCTCTTTAGAAAAGACTGTCATTTCGAACGTTTGTTTGAAACTTACATTATACATTGGCTTTGAAAAAATAAAAAGTTAAAATTGAAACAAATGCAAAATGTGCTTATTCATATATCCTTCAGAAAAATCTCAATTTTTTTCTTCGGTTAAGAATTGCTGGGAAAAAAAATCAAAGAAATCGCAAGTAAAATGACAAATGATTAGGACCAATTGTTCAGACCGCAGAAACAGAAAAAAAGGAAAAAGGAGGGAAAATAATCAAAAAAAATTTTTGTGTGTTCCCAATCGGACCTGAAACAACGACACAAATATCATCGGTACTAACAATACCCTTTATCCCCATCCATCCATTTATTCTTTTGAACAATTTATTTTGGGAATTGCCTTCTCCATTAGCAGATTGAGGCATAGAGTGTAGAAAAGGAAATAGCAATGTTCATTTCCACCGTTTTTCCCTTCTTGAATGTCATAGGATGGGTGAGGGAAGTGTATATGATTACTCAAGATGTCGCGATTTCTCTACGTGATTAATGATTGTTGAATTGTATCATTGTTTCCTGAAATTGGGGGTCAAACAAAGCTATTTCTCACTTTTCAATTCTCTCTAACCGACGATTTCACGATACGAGAAGCATATTGATTAATGATTCAACCGTATCTTAAAGCCATCTACATTTCTTCAATAAACATATTAGCTTTAAGGAAAAGATAATTGTAAGTAACGCTTCATTAAAACTCGACATCTATTAAATGTTACGAAGGAGCATAGTTTAAAAAAAAATCGAAAATAGATAAGCTTATTTTTTCTTGCTTTAATTGACGAAAATATACTGAGATGGGCGTTTAATTTGGTGAAACTCTTATTGTTGTTCAATTCTTTTCTGTATGACCGTTTTCGAATCTTCAACTCTTCCTAGGCTGGTGCCTTATTTGTATTTGAAGTATCCATACTCAACTAAACACATATAAAACCCGATGCGGAGGAATAAACTACGTATAGGCTAAGGGTAGCTGGCGAGTTCGAAGCTTGCGCTGAACCCGGAGACGTCATCCCCCCCCCCCCCATGGTCTTTCTCCTCATCTCCATCATTATGTGAACTATGTGATTCTGAGTCTATCAAATCACTTAGAGTCGGAATCTCTGTCCCGACGTTTGAATCGCAAGCTAGGAAATCCTCAAGATCTATATCGGAAGAAGATAAGAAATAGCCCATTTCATTAGAATCATTTTCTCTTTTCTTGTACTCAAATTCATCACCTCTGTCCTCCAGAAAACCACCTTTTGAAAAAGAACTTGAGATACATTTTGCCCCGACTCTCTCCCATGCGGAAAAAATCATATGAAGAGCCTGTAGAACATATATCGATATTTTCCTGCCTCCAAATTTTATACTAAGAAGAGATTTTTTTTCAAAAGTTGGTTTCTATTGTTTACTTTTAAAAATCGCATGATCCCCAAAAACCAATATTGAACTTTTCTTGTACAATTAGTAGTGAATAATTCCTTTAGCACATTTTATAACTTTAAATGTGCAACATGTGCGGTACATTGATCAACAAACAAAATAATCTTACGTTTCTGTAAGCGCATTTGTCTGTCTTATACGTGAGGAAAATTTTCAAAAGTTGCTCTCGTCATCCATGTTTTCCTATTGAGTATGAAAACTCTTTATATTTTTGAAACTCCTCGTTTTTTTTACTGTCCAACAACTATTGTTGCTATCTTTTCAAACCATCTGAATTCGTGCGTAGCAAAACAGTCAATCACAGTTTGGATAGTTTCCCACCATGGTTGTTTTCACCCTTTACCGCAAAAGTCTTATCAGGAGGAAGAATGTAAAACAATCCTGTCTTATCAGGAAGAAGAATGTAAAACAATCCTGTCTCGTCAGCATTGAATATGTCTTTAATAGAATATTCTTGTATCAAAGACGGCAATGTGCTTTACATCACTCTTGGACAGTCTCAGAACCGACTCCAGAAACGATTAGCCACAAGTAGACTTGCAGGACAAATTGTGCCTCTTTTTAAAGTGGTCTATTCAACCATTTGAATCTGTGAATCCTTGAATTTCCAGTTTAGAAGCAATTTCTATTGCTTTCTCTTTCAAAATGAAGCCATTTATAAGAAAGTTTGCTGCCCGAACTTCGTTGAACCATTGAAAAATGAAATTTTCCAATTCCTCAAACTGTGATACATTTTTTTGTTTTTTAGTCCTTCTTTTCCAAATTTTGCTCCATTAAATCTGCAGTTGTTTGCAAAGTTGAAAATGTAATTCCAATTAAATTAGCAAAATGAAATTTGCTGCCATTCCAATTTTTAGTTTTCAAAATACTGCAAAGTACTGCAAAGTGGTTTCCAGCAAAGAATATTGCTTTCTTTTTGACGCCATGTTTTTACCGTCTAAATCTAACGAAAATTCTCTAACAAATGCTATCATCTCCTTCTACTACAGAAAGCATAGAGGACATAACATCGAATCAAATAAATATGTATTGGTCAGTGGGATTCTACGAATCTGCCTTTGTCTTGTGCTGGTCTTCCTTCTTTTTACTCACAGAGAGGTGAATATTACACCTGCAGTTGGTAAGAGAGGACAAGGAGAGGGGAGAATCCAAGTATTGCACGTATTGATATGCAATATTTTTTTCACAATTTCTGACTATTTTAGGAAAATTCCATTGAGTTTTTACTCCGCTGAAAAAGAGTTAAATGTGGATAATATTTCAAAATTATAAAGTTAAATCTGGGATTTTTTAACATTACAAGTATAAGAAATTAATTGGGACTAATGAAAAATGACATAATATCCGAAATCATTAAATAAGGGTTACGTTAAATCGGGGTTTCACTGTATATATATATATATATATATATATATATATATATATATATATATATATATATATATATATATAGGGTGTCCATAATTAAAGTCCCACTTTCAAAAGGCTGCAAAAAAAAAGAACAACTGGTCAGAATGACTTCAAATTTGAACTAAATATACTGGAAGAAGAGGGAAACGATTTAGCATAATAAAAAAAAAGTTCCAAAACGTTACAGCGCCATACACTTTGACTGGTCAGAAGGACTTCAAATTTGAACTGAATATACTGGAAGAAGAGGGAAACGATTTGGCATAATAAAAAAAAAGTTCCAAAATATTACAGCGCCATACACTTTGGAACTCTTTTTAATTATGCCAAATCGTTTCCCCTTTCTTCCAGTATATTCAGTTCAAATTTGAAGTCATTCTGACCAGTGGTTCTTTTTTTGCAGCCTTTTGAAAGAGGGACTTTAATTATGGACATCCTGTATATATATATATATATATATATATACAGATGTCCAGGAATCATGGATATTCCACAATTATCTTTGTATAATCCAAAACTTGAACTATTAAGAAGCTTTTAATGAATTAAATGCAAGGATTTAAACAAGCTTTAAGAAAAATGATGCCAGCGTGAGAATATAATACATATGATATGATGATTTTAAAAAGTCTGTTATGTTCTTGGTTTATGGGAACTATTTATATTACTTTGGCAGCTTGTATTTACTTTCTATATTTTTCTTTTTCAATTCACGGGTAGCCGGGAGTTCAGTATATTCTTTCTTAAATACTACCTTGCACTACACCAAGAATTTAATAATGCCTGAAACGGATCCACCATTTTGTTTTCAATTATTCGGACTTACATTTCCTTTTAATTTCCTTTAAATAAATTTAACATATGGCTGCACTAATGAAAAGCAAACATCTAGTTTATATGACCTTTGCTACCAATGCTATTAAGTTAATATTCCTAATATGCTATAATTCCAAGTCTTTCTGTTCTCCAATGTGGCAGGCATTTTGTCCCGAGAACATTCGCCCATATGTTACGAGAGATTTGTTGGATACTTAATTTGGAGCACCCATTTTTTGGACAAACGTTATTCCCTATTAGGAGACAGTACAGAAACATCCTGCCCTTGGCCTGGAGTCGAGATCAGGTCTACGGTGGCAGCATGTGTTAGTGACCATTATAGGACGTGGATGGCAATAAATTTGCATATTTTTGAATATATTTGAATAAACGTTTTTAATTACTCTATACAACTCTCTTAATGTTACTATTATAAATATCAGCTTTTTTATAAACTGCGCTATGGTGGGAGAAAGCTGGTGACCAAATTTATAATAATTGTACATACATATTTTAAAACACATATAGCATCGAAGCATAGAATTCTATCGTTGTTTTTTCTTTTAGCCGAAACAAAGGAATAATGGATTATTCTGCTCTGACAATTGTATACTAATTGCCGACGAATTGTGCTATTAAATTCGGATAGAATATAAAACTCCATAATTTTCGCATATAATTTGAAGCATGACTGATAAAATATAATATTTTTTTCCGCAAAAAATGCAATCGTGAATTATCTCGCATGTTTAATTATGTATGTTAATAATAATCAAGTTGACCGAGAGAAGTTTTAAACGTTACTTGAATATTACTTGGGCCAAAACTTAACTTTCCAATATAGTTTTTCTTCCAAAAAAACTCATGAAAATAGTCACGTAAAATAAGAAATTTTCATAAAATTTAACATTTGTTAATGAATGCAATTAAGCTTAAATGTTCTTTTTCATAAAAGTAAAATCTGACTTGTAACCTATTTATTAATCATACGAAATTATATTCCTGCTTAATTAATCGCAGTTAATCTAATTCAGAGAAATTTATGGAAGTCTTCTGAAAACTCATCTAATTAGAAACCATGTAAGGAATACTATGGAAGAACATAATTTCACCTAACAACTGAGTTATGAACGAAATGAACGCTAGATTTCAGAAGGAATCGAGTACTAAATCTCTGGAGGAACTAGTTAAAACCCTTTGAGGGGCGCCGCTTGCGCAGTGCAAATGGTAAAAATCGTCTTTTTTTTTTCACTTGCATTCAATGTATTCCAGTCAAAGGAGCAGAAAATGGCTAGTGCTGCCATCTGTTATAAGTTTAGAGAAGTAAAAATATTTTACAGCCTTTAATTGGAAAAATGGATCCTTTAATTGGAAGATTTTTTTAGGTTAAAAAATCGAGAAAAAAAATCTGCACCGTGCAAGCCGTGGTCTTGAAAGGGTTAAAATAATAAGACTAGTGGTGAAAAGAATTAAATATTAATTCTATAATTAAAAATTTAACAGACTAATCTAATATATTAAGCAAAATTTTTACGGAACCACTGTAATCACAAAATAACGAAACCCTAAAATTAATGCTTCATCATTATTAGACATATGAATGAATACTCCAAAATATGAATGAATGACTTCCTAATATTTATTGAAACAAATCTCACTTGCATGAGCTTCCAGAAAGTAAGCTCGGGTTCGGATACCGGCTGAGGCATGGGCGGGCCTATGCTACCACCTTAAAGAGAGAAATGATGGTTCAGTTACAAGGTGCCCCCATGATAAAGAAGCCAACAAAATAGCAGTATCAAGGGGCGAAAGGGGGGAAAAACTATCTCTTACTCTCTGTCTATCTCTCCCGAAATGTTATCTTCTCTTAGAAATTAAAATTAGGGATATAATTGATAAAATCTGGCCAGTTTAACATTTTTCAAGGAATAATTATTGTATACCAAGAGAATAATGTCACATAAAATGTATGCTCTAATCTGTAAACAAGTTTTTCCTTGGGAATTCATGCAACATGCTGTTAATCTTCCACATTATGAATCCGTGGTTTATTTGTAAATTCTTTCTTTATAATTAAATGCACTATTATCTGAAAATATTTCATTTGTAATAAAGCTCCTAAAGTTTGATAAATATAATGTGAGGGAAAAATCAAAAATATTTCATAAACTTGTGAGTCACGAGCCAGTAACGAAAGTGGACAAATTTATCATACCCTTTTCTACAAAACCAGAAAAACATTCAAGATTAATAAATATATTTAATCTATGATGTCAGACACTTTTATTGACCTCTATAAGAAAGTAGAAGCAGTAAAAAAATTGGTTTGGGGTTATCTTATTCTCCATTGCCAGAAAATATTAAATAACTGAAATATCGTTCAATAAACTATGGCCAAAAAATACCTATTGCAAAAAGTTTTGAACAGCTAATAAAATGAATTTGACAGAATGAAATATTGATTTGACAAAACTAAATGAGTTTTAAATTTCTAAAATAGTGTAGAAAATTGAAATTGGGGAAAAGCAGAATATGAAACCCATATTTTATTATTTTCAACACTTTTTACTAGCTGAGTTCAATGAATTTCGTTTTGACTTTTACTTAATAATGGTGAAACAATATATATATATATATATATATATATATTGTTCCGTTTTCTGGGTTCGATGGGATTGAATAAAAATCTCTTCAGAAAGTGCACACAAAATAAAATTTATTATTCTCTGAATTCTTCAGACGCATACACATATACTAACAGAAAACACTTAACAACTGTCTTCTTTACAACAAAAAACTCAAAAAACACAAGTCAGGATAACAGAGTCTTCAATACAATATACGCCTAACACACTTTCAAACATTCAATACGCAGTAGAAGAGAACACTGACTACCAATGCCAATCTCAGATATATTTATAGACTTCCAACGCGCCCCCTATCGGCCGCCAGCTAGAAATCTCCAGAACGTACGAGAAAGAACTGGAACGTTGGGCCCGTTGCACACACAGCGTTTTTATCTCTAGCGGAAATTTTCTATCGGACGTCGTTCCAACAGTAGACCACAGAAGTCAATTGGAGCTTGCACACACAGCGGAAAATGAAATTTTTCTTCGACGGTAGCCTGTGCAGCTGTCGAGTGCCACTGTGCGCTAGCGGATTCGTTGACGCCAGATTGAAGTAGTTATCCATGTGACCCTATGCACGCTTACACACACAGCGGACTCTACCGTCGTAGGGTCATTTGCGAGAGGGGTGTTTGGGGGTTTGCTGGGGGGGGGGGCGCGATGGTTTTCTTGGAATCGTAGGGGATTCGAAAAGGAGGGCTCCTCCGATCCCGGCTGGGGGAGGGGGGCGTAGATGCGACCCCTCTGGTTTTCTTGGACACGTGCAGGATTCGAAAAGGAGGGGTGGGCCTTTTCCCCGGCGACGGAGGTTTTCGCCGTGTGTGTAAGCTCTACTTTTAGAACGACGTCCGATGGAAAATTTCCGCCTACGGCGTGTGTGCAACGGGCCTTGGTGACCATTTGACGCCATATTGCGAAATTCGGCGACGAAAATAAGTCTCTAAATCCATCGCCAATTTGGCGATAATTCTTATATTTTGCGAGATTACGATAGACTGGCAAAATTCGTAACATTGCTCCCTCCTCAAGGACTGCACGTCCCGGGCAGTACAGCTCTTGGGCAGGAAGCCCTACTTACAATACATAATAGAAAACTAAACTATAAAATCATAACTAAAACTAATACGAAATTAACGCGCATACAGACAAATACATACTTCATAAAATTAATAAATATTTACAAGGAGCATCTAATTACTTTAAACAACATTAATAAAACAATACTTACTTAAGGATTATTTACACTAAGTAAAATGTTATATAAAAAAAGAGAACGACCATGGTCTGTACATTTCTTTAATTTATTATCTATGGCCATAGTAAGGAGCTAGCCTATCATAATGCACTATTCTAGGCTTAGAATTAGACGATTTTCTTATACGAACCACGACGTCATTAAGTCTTTTTAGGACTTTATAAGGACCATCCCAAGACGACAGTAACGTGGGAGAAAGTCCTTTACGTCGAATCGGGTTTCAGAACCATACCTTGTCACCTTCATGGAATTCATGTCCTGTTGCTTTCGTGTCGTACCGGGTCTTCATCTTCTCCGTTGCGATGTTGTTCCGTTCACGGGCGAAGTTATGGACGTCTTCAAAACGGGCCTCGAGTTCACTGTTGTACTCTACAGGCGATGAAGGCGTGTCTGGAGGGCGTCCGGATTGGAGATCACATGGCAGACGGAGGTCACGACCAGAAAGCATATGGGATGGTGTATAGTCAGTAGTTTCGTGAACAGCTATCGGCTTTAGTTCAGGATCTTCCAGTTGATCTTTTCGAACTTCGTCATCCCCCCATGGATCTGGCTCTGGTGACGTAGAAGCTGTAGTTCGTCTTGCTACGGGATTCATAACATCAAATTTCTTTTCCACTCTGGAGCAATAATGGCAACTTCCGGAAAGGGGTTTTGTTGATAGGACGTCTGCATTCCCCTGTTTCTAGGGAGTGTTCTTCACTCCCGAGTCTTGGCGCACTGGGCAATTTCTTCGGGTGTGGCCTTCGCCACCGCAACTCCAGCATTTTACGACTTGTCGTTTGTCAGCCTTAACTGATCTTAAAGCGCTGACCTGTTTTGTCAACTCGTCTATTCTTTCCATCAACTATTCAACTGAACGTTCGAGAGATTCAGTAACGTTCGAAACTGTAATACAAGGGCGAGCTTTTCTTGAAGCCTGTTGAGCTGCTTCAAACTTCATGGAATAAACTAAGGCGGACTTCAGTATATATATTTGTATATATATATATATATATATATATATATATATATATATATATATATATATATATATATATATATATACAGAGGCTGTTCGCACATTTTTTAGACGATTTTCGTAAGCGGTAATGAAAAATCGTTTGCTGCAAAAGAAATAATTGCAATTGTACTATGTTTTTAAAAGTCAAAATTATCTTCTGCGGCTTGAAAGTTTTCTTTTTATTCAAAATGGCGTTTTTAACAAAGCAGTGGTTCGAAGGCTACATTTATGCTCTATCCGAAGAGAAATATGCATACTCCGTTATCCAAAAACGATGTGAGAGTCATGGTTTTGTGATATCTAAAGCGTCGATAGGTAATATCGTCAACAAGAAAGGAAAAAAACGTCAAATTGGAGCCTCAAGTGGTACAAAAATTTTAAACAAGTATCCAAGGAAAATACGGACATCTTCGACTATTGCAAATGTACGTTGTTTAATGTTAAAAAAAATCCCCCTAGTCAAAGGACAGTTTCAAAATCATTAAAACGCTCGGTGTCCACTGTAAACAGAATGATAAACGTTGATTTAAATCTTAAGAAAGCGAAAAAACGCAATGTGCATCGTCTTCTTCCAAATCATATCGCTGAACGCAGGACACGCTGCAGAATTCTATATGAGAAACACTTATCCAAAGAAAAATGGAAAACAATTGTCACAATAGATGAATCATGGGTATATTTAAATGATTACAACAAAAAAAGAGCCATTTATTATCATAATAGGAGAGAAAAAAATTTAAGTACATGGTTCAAAGAATCGAAAGAAAGTTTTTCTAAGGGATTCATGATTGTTCCTCGTTTTTCTTATAATGGCAAGTTAAAAATAAAGAGAGTAGAAAAAATGTCAAGATTAACTCCAAATACTATCAGGAACATATTTTATCTCCAATTTTTCTGAAGGAAATACCATCGGTTTACCCACAGTGCCATCAATCTCTGAGACTCCATTAGGACAAAGCTAGCAGTCACACATCAAAATCTACTGTAAATTTCCTAAAAGAAATGGAACAAAAAACTGGTATCAAGGCCATACACTTCACTGATATCCCTACTAAATCTCCCGATGTATCACCTATGGATTTTTGTGCTTTCGGACTTTTAAAATCTGTATTATCCAAACGTCGTCCCAAAACCCTTACAGGACTCTAGAAAGCTGTTCAGGAGGAATGGGATAGAATACCTCTTCTGACACTTCAAAAGGCATTATTATCCTGGAAATTGCGGTGTCGAAAGATAGTTCAGAATAAGGGATGTCAAATAGAGCATTTAAAACTCAAGAATTTTATGTAATTTAGTTTTGTGAATACAATATACATCGTCTGAAAAATGTGTGAACAGCCTCTGTATATATATATATATATTATTTCACTATTATTTTGCTTATTTCAATATATATATATTTATATCTTATGCAATCACTCTGAATACATATTACTCCGTAAAGATCACTTAAAAAGAGTGTTGGTGTTGTATTTAAGAAGATTATTTTTATCCTAATTGCAATTTCGTGAATAATATTAATTTGAGAATTTATAAACGCCGATAAAATTGAAAGCTGGTAGTCGCTTCAGATATCAGTGTATTTTAAATGCCTAGAAATTGAATTTGAAGCTAATTTACTTGATTTCCCTATCCTTAAAAGTACTAATACGTATAATTTGATTGCTTATTTTAAGAGATAGTTTTAAGAGACGCCATATTTTCAGTTAAAATTTTAATAAAAACTAAACAAAACTCACGGCGCAACCGCCCGCTGTGGACCAAGGCTGGCGGTGACCACCCCATTTCTTGACCGTGGGCTTGATGTGCCATACAGCACATGTCTCGGTCAGGTGGTCAACCTGACGTGGGATCCCCAGAGTTTAGTTCCCAATGCTTGGTCCTCCTTTTATCGACCTACTCAAAGGATGAAAGGCTAAGTCGACCTTGGCCAGTTGCAGGGTCGAACCCTGGACCTGTGGTGCGGCAGCACGACGGTTTTAACCATTACGCCACCGGGTATTAAAAATTTAATATAACTTTACTAATTTTATTACTCATTTCAGCTGCTTAGATGTCAGATGAAAACACTATACAATTTAATACAATAGTTTAAAAACTCATATATCATGACAAATACTTTAGAGTATTAACTTTATGACGGGAAAAAATATATTTTTTTTTATTTCCAAATAAGTTGCTTAGGAATAATTATAGCTTAACAGTCTGATCAATAAATGATTTTATTTAAAATTTTGGTTAGGTTTAAAAATTGATTCTTTGTTTGCTTTTTTACGAGTAATAAAAACGTAAGTGATCAATGAAAATAAAGATCGAGATGATTTCAAGGAAAACATTTTTGCGAGTAATCATTGTGTTTTGTTCCGATTATTTTCGATTAGGAAATGATTTTACATTATTTTTTAATTCAATAAAAGCACAATAGAGGAACGTGGCTGAAAAAAAAATTATAAAACTAAACTAAAATTTAAATAATGCATATTATGTTTTACGTTTCTGTCTTTCTTTCCTAATATTTCTCAAAAGCAAAATTTTTCTTTTATTTGGCAGCCTCTCAGCCTCCCAACAGATGTAATACCGTGATAATGGAATTGAATAAAATGAAATTTTTTTCGTTAATCTTCAATATTTGGTAAGCTTAAAATCCGAAAAGGCGGTTCTAAACAAAATTTTAACCACCATAAAATTTTCTATAGTATTAAGTGTAAGCAATAACTGAAGACAAAGTGCATAATAAATTCAACATGACAGATAATATATAATGTTAAAGGATAAAAAGGCATTGCATTGTATATTTTTTACATAATCCGTAAGGAAATGCATATAGAAATGGGCTGAAAGAAAATTTAAGCTTGAAAATATACATACTTGAAAAAGTTAGATTTTTATATTGAAAAGGTAGTCGCTTTATTTTAATCCTCAGAGTAAGTCCGACACAGCGTATTCATTTTGTGACACTGCTTTTTAATGCGATAAATATTTACCCACATTTCCAAAGCTGAAAGAGCTATATGCGATGAGATACCGAGGAATCACCAAAGTAAATCATTGAAACTTTTTACCTCATGGTGCTTTAAAATGATAAGTGGCCTTTTTAACATTCCACATAAGTAAACCAGTCAATCTGCTATCCCTTTTTCAAAAATATGCATATTTCCGGTTATATGAAAAGATGACTGACATTCTGTAATACTATGCTCTTACATCACCATTTCAGATTCCTCATATTGAAATACTTGACTATCCGAAATTAATGTATGTGATTTTCTTTTAACTTGAGGCTACTAGATGGAAACATTTATAACCTCAAACACTCACTACGGGAGCTAGACACAAGAACAAACATATGCAAACAAACACTCTATATTTTAAATGTCCTGCTGTATTATTCTAACGTTACTATGTAGCATTCTCAAATTAACGAAACTTATGCTTTCTCATGCAATTCACAGACCATCGAAGTTATTAGGTACAGAGAAAATAGTCCATATAGCACACTTGCATGGGCATCAGTTTTCCTAGATTTCAGCGGAATCGTTCCTAGACTTTGATCAGACAGAAATGCAATCAGAGAATGAGGAAGGTCAGGTAGGTTTCCGTTTTAAGATGGGTCCCGGCGCAAAATACGCGAATCACTTGAAACATTTATTAACTAGCCGCTGCGCAACTAACATGGTCGCTTTTAGTTTTATATTTTCTTTTGCAAAGCAACTCAACTGAAAGCAACACATGTAAGGAAAGTTACCATTACCTGTCATCATAAATATACGTTGTTAAAGGGTATTCTTCATAAGGCTGATTCTAAAACATCGTGATTAAAAAATCTGAATTTCCATTACTTCAGAACAAGATAAGACTGAGAAACCCAACACCAATGATTTTAAAAACTACACCCCTCTCTTTATGTACTATTTTTCAAAATTAAGATATCTACACTTTATCATTACATCAAATAAGAAATTGTTGGGTAAACATTTTTTCACTTAAAAAATGGAATAAAATTTCAGCAAGTACTAAAGTACTAAAATATAGTCTAGATTACATCACTCTCTGTATGTACTATTGTTCACAATTCAGATATCTACACTTAATCATATCAAATAATAAAAAAATTTCTTCACTTATAAAATGGAGTAAAAATTCAGCAAGTACTGAAAGAGGTGTAGAAATTAGCTATTAGTGGCTGTCGGTTGCTATGCTGGCGACGGTTAAGCCTAAACTCGCGATAATTTATGCTCTCCTTTCACGCCTCTCTCTTAATGAATTATTTCTTCGCTTTCTTTCTTGAGACTGTTCCCAATTTTCATTTGATCGTGTAGCTCGCTTTCGAGCATTCCTGATTACAGAGCGTAAATCCATGTTGACACGCAGTTGAAAATTGCGAAAGGCCGCTAATGTTTACATCTGGCAGTTGCAGCCGTTGCCATTCGGAGTGTAGAAATATCGTCAATTTTTACGCCGCATACCTACGCGTTTTATATATATAGATTGGACAAGTTATCCAGATGCCTTATCACTCACTTATGGTTAGCAGACTTTGACTAGCAGTTGGATTATCTGCTTTATAAAACGCTGTAGGTGTTGAATCCTGTGCAGATTTAAAAATTCTTCTGATATCCATAATTTTTGGTTAGGTTTTCAAAACCAGTTTTACTATTAATAAGGGAAGTGGTTTCTTGAACTTCCTACGAAAGAGCTTCGGAACAAATTTTTAAAAAGATATGCCTAAAGAGTTCTCCTTATCCGAGAAACTTTTCAAATCATGTCGTGGGAGGTTTTTCCCTAAAATTTTGCTAATAGAGTATATTGAATTTTTTTTAATTTTTGCTAATAATTTATACCCCAAAATGAGTATTTATTGCTTGTTACGATAAAAGACATTTTTGTTGAAAAGATTAAATTAAATATAAAATTGCTAGTAGAAATAAACTTTATTATTGATACTAGAAATAAACATTATAAACGATATAACTCTGGCAATGTTGTAACTTTCAGCTTAAAAGATATTTACTGTAAAAAAAAAAATTCCTAAAAATAAATTTTTCATCGCGTATTATAAAGTATGAAATTTCATCGAACCTTTTATAATACGTGATATGTTTCATTTATTAAAAACAAAAATAAAAGATTCCTCAAGAGAAATAATATTTTCTAGGAGTATTTTTATGAATGGAGTAAAATTCGGTAGAATATTTTTCAAGTAATGAACAAAAAAGGAAAAAAAAGTCAGTTCGGAATGCATTTGCGTCTAATAAAGGTGCATTTTTAATTGACTAGTAAACGCTTCTAATAATTAAAAATAATTTTAATCCACGTATTGAAAGACATAAAAAATTTGGAACTCCAGTGAATGCATTTCTTATATAAATATCTTTAGTTTTTAGAGATAAAGACATGATAAGTATGGAGAAATTTCAGGAGTTTTTATTTATTCATCACGTTTAAAACGTAACAAGGATGAACTTTCTTTCCATGCATCAGAAAGTTTTATTTTAAGAGTAGCTCTTATGAAATAAGAAATTCAGCTTGATACACGTATTCCTCCAATTGCAATTGGAGTATAATATTGGAAACGATAATCTCAATAAATGGAGAAGCGTTGCATCCATCTGAGCATTTTGAATAAATTATTTTTTTAAGAAGCTCATAATGTCGGAGAAGGATGCTCATTGAACAATTAATTATTACTGTAATCTTTAAAGGGGAAAATAAAATTTAATACGGCAGGCAATAATATAATAATTTTTTCCTATAATATTCTTTTGTAAATTTTATTAATAGTAGCATATATATATATATACATATATATATGTGTGTGTGTGTATACACCCATACATCGCTTTACGGCCTAGATACGTTCCGGAAAAGTTGGCCGTAAAGCGAAAATCCGTATAACAAATCAATTATTTTGATACAAACCCATAAAAATTTAATTGGATCTGTTCCTATTTTTTATAAATAATATAGTTTTCAGTTCATAAAGCATTTTATACTTTTTATTTCCCATAAAAATGCTTACATAAAAATTAAAATACAAATCAATGTAATAATAAAAAGAAATTAAAAAAGTAAACATATAAACAAAAACAAAAGAAATCATACGCATTAAATAAAATGTTTAACATAAAATAAAATGTTTAAAACTGTTTTTATGTGATAATGAACATGTACATGAAGAATCACTAAGCTATAATATGCTGCCATCATCACTTTCCGATGTTTTGGCTGTATAACGAAACATGCGCCGTAAATCGAAAAAGTGCCGTAATTAAAAAAGGCCGTTATAGCGAGGTATAGTTGTATATATATATGTGTGTGTGTGTGTGTGTGTGTGTGTATGTGTGAGGAGAAACGAAAAGAGCACATATATACATTCATCGTATACTAGCCCATCCAGATCACGATTTTGCTGCTATATTATCATGAGACCACGATAAAGTTTAACCCTTAGACCAGGGGTGTCAAACTCAAAGGCTAACTTGGGCCAAACAAACAAGGTTTAACTATAGGTGGGCCAAAAAAAATCAATATTAATAGAAACGTAGGTTTATTTACCTAATTACAGTATATTCAACATAAATATACGCATTTTGTTTAATAATAGCAAAAAAAGAGTATAATTAAAAAACATTTAGCGAATTCTTCCTATCTTAATATAATTCTGCGTCGGTTATTTTATTTTATATTATTGTGTACCAATATATTGACCGGGCCGCAAAAATGTTCGTCGTGGGCCGCATGTGGCCCGCGAGCCGCAAGTTTGACACCCCTGCCTTAGACCATTGAGTTTTTGCCTTCAGGTTCTTCCTCCAGCGTTGGTTTTTTTTTTGGAAACCCGTTTCGGGGGATGTGCGTTTTGAAGGAACGTTCGAAAACGCGAGTTCAATACAGTTAAGTTATTTAAATCAATATAAGTAGTACAAAATAAGTGAAACATAAAATTTTTAAGAATACATATATGTATTTATATAATGTACAGTTTTTTTGGTTCATAAATTTCTTATAATATGATATATTTTAAAGCAAGGTAATATGCATAAACTATATAGTTTACACTATATAGTTCATTCACCACTAAGTCCACTAAGTCCACTATAGTCTTTTCATCACTTTTGTCATCGAATAAATCTGATAAAGCACTCTCGGAATCACTTGAAATGTCAGTTCAAATACCCTTTAGCTTTCAAACACCCAAAACTCCTGCCACTTTATAGTGCATGTATTCTCAAAATATCAGCGAAAAATCTACTTCTTATCAGGAGAAATTGTATTCGAATGCCATTAAGCTCTGCCATCTATTGATGAATGAAAAAATCAATTTAGAACGTGTTAAACGCGTTTGTAACGTTCAAAACTTTCGAAAATCCAGTTAGACGCATCCAGCGCGTTCGTAATGCTGGGGTAAAGACTGATGAACGCGCTGAGCGCGTTCGCAACGGTCTAAGGCCGGGCGCAAGTTGAGACGCAGCTTGGTGAGGTGAGGCGACGCTGGGTGAAACAGGGAAGCAGGATTCAATGAACTGCGCGCAGGGAGAGCGAAAGTTGGGAGGCAGTTCCGTCTCAGCTGCGTGCCAGTGAGGGTGTTTAACAAAATGTGCGCGATGGCAATGTATATACAATCATTACTAAGTTCGGAATCTGATTCCGATGAACTCGAAGACCAAGTAATTTTAACATTACTTCGTGAAAAGCAATTATCTGAAGAAAAGAAAGACGTTTTCGTGTTTTTCGTTCACCTTTTGAATGTAAAGTAAGCACTGTTGTGAAAATTGTAAAAGCATCTTGCGTACTGCACAACTATTTGAGAAATTCTGCAGTAGTGCAAACTGGAGGTGATATCCCCGAACAGGATTTGCCACAGTTCCAATTACGTCCACTGCATCAAACCAATGCACGAAGTGGATCTCAAGCGTTTTGGATTCGTAAAAAGTTCACGGAGTACTTTAATTCACCCGGAGGTTCAGTTCCTTGGCAGAGAGATTGCGTGTTAAATGGAAAGTACTGAGAATGCATTGTAATTAGAATATAAAAAATTAATCTTTAAAGCATAATACATTTATAATTTTTAATAAATATAATACTTTTTAAGCTTATTTTTTAATGTTGTAACACCTTTTCTTTTCTCAATCATTTATATTTAAATTAAAGTTACTTTTCAAATTCTGGTTAGATACTAAGTTTATTTCGGAAAAATTTTAATACCTACCTCCGAACGGAAAAGCATGTTAAAGGGGAACGTAACTAATTGGTAGTTCCTCGTAAATAAAATCATTCCGACAAAATGGCACACATCTGTATAGAAAATATACAAATATACCTACAAAGCAGTTTTGTTTTCCCCGAAAATCTGCTGTACATAAAATGTTATCTAAAACAAATGAAGGGTGCAGCGGAAATCGGCAATAGTCCAAAAAAAAAATTTACACGAAAATAAATTGAATACATTGTAAGTAAACTAATTCAAGAAACACTTTTGATCGAAAAAAACAACCGTTTTCCCATGTACCCTTCAAATAAATTTATCTTAATTAATTAAAAAATTATAAAAACTTACCACATTTTATTCCAATTTTTGGGCTATTTCTTCCCAAAGCAGCAATTTTAATTTGACTTTTAAATAGTCAGCATGTGACGTGTCGTATAATATTTTTCTCCCTCGAACTGCCTCAATTAATTGTTCCTCCATCGTAGACTTCGATTTCAGCACAAATTTTCACTCGCAGGTCGTAGTCACTAGTGACAATCTGCGGCACGACCACAAACCTCCGCAGCTCACGGGCACTCTCAAGCTGTGTCACCGGACCCTGCGTTCCAACATCCGGTGTAGTATTCACTTCTTTGTTTCACAGAATCTCACGGTGAGTCACCCCACCCCACCTCACCCAGCTGCGTCTCAACTTGCGCTCGGCCTAAGCCTGGCCACACACCGAATGCAACAAAACATTGCGCAACGTTTCTGTTTCTAGCTTTCTGTATCGTACGCATCGTCTGCAATGTAATCAAAGGAGAGTGCTACACACCGAATGCAACATTGTTTTGAAACACGTCGCGTCATTTCGGAAACGTTGCTGCAACAAAAGTGTATGCTTCTCTGACCGATGTTTCTCGACACACAGCTGGTGAAACATGTCATCTGCGCATGTGCGGGAACACGCGCATTTTATTTTCATTCATGCTCCGTGTTCAGGATTTTTGCATTATTATATTAAAAAGAGATGGAGGTTGATGCTGACAAGTTGATAGTTCTTGTCCACGCAAGGCCAGAAATTTATGATTTTAGAGCAAAGGACAACCACAACCAAGATGCAATAAATAAAATTTGGCAAGATATAGCTGAAGAATTGAATATTCCAAGTATGTACCACACCAATTTATCACATGTAATCGAATAAACCTTGCCCTCAAGTAATCCAGCCACCCCCATTTTTTAAGATATTGGTAAGAAAGAAAAATAGCGTTGCGTCACTCAGGGCCAGATCTAGGGAGGCGAAAGCAGGGCATCTGCCCCGAGCGGCAGATTTGAGGGGCGGCAAAATTGGTACAAGGAGAAAAAAAATTTCGCTTACGTTGTTTTATTTATTGATTTTTTTAAATATTTTATAAGATATGTTTTTCTTAGATTTAAAAGTAGATACTTAACTATATATTTGTCTTTCTTTTGTTACTGCTCTTTATATTAATACGTTTGCAAAACAAAAAAGCTTTTGTTATTCAACAATGTTATTAAAAGTTATTCCGTAATTTTATTAAAAGCCTTTCTTCTGGAGGTATACTCTTCCGGTAGTTGGTGTTGTTTTTCAGAATCTTGTCTTAAACAAGTCCCAAGAGATAATCAAATGTAGGTATGCTTAACCTACAATAATTGTAAAACTTATCTGGGTCATTTCTAAGTTCTTTAATAAAACTGCCAATGTCTCTTTTTTTCATTGATTGAATGAATCCAACAGCTTCTTTCTGGTTTTTCATCTAAAAATTGTATAAATTGCCACAAAAGAATAGCTACTTCTACTTCCTCACTTGCCATATCACCCACAATTATTACCAAACTACTTTCCCAAAACTGAACACTTCCCTCAACAAAGAACAAAATACTGCAGACCTCTTCAACTCCCGTGTTCTTACTTACTACTGAGGAAATAACAAATCAACCTAGCGTTGCGAGTCAAAATGTATCACCATTTTCCACGATAAAACATTTTGGTTGCGCAAAGTCTAGCAACAGAAGCGTTGCGCAATGTTTTGTTGTAATCGGTGTGTGGCCGGGCTAAGGGTTAACCGACATTGTTCCCTGTGAAGGAGCGGTGTAGTAACGCCGCCTTTGACGCGAGTCCAACCCGAGCGCACAATGCGGAAGCTTGTGGCACCAACGACTGTACAGTGTAAGTGGCTTGTTAGCCTATTTACGAGCAAAAGATTTAAAGGGGTCCGGGACACTTTTTTTTAAAATTATTTATTGAGTTAAAATTTTGAATTTTTTTGTTATGGTTAACCATAAAATTTGTAAACAAAATCACATCATAAAACTTCTCATAAAGTTTTTAAAAAATTTTAAAATTTTAAAATTTTAAAAAAAGGGGGTAATGTAAAATCGTTATAACTCGAAATAATATTTGTCAAATTTCAAAATATTTTCATTTAATTAAACAGAAATATAAAAGTTTTAATTTTGATACAGCATTTTATAAAATATTAATTTAAACAATTTTTTTAAATATTTAGAGTAAAAATTTCAAATAAAAGGATGTAACTTATTTTTAAAAAATCATATTTTCAAAAGTAAATAATTTTTTCGAATTTGCTGAATCAAAACTAAAGTAAAATATTTGAAAAAGACATGTTCGAAGTTTGAACCATTTATCTTTAACGACTTACAACAATTTAAAGCCGAGAAATGGTGAAAAAACCCATCGTGCAGAAAACCGCATTTAAAGGTTTAAATAAAAATTGGCTGCTATTAGAATGTTGCAAAACAAAAATTAATATCTCCTGTTCTAATTAAGATAGAAACATGATTTAAATGTCATTTTAAGTGGAAAAGAACAGAAAATTTTTTTATGCAATAAAACTTTTTTCGAAAATTTGAAGAATTTTGTGTCCTGGACTCCCTTAAAGCAATTGTGTAGTTTTTACTACAAAATTGGTTTACTTTAAAATGTTTTCGATATTTTTAATTTCTTCACCATTTTTGCATTAAACACGTAAGTAGTAAATAATGACTTTAATAGGTGAATATACCTGGTAAGAGAGAGCACAGTATAGAGGTTAAATTGTGTTAAAAGTCAACTTCAAAACAATAAATCAAAAACGGGGGATATTCTCTATGACAACGGGATATAAGTGATTTTCTAAAGGATTATCAAAAGCAATGGTGAACTGTTTAAAGGATGATGCTTATATCACCCGTTCTCCTTAACATTTTTCATCACTTCAAAAAAAAAAGCCAACTAAACATGGAATCGAACCATAATCACCTGCTCTTAAAAGTAATGGTAAAAAATTACGCTCCATGCTACCATTGTGTTGATCAGTACAAGTCACTTGAAGGACTTCCTGAAACATTCCTTTTTTTACCTGAAGCGTGACCCCAGGTCAAAATCCCTTTACTTTTTGTTGGGTGCTACCATGACGACAATAACTCTGCCTCATTTTGTCCTGAGCCTGTCATTTTTTCTCTTTCACCTTAAGACAAATTGACAGACTCTTAAATTAGACTAAAATCGCTTGTTCTCTGGTCGGGTGTGTGGCTAATCAAACTATGTAGCTCTTCTTTGTTCTTCCATCACGAAGCTCAAATCAATTAACAGAATTAGAATGTTAATGAGTCCTTTCAAATAAGAATTTTGATTCAAGTATGCAAGAAAAAATCCTTGGTATTTTATTATTGAGAAACTTTGAAATACCTTCTTTTATGGGAACTTTCCTTCAAAGAAACTTATTTTTTCATTTATCACACAAGCATCATTCATTTTGAAAACAAGAGGACACATTTAATAATGATTATGTTGGTATTATTAGCAAAATATTTTTTTTTGTTGCTGTTCCGAGCATTTGGCTGCTACGCTATTTGCCCATGGGCCCTCCAATAACTCTGAACATGTCCATTAAAATCTTTAAAATATAATGCAGGTCTCTAAATCATCAGATACAAAATCATCTACAGAATCACATCGAACTCACATGGGTAAGTCTCTCAATCAAACATGGAAAAGATGGGCGGACAAATAATAATGTCCAGTAATACAGGTACTACATGGTCATGTTATCTTGTCCAGAAATAGACAGATTTTGGGTCCGAGACAAGAGAAGTCTCTTAAGAAGCGGTCTCCATCCCTTTTCTTCCACTGCATAGGAAAACTTGGATTTCAATTTAAAATAGCATCTTACAATGGTCAAAACATTGGAAGAGTGAAAGGATCAGGGTCTACGGGGTTTATGTTATTAGCCCTTTCATTTCTTTGAATTCCACAATAAGCCAAGATTCACAACAAGATCACTTTACCGGAAAGGAGATTTATTATTTTTCTGAAATCTTGAATGCGGGAACTATCCGTTAGCTTGTTGTTGGTCAGAAACTGAAGGGTAGATCTTGAATAAGAGAAATCACAGCTTTTAGCACTTTCCCTTTCAATTATGCAGCTCCAATTATGCAGCCACCCACATTGCAGAGCAACGTGGATGGCCTCAACTTCTCCATCAAAGTGGGATGTGTCATGTTCTATAGGGATATAAAAGGAAAAACAGTCGCAAAACACGCTATCTTCAGTTTTTTCGTCTGTGACTTGTAAGGGACCCTCTGTGATGGTCTTGGCTTATTTCTACAAGAAAGAGTTGCGTTCTTTGATATTTTAACCTTAATCTAGGAACTCTGAGAGGTGCATTAACATTTGAGATGCCTAAGCACTTCCTACAGAGTGGCAGGACTTCGGTACATATTATTGTTTCTTTCAGCAGAAACTGGCCCCATACTACACTTAGAGCTATATCAAGGCCTGGTAAGAAAAACAAAAAGTTCAAAAATTAGATTGGCTCAGAGCTGCAATCTCAATCCTATCGAACACTTATGGGACGAGCTAGAAAGCCGTCTCCGACTGATAAAGCCTTCTATACAAAGCGCTCTCTTGCAGAGGCTTTAATCTAGAAAAGGAGATAAATCTTAGCAAGCACATATCAGAAATTGGTTAAAATCACGCCAAAAGTGTCCGAGGCAGTCACTGAAGTCAGAGGTTGTTCAAAAATGCATTGATATTTTTAAATACATACACGTTTCCTTTTCCGACCCATGTGTCCGATTGCTTTAGGGAATATAAATATTTCCATTTTACTTAAAAACCTATATTTTCTACTTTATATATGTCAACAATTTCGATAAATTTTACAGTTATTCTGTATATTTTTATACCTCACTGATAACCATTTTTATTCAGTTTTTTTCTTTCTTTTTCCCTAGCCAAGCCACAGCATATTCTCCAAAGCAACGGTCCTAAAGTATATTTCCCTCTTCATATATACCTTTTAGCCCAATGCAGGTTTAAATCATGCTTTTCTTGTTGCAGGGGTGAATGAAAGTATACCTATGGAAATGAATACATTCGAATTTTCTTTCAATGTGTCGAAGTATATTTTCCGAGTTCTACGAATGTTAAATTTGTGAATTTCTTTCTGAATAAGCTATTTTTTCCCTAAACGGAGATACATAGAAAAGATTATCTAGAAAGTGGTATTCTTTAAATTTTTGAGTGCATAATGCAATCTACAATAGGAGTTCGTATGCTTGAGTTTAAGTAACTTAATACAAGTTCAATACAAGTTAGAGTTTGTAATCTGATTAATAGACAGACATCTATAAAAAAAAGACTGATTTTCTCTGAATGAAGAGAGACAGTCGCTCAAGAGGTATATAGATACAAAAATTAGTTTATTGTGGTATGACAATGTATATCTCTTGGGTATGTAATTTTTAAATTTTCGCATAAATTGGCACAGCTCTGTTTTTTTAAAGACGTTGTTTTATAAAATTTTAATGTTAATTCATGTTAGAGAATTATTTTTGTTTATTGCCATGAAATATTAAATCGGCATAACAAGTACAAATTCGAAAGTTAATTCCTGTTTGGAAATATGATTCTTTATTTGTTTCTCTCTAGGGTACAATAAATACAATCAATAAAGGAAAACATAGATAATGAAAGGGGATTTTGAAATTATTTCTAATCATTCACCCAGTTTAAAATTTCAAATGATTATCATGCACTTGTCAATTTAAGTTTTGATGCTTTGTAATTAGATATTTTTTTAACGTTCAATAGTTTTAAATTTTAACATCGATTAAAATATTAAAATCATCTGCATCTGCTATAGCTCACAACACATTCCTTTCTTGCACGAAATCAATTTTCGTTCTTTTAAAGGAGGTAAAAGCTGCTTTATTCAAAACTACTTGAATAAAAGTAACAACACATTATTTCGGCATAAATCAGCCTTCTTAAGTAAAAATTGAGTCATGAAAAGAATCACCACAGTAGTTTTATAAAGTTAGGACAAAAACAGAGAAATGTTTATTTTCCAGTCAGGAGCATTTTTCACGCTTTCTTTAGCCCTTAGTCTATATTTTTTTCATGTTCCATACATTTAAGATCATCTCCTTTTCTTGTATTTTGGTATGAATATATAACTTTTCTGTGTTCAGTACTAAGCAGAAAATTGAAAAGAAATTGTGTTTAAAAATACTCCTATTTTCGTTGTGTGCTTAAGTTTAAAGAACAAAGTGTGAAAGGAAATAGATTACCGGATACCAAATATAATTATAATTTTCATTATGTTTAATTCAAGTTTTCTATTTAAAAGTTACTGTATTTTTATGGATTTCACTCATTTAATCCATTTATGCTCATTATAATATAGCAGTCATGATCAGAGTAGAAAACGGTATAAAATTTATCAGAGCATAGTCAAATACCTTAAAATACCTATTTCGAAAAATAAGAATGCTAAATAATTTTTATTGCTTCCGTTAACTACAACTTTGCATATTTCTATGAAAAAAAAAGAAAAAATTAGGTTTTGAAAAAAAAATCTTTGAATCTCATTATGATTGTTTTTGAGTACTAAAATAGTAACATGAACATTGATGTTGCTTTCTAAAGAATTTTTCGAAGCATAAAAGCCCATATTTACATTTGGTACATTCCCAAGAAACTTCATTTGAATAATGAATAAAAATAACTTAGTTAGCATATTCTCTTTATATTTAAAATCCCTTTTTTACTTTTGTCACACGCTAAAGAAGCAAAATATGCAAACATCTAGTCTAGCTAGATGGGAAAGCATTTCACTATTTTTATTATTTCTCCATTTAAACGAGAAATTTGTACTTTGATAAAAAAATCTAGCTCTTAGTTTAAAGTATTTTGTATTCTTAATCGGGTATATAAAATACTTTGTTGCCGTGAATCGTGAGATGAAGATCTAAGTTTCTCAAGGGAGTAATTTATACCACATCCTAGACGCAGAATCAACAACACATCCGCGCCTAGCAGAGGAGCAACAGAGTGAGTTATTTTGCGAGAGTTCCTGGGTTGCGATAAAACGTTCATAGTTAATGAAAGGCCAGGAGAAACAGGACGGGCTGAAGGAGAAAAAAAGAGTTAAGTCAGAGATGAAATACTGCTCTAATAGTTAATGATACGTATCCACTCCTGCTTTCCTTTCCAGTCTTAATAGAACGTAATCGTATTATATAATGTATTTGAATACATTCGTTGCTATTATTAATGCTACCATTGAAACATTATTGTTCAGATATTTTAAATATTTTGCTTGTGGCATTTCTTACCCTTTAGTATTGATCATTGAAAACATCAATTATTCATTAAGGCAGTTTCCGTTTCCAGTCTTAATAGAATGTTATCGTATTATATAATGCATTTAAATACATTCGATGCGTATTATTATTGCTACCATTTAAACATAATTGTTAGGATATTTCAAATATTTTGTTTGTGGCATTTCTTACCCCTTAGTCTTGATCATTGAAAACATCAATTATTCATTAAGGCAGTTTCCGTTTCCAGTCTTAATAGAATGTAATCGTATTATATAATGCATTTGAATACATTCGTTGCGTATTATTATTGCTATCATTTAAACATAATTGTTAGGATATTTCAAATATTTTGTTTGTGGCATTTCTTACCCCTTAGTCTTGATCATTGAAAACATCAATTATTCATTAAGGCAGTTTCCGTTTCCAGTCTTAATAGAATGTAATCGTATTATATAATGCATTTGAATACATTCGTTGCGTATTATTATTGCTACCATTTAAACGTAATTGTTAGGATATTTCAAATATTTTGTTTGTGGTATTTCTTACCCCTTAGTCTTGGTCATTGAAAACATCTACTATTCATTAAGGCAGATTATGAGATGCGTGACGTGCTACTGTTTGTACAAATGCATTTTGCCTAAAAATGCTTCCAAAATTTTGATCAGTATTATTTTGGGCCAAAATGTCTAAAAATTTACTGTTGTTTTGCGAGAGTCCTAAAATTAAGACTTTAATAAACTTTGGAACATTTTGGGCATCCTCTTGCATACTGTCAACAGCATCTGCTGCTTCAGTTCGGGCTTAAACAGGCTCATTATTTACACCACAATAACAGATTTATTTATGGTAAAAGAGAAATACAAATTAACACTTTTTGTAGCTTTTACGAGTAATTTACATAGGAGATAAATCACTGAGAATTCTAAGCAAACCAGTCTACTGTAAACTACTTCACAAACAGCTTCTTGGACGATTCATTCTACGTACTGCCTAAATACATTTCCCTATCACTTTTTCCGCAAGTACACTCATGGACAAAAAAATTAGCGCACCAAGAAATAATTGCGGGATCGTAACGAAACTTGCAATGAAGGTACATGTCGGGGAGATATGCAAATGATTAGAAATGCAGCGTGATTGCGCATTGCGTATAGCCGGTAGAGGGCGTTGAACATCGTACTCTGTGGAGTATAAAACAGGTAACCAAAGCTTGTTTTAGTGTGCTGAATCATTTACAAAGGAAGAACTGAGATAGACATGCCATTACGCCGTGTTCGAAGACAATATAAGCAGTTGTCGCAGTTTCAGAGGGGGAGAATCGTCGGGATGATGGAAGCTGGGTGGTCAGCTAGGCGAGTAGCTCGTCAATTAGGCCGCTGTGATTGTGTTGTGAGGAGGTGTTGGGACCAGTGGACCCGAGAGATTTCATGTACACGAAGACCAGGCTCAGGACGCCCTCGACAGACCAGTCGTCGAGAAGACCGCCACATCGTAAGAAATGCACGCGTACAGCCAACTGCTTCATCGGCCGTCATCCAGGCACAGGTAGCACCTTCACTAGGGGCCTCTGTGTCTTCTCGAACCATACGAAGGCGCCTGGCTGAAGGACAGTTGGTATCGCGGTGCCCATTACGTGTGCTGCCCTTGACGCCCACCTATCGAAGCCTCCGTTTGGAGTTTTGCCGCGCACGAGGAAACTGGACTGCAGCGGAATGGAACCAGGTCGTCTTTAGCGACGAATCCAGATTCAATCTCGGCAGTGATGACAATCGTGTTCGTGTGTGGAGAGCCCGTGGTGAACGCTTCAATCCTGCCTTTGCTGTACAGCGACACATCGCTCCCACAGCTGGTGTGATGGTATGGGGTGCCATTGCCTACAATACACTGTCACCCCTAGTATTGTTCTGTGGCACCATGACAGCCCAGCGGTATGTTCATGAAATCCTGCAACCACATGTGTTGCCACTCATGCAACGGCTCCCAGGAGCCATTTTTCAACAAGACAATGCTCGGCCTCATACGGCAAGGGTGTCACAAGACTGTCTCCGCACTGTTACTACCCTTCCTTGGCCTGCCCGATCCCCAGATTTGTCTCCAATCGAGCATATCTGGGATCATTTGGGACGACGAGTTGGGCATCCCACGAGTTTGAACGAACTAGAGGCAAGGTTACAGCAAATATGGAACGAAATGTCTCAAGACATCATACAGAACTTGTATGACTCAATTCCCGATCGTATCGCATCGTGCATTCGCGCTAGAGGGGGTCCAACGGAGTATTAACTCCTCCGTTCTTTTGCCTTTTTCTCTGAAATAAATTATCCTTTCTCTTTGATTTTCTTATCATTTACTTATATTAAAGTAGTCATTACGTATGTAAAATTTCGTTTCATTTTGACGACTCCTTCTTGGTGCGCTAATTTTTTTGTCCATGAGTGTATTTTGTTTTTAATTTTCTTCAAGGGTTTTACAAATCTCACGAAAAGAGGAACCTCTTTGAAAACAGAATAAAATTAACATAAAAAGAGTGACTGAAGAACGGAGAGCAACTATAAAATCCTGTAGGCTCCCTCCGGTACAATTTTAAAAGTAACGAGAGAAACAAAACTTCAGTTAAAAGTGATAATAATAATAAATTTAAAAGTAGAATAAAATACTTAGAGGTTTGACTGTCGAGAGAAAATTCAATTGTATTTGAAAAGCAGAATCTTGAACATGCCCACCTGTATTAAATTTCAGGCTCTTTTTTACTTTAATTTTAGCCTCTGGGTTTACTGTTTTTAAGAATTTTATGAAACTATATGAGTATACACACGAAAAAATAATTATGTTATATAGGAGGTGTTTTGGAATCAGCGTATATAACACATTGAAAGGGAAAGTCTGAAATAACTCCCTCTCATTTTGGCAGACCCAATTTGGCGATGGTCGGCAACAGCATCCGACCGTTGGTTACATGTACTATAAAAATTCCTCATCATTAATAGAATCAGCGTCGTCAAAAATAACTAAATGAATTGAATTAAACAAAAATTTACCCCAACCAACAAGTTCGGCGTGAGGATCTGAGAAGTACATAGAACGAATCCTGCTTGGAACTAGTATTTGCGAGACACTATAGAGTAGGGCGGGGAGTAAAAAAAAAGTTTTCGGTTTTGTTTTGGGGTGCGAACTTCAAACTCTGGCAGAGTTCATCATGAAAGTGTACGAATCTATGTGGTTTACAGTCAAATTAAATCCATATTGCACGGATAGTCCACGAAATTTGTCGAAGACAATAAACGTCTCGCGCTATCTTAAAAACGAATTAAAGACTGTGGTCGATCCCATTATCCAGACAAATGGCTATTTCGGCCACCCGGAAGCAATAATCTTGTCAATGATCACAGACGACGGACAGCCCATTCGAGAACTTGGACTATGTAGGATTTTACAAGCAAGAAAGGAAAAAAGGAAGGAATCAGACACTACAACATTCCATCATTCAACTTCGAGGCAGTTTCATATATAGACTTTATTGATTGCCAGAAATGTAATTTCACGGAACCCCCAATAACATCTCACTTGACAGAAGATGATGTGAGAAATTTGATTTCCAGTAGAGAGTCTGTAGCTCAGCACCTGGTAATCCTGAAATTTCCTTCCTACACCCAAAGTGTTGAACGTTTCGTGAAACTAGTAACAGAGGTTTCTGCAGCTGTGTGTGGAGAAAATAAGTGTGACGGTTTAGTTAGAACCCAAACAAAGTCGAGAAATGCTATGCCATCATTTGAAACCAAAAGCGAATACCAAGTAAAACCGTAATAACTGCAAGGGCAAAGGAGTTAAGTGCCCATATGGTTGGGTAGATGGGTGGGCACGGTTGGAACTCGAAATGCAGCCACCTCCCCGTGATGAGTTCTGTGTTTTTTCTGAATTTTATTTCAGAAAAAAAGCAAAGATCTGCATACAAAACAATGGAAATACGCATTTTTAACTATATGGTAAAAATCTGCTAAAAATCACAGACGAAATGGAAACGGAAGATAATTTTTGTTTTTCTCAAAACTTTGCATACGTGACCTACCCACCAGTTCCCAACTTTACCGTACTAAGGTAAAAACAAAATCGAAATCTTATTTTTTTACGCTCCGCACTACTATAGAGGTTAGCAACCGCCTACGCAAAGACCTCGTAGGTGTTGGTCCGCAATTTAAATTTCACATAAAAGCAAAATATTATATCTCTGTAAATTTTATTAACTGTGAATAAATTTTTCTAGAGTTTTTATTAGTAAAAGTGGGCAGCTCAAAGGGTATATAGCAGGTTTTAGAAGATGGTCACGTGGTGAAAACTAGAATGTTGCGAAATATATTAAAATCTGCTTTTTATGAAGCATTAATGCGACATATATCTTTCAATGATACTTAGTGGTAATAAATGCTACAATGCTGCGGTGAGGTTAGCCTAAACAAGAAATGAAAGTTAAAATGTGTGGGAAAGTCGATGGAAATATACCTTTCTCAACACTGAAATAATTCATCTGGTAGATTACCGGCCTTTAGGTTATTTCCTCGTTCATGTTAAGCAGTCATTAAAATCTATATACAATTTGTAAGCCTTTTATTTCGTACATCACCGCCGGTTGGGCATAAGGAGTATGGAGAGAAAAATTGTGATGATTTTAAAGACTAATGGAGTATTTAAAGTTTATAACATGATTAAATGAAGATATACCAATCAATTAACACTTCCTTATATTAGGGAACAAAGTACGGATAAAGTTAGATTAAAAGAGTGCCCTAAAGGAGTTCGTGTAAGTACACTAAATTTGTTGTCAGAAACAGAAATACCACAATATTTCATATTGCTACTTATTTAAATAGTTTTACCCCACGTTTCATTAAAACACACCATTTGCCAAATTCTTATTTGTGGGCAAGAAAAAGAATCAAAGCATCAACAACGCCTCGTTATAGTGTCGAATAATCGCGGAGAATGTGGATCTTTATTCAGGATGAAATAGCGAAACTCAACTGTTAATGATCTTCTAAGAGTGTTACAAAGAGGGAAGATCCCAGTTAAAGAAAACTGGGGGACAGTGTAATCGCGTGGATATGAATTTTTCGACACGGATAAAGACTTTCTAATATCTACTGCATCTGATATTTTTGACATTATATAAACGTCGTTGCCGACCAAATACACTTTATTATGCTTATCATTTATTCTGAGGAGGAGGGATACTTTCAACAAGACAATAATAATTGTAGAGATCATACTGTTAAAGAATGATATGCTGAGCATGCTTCATTTGTGTGGTTTATCATTTGCTTCCATGTTCCCTCGACATCACTTTAACAGCGAATCAACTGAATGTCACAAAATAGGTTATTCATTACAACTCGATCCCCCATGAAATATGCTTCAACTACATATTGATATATTGGGTACCGACTTGATATTTCACAGAAATGTAGCTGACCCCTTACAAATTTAAACACGGAAGTCAAGAATTGAGGTCCAAAAGTAAATGTTTTGAAGTATTGCTAAACCACTTAAAGTGACCATTTAGAACACATAAAGCTTAGTAATTTTTTTCTGAACGACAGTTATGTTTCACTGAAGTGATCTGACGATGATAATTTTTTTTATATTTGACATTCTCTGCAAATCATGTTGATACATGAAAATGTTCATGCTACCTCTAAGAACTTCAAAACGTGTAAGCGAATAAAATGCATTTAAACATGAAAAATAAAATAAAATTATTTGAATTCTCATTCTATGTCATATTCCTCTGCAGGTTAAATGAAGGGGGTGTTGTTATAAATTTTGAGTGATTCATTTTAGTAGCATTTAACTTGAACTCAATGATTTTGTAATTCTAGATGAAGATATCTCAAACCAGGCAAAATGCATGAATTTCACATGAAATTTCAAAATAAATATCGAGCGAGTTATCAGTGAATCAAAATGAGATCCTACATTAAACATCCCCCCGTGATTAAACTACAACAGTAAAGCGTAGTAATAAGTTAGTGCCTGTCTATGTTTTATTCATAAAACTATTGGGAGCAGAGACAAATCATATGAAAATGTATACGATTAGAATGATGAATGTTTTAGAATGTCAAAGCAACGGATACTGGTACGCTCCACAAATCCTTTAAATTTCTAAAACTGTAAACTATCATTTCGTTTTTCCATGGATCCTCAATTTTCCGAGTTGAATTTTAAGGGTAAATTGCTAACCGCCTTCAAATTCTGAATAAAGGCATCCTAATGGTGACGTATTTTGTTTAATTTACAGTAGCATAATGGTCTCTCTTTGAACTGGGTGAGGAATGAAGTAAAAGAGAGAGAGTTTAAGGGTTGAATTTTAAGGGTAAAATGCTAACAGCCTTCAAATTATGAATAAAGGCATTCTAATGGGGATGTATTTTGTTTCGTTTGCAGTAGCATAATGGTCTCTCTTTGGACTGGGTGAGGGATAAAGTAGAGAGAGTTTAAGGGTTGAATTTTAAGGGTAAAATGCTAACAGCCTTCAAATTCTGAATAAAGGCATCCTAATGGGGATGTATTTTGTTTCGTTTGCAGTTGCATAATGGTCTCTCTTTGGACTGGGGGAGGGATGAAGTAAGATAGAGAGAGTTTAAAGGTTGAATTTTAAGGGTAAAATGCTAACAGCCTTCAAATTCTGAATAAAGGCATTCTAATGGTGATGTATTTTGTTTCGTTTGCAGTAACATAATGGTCTCTCTTTGGACTGGGGGAGGGATGAAGAAAGATTGAGGGAGTTTAATGTAAAAGATATATAAATAAATTCAAAATACTTTTAAACAAAATGAAAGATATGAAAAATAATTATACCATTATTATTCCTTTCTCTCTTTCTACATATGAAAACAATGAAATCCGATAGACAATGCATCATCTACGTAATAATGAAAGGCATAATTTATTTCCAGTATCAGGACGAGCATAAAGAGCCGCACTTATCAAACATTTTTGAGTAATATAAAAATAGAGAGCAAAACTAAAGGGCAATAATTCTTTCGCATGATAATAATTTTTGTTTCTTAAGAACGGATATCATAAATTTCATTTCTGAAAATTTTCTATTATCATGTACTGAGAAAAAGCTTTTGTTTTTGAGTCTAAACAAATGCTAAGAAATATTTTTTAAAAATGATGAAGAACTATACACATGACTTAGAAATTACTTTTAATCCAAGAAAAAAAAGCCTTCGAGCTCATTAACATTAAAAATGGCATGTCTAAGCCGGGTATGGTCATGTTAAATCTACAGGCCAGAAAGTCCTTCTATGTGGTTTGTAGGGGTGGCAGGAGAGTACGAGCTCCCCAGATGTCGCCTCTGGAAGTGCGCGGTCAAGATTGTGGTGGCATTAGTCAAAAGTCAAACTACTTGTGGTGCCCAATAGCCGTGGTGCTAAAGAGAAGCTGAATCTCCTAGCGTTGAAGTCTTCATAGGACCTGGTTAGGATTGCCCGATTATCCGAGCCAATTTCTGCTCAAGTGACCACGTAAACTCAGAAATTTGAATATTACAAAAATGGTTTTGTATACCATGAAATATAAAGTATACAATGATTTTAAATTAATTAAGGTGACAATGAAATCCTTTTTACAGGAAAGATCTGTAAATGTTTCTTGTTTTCCCGATTAACTTGTATTCTATTTATTTTTTGCTTTGATTTTTATATTCCTAGATAAACTGTAAAACCTTATAATCGGCTTCAGTAATCAATATATATATATATAAAGAGAGGAACAATGTGAATAAATCAATATACATTCTTCTCAAAATAACTTCTCTTAGCAAAGTAAACGTATCAAAATCTATAAGTTTGTTTTGTGTTTAATTAATTCTTACCATATTTTGTTAAAGAAAGCCATATAACAAGAGTTGAGAAATTAAAATCATGCTTTTATCATACATTTTTATCACAATGACTAGACTAAAATGGTTCAGTCTCTGCAACCACTGTGTTTTTATGCATTAAAGTGCACTAGGTTAAACTAACTCTCCATTGAAATGCTATACTATTTAATAATAATATACTTAAATACTTACTTAAGGCTGTAAGATGATGATTCAGATGTAGAAACATAAGTACTTCGAGTCTTACAGGAAACAAACGGATATTCTAGTGTTGTAAGCTCTGGTCAGCTGAACATTTTCTATCACAGGCCTAAAAAAGATAAATATTCTCTTTCAGAAAAGACAGTTTCTTCCTTCTTAACTAAAAGTAAATACGTTTGTTGCCTCACTAGCAGACTTGATTTTCAAAAGCTAATTTTTTTTAGACAACATGAAATATAAATGTTTATAATTTTTAAAAAAAAAATTATTCTAATTTTACTTAAATGTTTATCATTTTTGAAAAAAAAAATTTCTAATTTTACTTAAAACTTTTTCCACGTCACTGAATTTTGCCCCACGTTTTCTAAACGGGCCATAACTTCACTCTTAAATGGTCGGGCGCCACTGTCCGCTATGACCGGGAATCGAATCCGATTTACGTGCACTCAATTCCTGAACTCTTTTAACTAAGCTTTCTCGGCAGTGGGAGAATTGCTCATCTTTGTTCGGTTCTCCCCACACCTATTTATATATCACTATGTGGGAAGGTAGTTGAATTAGAATTCAGCTCTCCGGTTTAGCCCCAGCAATACATCGTTAATTCAATCATGCAATATTTATTCTTAATAAGCATCCAACATAAAATTTATTAGCATGAAAACCTAATTGGGCTCTCTCGGCAGTGTAGGAATTGCTCATCTTCCCTAGTCTTCCCCCCACCCCTATTTATTTATGAATATGTGTGAAGGTGGTAGAATTAAAATTCAGCTTTCCCGATTAGCCTCAGCAATACATCGTCAATCGAGTCATGCAATAATTATCTTTATAGAAGCAACGAGCATAAAATTTATTAGCATGATAACATAATTGAGCTCTACCAGCAGTGTTACAATTACTCATTCTTTTTGTCCTAGTCTCATATCTCTCTATATAAAAATACCTATAAGTGTGAGGGCAATAGAATTAGAATTAAGTTTTCTGATTTAGCCTCAAAAATAGTCAGTCCAGTCATGCAATAATTATTCCTGAGATTAGACCAGCACAAAATTTATTAACAGGAGAAAGGTAATAGAACATTAGAAAATTCAAATAGAAAGAAGCAATGAACTACACGATGTCATTAATGCGGCATCCAAACATCGAATTCCAAAAATTTAAGAACTCGATGTCTTATTAAACCCATAGCATAGCCTTCTGCTTATATAGAGAAAAGTTAAGAAAGACGTAGTTGTACATAAAATTGCTATGCCGTGGGATTTTATTCAAGTAAGCTGAAATAAGCAAGGATAAGCAAAAGGAAATTAATACGAGTGATCAGCTTAGACAGCTGAGAAATGGGACTCTGACATAAGAAAAAAATGCAAGCGCTTGCCAATCTAGGACAGTCGATTAAATAAATGAAATGATATGACACATAGAAAATACAGAAACAAAAAAGGATATCTATACTTTGTAGCAGCCCCATACCCATTACACACACACACACACACACACACACACACATATATATATATATATATATATATATATATATATATATATATATATATATATATATATATATATGAAGTTTTAATAAATAATCTTTATGTTGGTCTAACGATCCAAAAATATTCATTTCCTTACAAGCAACAAATATAACCCCTAAATACATCTTCAGCACATGATGGGATAGAATTCTAAATGAGCGTCTGACGTCAAAAGCTCGAAGTCTTTACTATGCATCCTTTTGTTACATTTCTTTCATTTTTTTATGGAGAAAGAAAATTCTCCTCAAACCTTCATTTTTTTTTCTTGCAACAAGGGGTTTGTCAAGATCAAAGTACATAGTACGAAAAGAGAAAATTTTGTAGGATTGATGGGGAGAAATGGATTTAACATAACAGCACCGTATACAATAAAGGAAACAAATTGTAGCTTAAACCTTTGTGACGAAAGTAATATTTTTCCGCATGCATCTTGAGAGTTGTTTCAATTGAAATCGTCTCAAAATAGCAGTGAGCCTTTGTAAATGATTCGCAAAACCAAGAAATGGTTATAAACGTAATCGCAAATATTTGTTTTGGATATTTTACGCTATTTCGTTTCGAATTTCTTTGTAAAATTCATTTCACACGTAAATATTAAACATCGAAATTCAAGAAGGGAATAAGACATAACGGAAAATCAATATTTTTCAATTGCCATAGCAATCATCATAGCAAATATTTTTAGTCATCATTGAACGCATTTGAAAAATGATGAAAAAATTAAACAGAAAAGTATTGATTTACACCTTTAGGATAAAATTTCCGTTTAATCAAAAAGGTACGCTTTCAAATTTTTATTGAATCCGTGGATGTAAAATTATTTTGAAGAAAACTAATTCTTATTTTCTAAGATCAAATATAGAACAGAAAGACTAATCTGAGATTTAGTAAACATGGAAATACTATAAATTTCAATGCATTTAATATCAGTAAAACTCTTGAAAATAAATCTTCTTAGCAACATTAATAATATATTTCCTAAAAAAAACTCGCTTTTTTTTAAAATTGAAACAATTAGTTTTTTAAGGATATCATATATATTTTTATTCATTGATTTTTTACTTGTGATTAATTAAGTAAATATTTTTTTAATTAAAAAGTGATTTCGGCGTCAAAACATAAACTAAATAGTTAAAATATAAACACAGACTACATGTCGGAAAGGATAAATTAAGAATTACGATGGTATCAGTTCTTTCTCTATACATTCGAACCCGACCAAACAAGTTGGACATAACGAAGATGTCTGGAAATCCTTTTTCCCCAACAGGTGAGAGAGAACATACAGTTCAGTATGTAAGCCTCAAGCTGTAAGAGAGTACTTTTCCTGTCTATTCAACATGTTAGTATTTGAATCCGAAGCCGGAGGAAGTGATCATCCATTCAGAAAATCGATTGCAGAAGGCCTAATACTTATAAATTGTTTACATCATTTAATATTATAAGAATACAGAAGCCAATTAAACAGCTCATATCAAAATTTATCAGCTTATAAAATATGTATTGTTACTTTAACGTTTATCTGTAATTTTATAAGAAGACGCATTTAATATGAATAAAAAAAGAACATTTCAGTACATAACATAGATATTGTGGTTAATCTCTTGTTTAAAGAACGTTCCTATATAAATCATCTTAGGTGGAAGAAAAAATCTTTACCAATGAGTATAACTAATAAAGTTTTCCTTCAACCATTCTGTGATACTTCTTCCATTTATCCATTTTTCCATCACTTAAAATACAAGCTCGGGTATATCTTACTTTTTGGGAAAGTGTTGTTAGCCATTGTTCCACTAAACTAAGTTATGATCTTACGCAACGATTCTTACAAGTTTTTTCCATTAGCTGTGCACTTCATTACATACTGGCGACTAGAACTCTTGACAGGATTTGCATAGTCCATTAGTTTATCCTTTCAAATTATAACCAAAATCACTTATATATCTTTCACGTATTTGCACGATAGTCGTAGATCAGTTTCGATTTCTGAAGGAGGTGCTGCAAAAGCTTGCTAAGAGAGAGGATGCTAGTTTCTTATTAAACGAAAAATGAACACATATTTAATCATTTTTAAATATAGAAATTCAGGTGCTGATGATATACTTTTCTAAACATGAATGTTTCCTTTTCGAAAGTTTCATAATTGTTAAAAATTGTTTGAAAGCATCTGTAGAGAATGGTGTCTTAACCACTAAACCCGTTTTGCAATATTAGGGAATTTTCTCTGAAACCTTTGCTTTATTATATTCTATAGAGTTGAAAAATATGCTGAAAATAGTAATTAATTTTGCAAAATTTCTATAATTATCAGAAACTGTTTTTCAGTGCGCGCAACAAAGAGTACCCGAGTTCCAAGAATTTATGCTATAGAAATTAAATAGAAGCCATATCCAATGCAGAGAAATTTTCAGTTATTTTATTTTTCTTGATTAAGAACTTATTTTGTTAGGTTAAATTTAAACATCTATGTTTCATTTTTTAATGTTAATTTGAATTTAATTTTAATTTCAGTTAGTCGTACGATAGTTGCTTCAAAAATAAAAGAAACTGAATTATTAATTTTTATATGTTTTCACATCTCACACTTATGAGGACCGTTATATAATTCAAAATTTGACGTGTAGTAGTCGAAGAAAATTTTTTACTTTCACATGTAAGTTATCTGCAAATATTAAATTTGTTAAGCTCTTTGAAAGTTTCTTTCAAGCATATTTTTTATTTACAAAAGAACATTGACAGAATATTGAAAGCCCGGACACCGTTTCTGCAACATTTATTATTCTTTTTTTATTTCATGAAGGGGAAGTTTTATTTAATATACCTCAAGACCTTTTTATCCAACTAGGACCTAATTATTGACTAATTATTTAGCCAGACAGTAAAAGAATCAAAAGATGAGATGCGTGATAATGTATTTAAATTGCATCGGAAATTTTACTTAAAATATTTTACAGCACATTTTACTGCTTTCAAGCTAATTTTTTTCTCGAGTTTTTTTTGCTGTTGTTTCTCTCAATGAACTTCATTTCTATAATTCTGTTTTGGATTTTTTTTAATCAATAAAGCAGATTCAAAGCCATGTCTCGGATTAAAGAGAATGCAAATCACTTTGCGTTTGCAGGCACAACTGCTATACGGCACAGCAAACATGGGATCTTAACTTAAGAAATTTAAATGAATCCGAAAAGATAAAATTTAAAGCGAAAGTATTGTGGCTGTGCATGAGGTGTTTTAAAATATGTTTATTAACAAAGGGGCTTGATTATGGAATAAGCCTTTACATCACGGGAACAGAGGAAATGGATTCGTAGAAGTAAATATGGGTTCGTAACACATCTGTCGGTGACTTTCCAGTATTTTAGCACGAAAAAACTAAGCCGAAAATATTTGGTGGGTTAAATATCAATAGAATCTCAAAAACCAGAACTAAACTCATTTTTATTAAATGAAAATAATAAATTAGAGACATTGTCAGTTTTACATGATTAAAACCATCAAATACTCATAGTACTAATTTAAACTCACAGGCAAAACACGTTAAACTTATTCAATATTTTGAAAGGAACATTATTATTTTTTAGTTTTTCAAGTGATATCTTTATTACGATCATTTGTTGTTGGGGAGGAGAGAGGGGGGTCTCTAATGAAATTTTACAACAAACTACAAAGTTGAAAATGCTGAATTTAATTAACTTTGCGCGAGCGCTAGTTTGCCCTGAGTTAAGTAAAGAATACGGTCTGAGTTTTAAAAATTTATCAGTTGGAACCCTATTTTTTTAGTTGCTAACGAGTTTTGTTAAGTTTCGCTCTTCTGTTCAACTTTGCAAAACCTTTCACGATGCCTCAACCCACCCCCTCTCAGACGTATAAAGAAAAGTCCTTTATTATGGTAATTAGAAAGAAGTACGAAGATGGAAATTTAATTCACCAACTTATAAAAAAGGGCGAACAAGAAAATTAGAACTAATTCTTCGACCTATGAAAGCAGAGGCAGTTCACTGAATGAATACACTGATGCTCCAGACAACATCATGCTGATCAAGCAATGGACAAATGTGGGTGATTTTGGATTAGATTTTGATTAACATAGTAACAACTGTTTACCTGGACTATGGCTCGAACCTGCGTCTTCTAACCCCAAGACCCATTTTCTATCAACTTAACTATACGGACGTTGAAAAGAATAGTTATTTTTAAAAACCACTTCAAACATATCCTTCATTTGTTTCTGAGCCCATCCACAGATGATACTAGTCTTACATGGTATTCATTCATTTATTTTTTCAGACAGTGACTTTTAAAAAAAAGATTATTTATCATTTGCTTCTTACGGTTCTTAATCATTCTTTGCAACGGTCGGGCATCACTGCGACGACCTCATGTCAGGGAGAAGATTCGAAACCGCAGTTCTTAACTGCAGACCATTATCTACCCACTGAACTATCCGTTCGGCGTGTGTAACACCTTTGCTTACAGTGGTGTTGTGACCCTCTAGAACAGTGGTCCCCAACCCCCGGGCCGCGGACCGGTACCTGTCCGTGGATCAAATGGTACCGGACCGCCCAAGGCACATTAAATTATTTCCATTTTATTTACTGTGGTGTATTTCTCTCGGGTTTGTGTGACTTTGCCGGGTTTGTGTTAATTTATACCTTTCTAACACAAGAAATCTTGTAACTATTTTAAATTAGTTTATTGTTTATTAAACATTTCAAGATTATGAATTAAAATTGCAGTCATAAAATTGAAAATAAATGCGCTTTCCTGAAAGAAAGAAAAAAAAAGAAACAAATAAATAAATAAAACGAGTTTTTATTGATCAATAAATAAACGTAATTTCATTTATACATCAAAATTATAATAACGTCAATTATTAAATCAAAACTATCAAAAATATAAACAATCAACGTCCTCCCTCAGCGGGCCGTGGTAAAATTGTCAAGCGTTGACCGGTCCGCGGCGATAGAAAGGTTGGGGAGCACTGCTCTAGAATACAAACTACATCTATATTGATCAAGAGAGTAATAAACATAATTTTAAATTTTCCAGTCAAGTCATACTAAATTGTCTTGTTTTTACTTCAGGCTCTGCTTGACTCTTACCACTAAAACTACGATTTAAAAAATTCCAAAGTCAGTTTATTGAAATCAATATTTTAGAAGTGACTTAAGTTGCGCCTATAAGAAATTCGTGTATACGCGTTGTTAACACAGATTAATTAACGAAATTTGTCATAGGTTCACTTTTGTCTGTTTATATCGTTTGGATTACAATGTTACCATTCATCACGTCCTTTTACAAACAAAATATTTTAAAACGATACTATATATGAGGCGGTGAAAGGCAAAGTGGTGTAAGTCCAAAGCGTTTTACTGCAAAAACTACAAAAAATTCCACTATAAATTGATCAAATTATAATTTATAATAATTATTATAATATTGCAAATAATAATTATTTGCAATTCCTCTATAAATTGAACATGTAGATTACATTTTTGCCGTCAAAAGAAAAAAGTTGAAAATGTGACTTACACCACTTTTCCTTTCACCTCATATATGTAATATCTGTATAAATATATCTGCAATCATGCAAAAACCAAAACCTTTTAACTGTAAGTTATGTTTTACACATTGAAATAAAATGTAGTTTACATTTTATTTCAATGCAATTACACATTGAAATGATAGTAAGTAAACTAGAACAAAAATTATAGTCAACATTTCTGTTATTATTGAGTCGAATGTTCTTCCTTTTCCCAAAATTGTTTATACCTGAATTATATAATTACATCAAGCAAAAATCCTTATACATGATTCAAATACAATAAATAGTCTTTTATTTCCTCATAACCTTTTGGAGATAAAAACAACCTGATAGTCGATATAATTTCTGCGAAAACATGGATAGATATTTATTGCTATTGTTGAGATAATCTAAAATAATATTCAAAATTGAAAAAAAAGCAGTAAAATGAATCTCCAGATTACTACAGGCAATTGGATAACGTTATGTATTAAGTGCTTAAATTATTTGTACGAATTTCGCTCACTGAAAAGCTTCAAAATAGAAAGTTTTATTTATGTTGATTTTTGCTTCCGAAATATTTTTCCTCTAGAAAAAAATTATAATTGGGAAAATAGTCATGTTTTGAATATTTAACTGTGTAAAAATATATTTTCAGAAAACTTAAGATTTTCTGCACGCAACACGTTATTTTTAAAGATTACTTTGCTAGAATTAAGGTTCAAATGAGAAACATTATTATATATTTTTTCGTTGATGTTTTCTTGTGTGTAGATATAAAATATTTTATCCTAATTATACTATGTACTTTGGAGTATAAAATTGTATTTAAAGCATTTTTTAGAATTATTTTTATTATTTATTCTTAACTATAACTGCAGAATTTTGTTTCCCGTGCATGAGTATCATATTGTTTGGTTTTAGTATGTTTTAAATTCCATTTATTTTTGTGACTTAATGTTTCCAATTTTTGAGATATTTTAAAATTTCTTTAAAATAATGTCGATATGATTCCCAAACCTAAACAAAGAATATCTATACATTAAATTTCTTATCTGACATTTAGGTAAATAATTTTAATTCTTGGTAGAAGTAATTTAACAGTTTAGTTGCTCATAATTTATTATGAATTACCTATTGCCACAAAAAACAGCTATTAAGCATCAAAGTTAATTAGTTACCTCAAATTGAGAAAAAAAAAATCCGTACTCTTTTAAAACCACTATCTAAGATGCAAATGTTTAATCATTAAAACTTATATATCAAATGCAAAAATTATATCTAGGGACATAAAAAATTTTTTGCAGTTTTGACATCTCATTAAATTCACTCTTTCAGATTGAAAATCGTTTAATCCAATTCACTATTGTTAATTTATATTACCAGTGCTGATAAAATATTATAGCAACATTTCGAATGAAAAATAAGGTATTCCAGTTGAGGGAAAACCCTATTATTAGGAAGTATGAACAAAGTTAGTAAATATTATAGGGAGTTATTATGTGTTCTATAGAACGGTTTCTATCCCCCCCTCCCCGTATTTCAAAAGATGACGGTATTACTCTCGACCAACCATTATATGAGAAGGGAAGGAATGACTCAGAAAATATCTCGCAAGTTTACCCAACGGAAGTGTTGGGGAAAGGAAATACATTTTAGGTATAGATATCAAAAAACTTTTGCATGAGTCTATATTTGAAAAAATATTTTAGAGGTCTTCAACCTTTCAAGACCGAAGGCCATATCGATAAATCGTAAGCTTGCGCGAGCCAAACGTCAGTCGAATGACTTGACAGTAGCATGTTCAGTAGCAATTACTTCGTACAGTAAAACGAATTCAAAGCTTGTTTATAATAATTAAACAAATAAAAATTATCATCATTGTGGTATATATATTGAAATATGGATGCTCGTTATTGCAGTCTTACTTAAGGAAAAATTTGAAATTTTTATAACTAATCTGTATAAACAGGTGTAATCCATAGTTTTCGAATTGCTCTCCGCATGGTTTTCTATCAAATATGTGGTTTTGTTTTTGATTTTTTGTTCTTAGTAATAGAACTACATATTTAGAATCAGTTTATCTTTGATACTTCATTCATTCTCGTTCCTAGAAATAAGAACTGAAAAAAAAATTAACCAGAGAGATGTTACATTTGATTCCTAAAACTATGCCTTACTCTAAAACTATGAAGTTCTCTTACATAGGACTGACGATGGATTAAATGACAATTAACAATAAAATTGAAATTCTTTTCTCTATCATTTCCCTCTACAGATGGTGGTACCTTCAGTTAATCAGATTTTCCTAGAGTTGCTTTGAAATTTAACTTGCATTTAAACTTATAATGACGTGAACTGATTCAGTGGGCTTCGGAAACATAGCAAGAGAATAACTTATGGCCTCCAGGACAGGGGTTGAAGACACCATCTATAACTAGTGCTTTAGAAGAGAGAGCAATAGAGATTTTAAAAAAGATTATCACCAAGTTTTATGGTAAGGGGAAAGATAAAATGTAAATTTATTTTGTATATAAAACGTCTGCTAGATTAGGAACTTCGCTGCCATGAGAGTCTGAAAATTCGTTTTATAGTATTTTATTTATCTCCAAAAAAACTTTGGCCTCTTTTCCTCCGAACAAAGAGAAAAGTTCGATCAAGATATAGAGGTGATAGAGATAAAATATCTGTAACGATCGAAAATCATTATTACTCTGGCTATTTTTAGATCCTTATGCTAGGAGTCATCCGTGCCTGAGAAAGATACATACAGGAAGAATGGAATGATAAATTTAGCCGGATAAAATAATTGTTACATTGAATTCTGACATCCTTACAAAAGAGTATAAAGCCATCTACAATATTTTCTTTTAATTCTATTTATGTTATAGATTTGGTAGATACCGAAAATATACACTCACAAAATTTACCACATTATTAGAATTTTTATACCAGAAATTAAATTGTTGTAAAGGATTTATGAGGATTTACGAATTGTTTCACACACAAGTAAAAAATTTCAAGGTTATCATTTTTAATTTGTGCTTTATTTTCGGAATGAAAATAAGTCTTGAAGTTTTCTATTTTTTTTAAACTGTTAATGTTGACATTTTTAATTAAAAAAAATTTACATTAAAGTAATGCTTCAGTATTGCAGGGTAAAATTATATATATACTCAATCAAAACAGGCAAAACTCAGATAAAACTGTTATTAATGAAATACAAGTTTGTAATTTAAGATAAACTAGCCGCTGCGCGACCAGCATGGTCGCTTTTAGTTTTATACTTTCTTTTTCAAAACAACTCAACTGAACGTAACATATGTAAGGGATGTTACCATTACCTGTCATCATAAATATACGTTGTTAAAGAATATTCTCCATAAGGCTTATTCTAAAGCATCGGGATTAAAAAATATGAATTTCCATTACTTCAGAACAGAGTTAAAGATAATACTGAGAAACCCAACATCAACGATTTTTAAAATTACACCCCTCTCTGTATGTACTATTTTTCAAAATTTGGATATCTACACTTTATCATTACATCAAATAAGAAATTGTTGGGGGGAAATTTTCAGCAAATTTTTAAAAGAGGAGTAAAAATTCAGCAAGTACTAAAATATAATGTGGATTACATTACTCTCTGTATGTACTATTATTCACAATTCAGATATCTCCACTTAATTATATCAAATAACAAATTGTTGAGAAAATTTCTTCACTTAGTAAAAATTCAGCAAGTACTGAAAAAAAGTGTAGAAAGTTAACTATTACTGGCTGTCGGTTGCTATGCCGGGGACGGTTAAGCCTAACTTCGAGGTCATTTATGCTCTCTCTTTCACGCCTCTCTCTTAATGAATTATTTCTTCTTCGCTTTCTTTCTTGAGACTGTTTCCAATTTTCACTTGATCGTGCAGCTCGCTTTCGAGCATTACTGATTTCAGTGCGTAAATCCATGTTGACACGCGGTTGCAAATTGAAGAACAGCCGCTAATGTTTACATCTGGTAGTAGCAGCCGAGTGCCATTCGGAGTGTAGAAATATTGTCAATTTTTGTGCCGCATACCTACGCGTTTTATATATATAGATAATAATTAGTCAGTTGGGGGACAGATATGTAAAGAAGGAACTGATACTGTTTAAAAAGGAAATATGCATATTGTTTAAATAATTATATTAATTAACAAATATTTATTAGAATCAAAAAGTAATATATGCCATATCACGTGAAATTTGACATAAGAATGATTATTGTACTTAATTATGTGCATGAATTTTATTTTTTAATTAAGTCCGTTTTAATATATTACTGGTGAGATTTATGTCAATTTATATAGCAATTGCTAATTAAAGTACTATTAATTAAAACAATTACTTTTATTGGGTGTAGAAAAAAGAAAGTTAGACTAAAAGGGAAAAAATTTCAAATTTTTCGTTTAACACTCATACGCCTATATATATATATTAGAGATGCTTTGTAATTTTAACATAGACAATGGTTTATTTGTTAAACTCATTTCGAAAAGCATACCAGAAAATTCATGCTATCTATTACAGCATTAAAATCGGTCCTAAAACAGAGATAAAGTCTGGGAGACGATAGTTTTGGTAATAAGATATGTGTCATTGTCGTGAAGATAGACGTCAAGGGTCATAAATGTCAACAAAAGGAAACTCCAACCTTCAAATGACTTTGAAGAAGGTCAAAAGCCTAACGTGAAAAGATTCAGAACATTCTCCGTCAAAATAGATGTTCCAGACGAATTCCATGTTTCAGCTTTTAAAGATGTCACTCTTATTTTGTTGTGAAGGGACAGCCATATGTATTCTTTTACTTTTAAGAAAGAGTTTGCAAATTTCTTTTCGATTTAAATGCGATATAAATGTGAAATATTTGAAAGGGGGAAATAGATATTCTACTACGTAAAAAATATAGGAAGTAATAAAAATATTTTACTCTCCCGTCAATGAAATTACTTTTATGTGTTTGATATGTAGGGTGAATGAGATTGGGAATGATAAAGGAAATAAAAGCAAAAATGACTTGAAGGGGTTTATTTTTGAAATATGGGTATACAACCAGTTAAAGAAAAAAAATCAGTGTCCTTTAAAATTTTATCGCTGCATACAAAGGATTTTAGAGAGAAATATCGCACTATATATAAATTATTAGCTTAATAGTGCTGCCAATTAAATGCTTGGAATACTAGTCTTTCAGACAGATGGGTTCCAAGGTAGATTGACAAAATCGAGTAATATGTCAGTGACGTATTCTTGTAATACAAGTGTAATGCAATAGAAAAATACTTCAAATTTCCACTCTAACGAAGTTGTTTAAACTTAAAAACTGGTCTTCCTTTACGTAAAGTATAGTATATGACGCGAGATTCCCTGATGTAAATATTAGAATACTTGTTTTGTACATACGAGGTTTTAGGTGCTGTATTACTTGGCAAAAGTACTTAATTTTAACGTTTTTACCTTTGATGATGATATATTAATTCAAGTTGGTATTTTCTTTAAAGTAAAATGTTTCTTTATATTTTTAATTTTAAATTTTTAGTTTATTTCACAAAGCAATTTAATTAAATAAATTTGAAATTAATCTAGAGCAAAAGATCGGTTAAAGACTAAGAGAACGATGAGCTAGCAGCATGATTATCATATTATGCAAGGTATATATAAAGACACTAAGTAAGAGGCATGATTTCACCTTTTTTCTAATATAGAAGCCATAACTGATTATAACGTAAAAATAATTTTACTAAAGTTTTATCTTTAAAAATCTGAAATACAAAATAAATAATTTTAAAAATAATTTTATTATTAGATTTAAATATATGAGATTTAAATATATGAGATTAAAATTTTTTTATGGGCTTGTGGCGGCCCAGTGGTACAGCGCGCTGGTTTTCGGTGCTGAGGGTGCTCAGATCGAGTCCCAGCGTTGCGCCACGAAAAATGCCTCCGTTCGTGTCGTCCCTTCATAGGGGGTAATGCTGTCCGCCTATATGGTGCCCCCACAATAAAATGGACAGTAAAACTGCGGCGTAGTAAGGGCCAATGTTTGAATACAAGTGCCTCCGCATTGGATAAAAAAAAAAAAAAAAAAAAAAAAAATTTTATATATGAGTTTTAAAACTTGAAGAAGATACAACTACAGAAGAAGAATGAAGCTTCCTAGAAGCTTTATTTAATATAATTGTCAGTCGGAAAATTTAGCAGTAGATTTAAGGTATTAATTTATAAATTGCCATATCAAATATACGTATAGCTACAATCATAATAAAAGTAATTACTTATCCAATTGTTAAGAAAATTGTTATTTTAGTCCATTTAAAAACATTTAAAAATCTTTTTAAATGTTTATAATAAAGTCCTTAAGCAATTATATTTACTCCTTTTATTAATGCATAATATAATTCTTATACAACGTTAATGAAAATAAATTATGCTGTTTTACATTAAAAAATTTTAAAAGAATGTAAGAACATAAACTATCAGGAAACCATTTATCATGGTATTACATTTTTACATTTCTTAAAGAATAACCATTTATAGCAATTATTAAAAAAACAGTCTTTTTCTATAACATGCAGAGAATTACTGACTGGAACAGTTCCAATATTCATATACGAGTACGAAAAAACAAAATTGAGCTGTCTAAAACTGCGCTATTCACCGAGGAAAAAACCGGAAAACGATATAAAAATAAGTATGCAAATATTTAATTCTTCAAATTCTGCAGCACTCAGTAATTTTGTAATGGAAATTCTAAAGAGAACGAAATTATTTTGCATGCACATTGCACAAATTGTACAATGCATGAAGTTACACACCCACACCCACACACCCACACCCACACACACACCCACACACACACACACATATATATATATATTTGTTGACCCCAGTGAAAACTTTTTAGTATCAGCAAAAGTTTCGAAAAATTAGGAATGTGTTAACAAAAAAGCCGGAAAAAGAAATAAGCAAATTCAACAAACTTTTAGAAATCAATGAACTGTTGATTTTGAGCATATATTTTCTTTGCATAATAGAAATAAAATAAATGTCTTGCTTGCTTTCTACTTTTGTTTTTGCCAAATCCCATGAGACTAAAATATCATATTTAAAAAATTAAAATGTATTTGTATTTTATTTACGTAACAGTCAATAAATTTATATATATCCTCTTATATAAGTCCTCTTTTTTAATTTCAAAATTAAAAAAGAAGATTTCAAAATTATAGGCTCCATATTAAAACACTGAAAATGGAAAACCCAGTCTTAAACAGATGGCTAAAAGCGAATGGTAGCAATAAGTATAAATTCGTAAGACTGTTTACACCTAATTTAACGAATCCACGTCATATATTTTTTAACATATTAAAAATATAAACAAAAATATAAAATATGAAATTATAGAAAATTTAGAGCATATTTTTAATTAAATAATTCAACATCATATAAATTTACTTAAAACTATCGGTATACCTTTCAATTTTTTTCGCGGCCCATAGTTTGCACACTACTGGTACAGTGAAGAAAATTTTGCTGATATCTAATTGTTTCTTACAGTGTTTTGAAGGATGGGGAAATTGTTTTGTTAGAGTAAACATTTTTATTAACTGCGTAAATATGATAGTAAACTGAATGTCATATTAGAACTGAAAAGTTGGGCCCTCGGGGAATGAAACTTAAAGTGAAAGGCGAATTACAAGATTCTGCAAGAATCGTAATCCGAAAGAATTGCAGGGTTATTGAACAAATCTTCCGGAATGAGTTTCCGTAAAATTTATTCAATAACACTAAATCAATAGAATAAAATAATAAAATCTATCAAAATTATTATAGCCAGCAAAAGGAGAAAGCCCACCATCTCAAAAATATAAAGGAAATATGATATCTGTTTTCTCATGGATATCATAATTTCTCATCTGTAAAAAGTAATACTTCAAATCAAAACATTTATCAGAATTGTTGTTTCTTTTCTTAAGACGATATAGTTTATAAAAGTCTATTTGTATCAGTTGAAATTTTTTATCGATATAAAGTACATAATCACATATGCTTATACGCATTTTTTTAGGTTCCGTTTACTTAAAAATGTTTCGGTGAAATGACAAAAATTGCTTGGAAAAGATTCTAAAATTCCCTGATTACTTTTTTAAAAAACCATTCCCATTTGATAGAATATTTTTTCGATTCACTAGACCTTGATACACTGAAGAAATTCAATTATTCATTCTATCGACGAAATGCCTGAAGAATAATTTAACATCAACTGTTCAGCTAATATATAAATTATGCATAGTTAGAAATGTTTCTCGCAAAATGTTTTATCTCCGTTAACTACCTTAATTCGGACGAATGAGATGAAATAGCTTCCTTTTTTATGATCTGGAAAACTAAGTGTACTTAAGTTTTAATTTCCTTGTTCCAAGAAATGGGTGGTAGTGTTTTTTAATCATAAAAAAGCTAGCAATTTTTAAATAATTTTATTAAATAGGTGAAAAACTTAACCAATGTAACAGCATAAAATTGCTGCCTGATGGTCTCAGTAATATTCATAAAATTGCAACTACGGGTATAACAAAATTTATTTCAAACAGTTTTCCCGATTCCTTCTCGGTGAAAATTGTGCCTCTGGTTCGAAATTCAAATCTCGAAACGTGATCGAACAGGGAAGTTCGCCAAAGTTTTAAAGTAAAATTACAGGAGCCGAAGAGTTACAAGTAGTAATAGTATTTATCTCTATTTGTGACTGATTTTTGTAAGGAACATCTTGTTCTGAAGAATGTGAACATGACAAATCCGAAAATTAGTTACGATGAAATCGATCTAATGACAAACTCTATGAATGAAGTACTGCTGCCGCCTGGCGGGTATCTCCGCTTACTACCGAAGCCCCTGCTTGAGTACAAGAATGTAAAGGCTCTAACACAGCTGCGATCAATGCAGGGCTAGCCCATTCCCCAGCCGAAAGGGGTGGCTGGTTAAACCTGTTGGAACAATAGTTTTTTCAGACTTGGGAAAAGTATTGCGACCATTTTAAATTGTGGCAATAACAGGAGTTTTACGGGAAGCAATAAAAAAATTGCAAGTTGGTAACTAAAAATGCAGTAAAATTAATTAACAAACATATCATTCCATAGAATCAAATTAAAATTACTATTAATTGAAAATGTCAGATATTAATTGTTAAATATTCAATTCTAAAAATATTAAATGTTTCGTGCGACTTTGGATTCATTTTTACTTATTTAGATTTTTAAGCAACTGGTGTATATCGACAAAAGCAACGGTGTTTTGTTTTCTATTAATCCTCTGTTATGTGATTTGATCTAATTGTTTAGTACATATTATAATATTCAGTAAAAGAGCCATTTTTTAAAAATTTCAGGAAGGGTGTAAAGTTCGTCAGTCAATCAATTTTGTTGGTCTGACATTTCTAACAAATAAAATATTCTAAATCGAAAATCGGGGTTTTGTGTACGTTGGACTTTTTCGAAATTAAAAAACTTTTCTCCGAAGAATTTGGCTCTGTGCCTACGTTGTTTGATATTGTAATCACGCACCGCCTTCCAACCAGTTGAATATTCTGGACAGTACTTCTTAGATATTTCATTAGTTTAAATATATATACTTATACTTATGCCCCGGAATTTCAAAATTACTTTACGTTTCTTCAATAAATTAGAGTTAAGTTATTCTTGGAAAGAAAATTTCTTGTAATTCGTCTATTCATGTAATAAATTGTACCGACTGAAATTTAAGTGAAGGCGGGGATTAAGAAAAATGGGAGCTGAAGACTTTAAAAATATTCTATTTTAACTATCCCAGTAATAGTAAATAAATAAAGGCAATGTAAAATTTCTAATGCAAATAAAGGTTCTTTATATTTTTATCAGTAGAGTGAAATAGTAGAATTTAATATTGTATGTAAATGCTTTCAATATCACACAGACCAAATACAGGATTTTTAAAATCTGACAGAAATTCCTTTTAACTGAGCTCGTACAGTAATAATGATTAAAGTTCAAATCTGACATTGCAATTCTAATGTTATGATCACCATATTCATTCAAATGGATTACAAGAGTTAAGAAAAGGATTTCTGTTAAATACATGTAAGAAGTCAAGTTCATATCCAAAGTAAACTTGATTTTTTTTCCTCATATATCGTGTTTCACTACGCTTTAAGAAACCTGTGAATAATACATTTAAAAAAAAAGCATTTTTAAAAAGCACAACTGAAATTAAATAAAAAGTAAATATAGCGAAGAATTAGTTTTTGTTTTAATCCATAAAACCACAACAAGCCTCATTTAAGTGAAGATAAATAATAATTTGTTACAATGCTCACTAAAAATCTGATGTAAAATTTATGAGACATACAAATTATTAAACTGCACCTACACAACACAAATCTTTTATTTATAAAAATATGATCCAAATATAGAACTACCACTGACCCAATTTACTGTACTTATCTACAACTAGTATTTTCTTTCTTCTGAGGGTTTGATTAGGAAAAATGTCCTTTTCAACTTATGATTGTTCTTTAATTAAATTACAGATTTAAATCTCGACATGTCTAAATATAAAATTTGACATTCATTAAATATGTGTTCCATTGGTGTTAAAAAATTTTTTTTTCACATTGACTCCATCACTGCTGTAACAAAATATCAGTACATATCTAGTTAAATTATATTTAAAGATTATATCGGGAAGAACAGTGATTCTTTATATTTTCTAACAAATAGGATTTTAACGTTAAATACTTTCCATGTATTTTAATCATGGAAATAAAGTGCTTTATTGAAATACTACTCATTTAAACTTTTTTTGCTTATTACTATTAATAACATCTTTTATTACAAATTCTCTCTCATCAACTTTTGAATATTTTAGTGACATTATTAAAAAAAAGATAAATGAAAAAATCCTGCCAATTATAAATAAATATTCACATCTCCACGATGCTTATTAAACGGTTAGGAAAAATGACTGAGAAGAAATATTTTCCCCGAAAAAAAATTCTGAAGAAATATTAATTAAAACACTTTTTTTTAGTTTGTTTCTTTTCCGAAAACCATCGGAGAATAAAAGATCTTAAAATGAAAATTCCGGAAATAACATCAAAGAGAAAAGATTTTTTACCCTTTTATTTTTGTTTTATGTTGTTAAATATTTAAAGGTCTAGTAGATCTAAAAAAGGCTAAGTTTTATTTCTTTCAATAACTTTTATTTACACCAGTTTTCTGTTCTTTTAGTTTATATAAGTAAATTAATTTCAAATATGAAATTTAAAAAATTTCCTAGTGTAAATAATTGAAAAAAAGTTCTTCCTATCACCTGTCTTCCACTTTCTTAAGAAATATCTAAATAATCACTTTTTCGAATTTTAATTAAACCCATTAGTAATGTTTGTCTGAATATTAAAATATTAAGAACTTTCCTAAGTTTAATATAATTCAAATGAACCATAAAATTCCCTTGCGGCTAGATGAATTTTATATGTAATGGGAATTACATAATTTAAAGTTGACAGGCTTCTATAACAGAAGCCTGTCAGAAATTTTCTAAAGATTAATAATAAGTGTAGTTAATAAATCGTATATTTATTCTAAAAACTATATGCGGTATAATTTAAAATGATAAAAAATTCTCTATATTTGGAGGACAAATGAAAAAAATCAAATATTACACTTTTAAAATTGGCGATCAATACAGAACTATCATATTAACGAATATTTCAATTTTAAAGATAAAGTTAAAAAATAAATAACCAGAGAAAATTCGAATATTGGCTTTCGAACACTTATAACGACCAAATTTATTTTCCAAAATGTTGAGTTTGAATAAAACAATCGATGAGATTACACTTTTTGAAATCCCTCTATCTTAGCTAGTTAATATATATTTTGTACTTCACAATATTTAGTGTTAAATTTAAAAATAAATCTATTTCATTTGTTAAATTCAAAACTATTGCATTACTCAAGTTTGAAAATTATTCATTCAAGAATTTCACATTAAAATAAAATTCCGTCTGCGTTTGTCTTTATCTTAAGCAAGTACCTTTTACAAATCTTAATACTTTGTAACAACATGTTAGTGTCCTTTGTACACGTACACACACACACACACATATATATATATATATATATATATATATATATATATATATATATATATATATATTTATATTCTGTATATATATATAGATAGATAGATAGATATAGATTATCTATTTATCATATCTCTCTGTAGATATGTCTATTTCTATATTCATACATACATTCATACAAACAAATTTCCTTTTGATAAAATAAAAATGCGTAGTAATTAAAATACTCAGGAATGAAATCTTTAGAATAAGAATACATATTTGCATTAAGAGAATAAAACTTTAATCGCCACAATTTTGTTTTCTTATAACAGCGCATTTAAACATAACAGCGTTTCCTTAAATCGTGTTATATTTAAATCCGAATTGTTTTCTCTGTGAAACGTTCTGTTTAAATTCACTCTACCCTCATCGCGCTACTCATTATGACAAAGTCCTTTTTCTAACTAATAATAAAAATATCCCCAAAATCCAAAAGAAAATATGAGGGCTTCTACATTACCGAAAAGTTTTCGTAAGAAAAACTCGGATATAGAGCATTTCATACTTTATTAAACAAATCAAATTACTGACTCAAATTTCTTCTTCCATAATACTCAATATTAAACTATTTGAACCAAGTCGGTGTAAATACTCTTCATTTCATGTCTGACAAGAGCTGTTTTAAATATAGCGAGCCATTTTAAATAATTGCCTAACAACCGTGTTCACCAGACGCTAAGTGAATGTCTCCTGTTTCAAGAATAAAGGAAAATATATTTTACTAAATATGATGCGTTTAGAAAATGTTGCTTAAGGGATGCACTATATAAACACATATCGTCTGAAGCTTGAACGAAGCCATTAAATAATTACATTTTTGTCTTAGTATGTTTTAATAATTACATAATTCACCTTTACAGCATTTTGCACATTTGCATGATAAATTTAGGATTCGACGATGTTGAAAATAATGTATCTTACTTTTTTTTCTTGAAGATAAAAATTTCAGCATGACTAAATTTCAAAACGGAATAAGATGAATAGAGTTTAAGATAAGTTAGTACAAAAAGAAAATTTTGCTTGATGCAGACGGAAGAATCCGATGATACATTTAAAATTATTTATTTAGTTGATATAAACTTTATAGTTACGAGAGTACTAATTATGGAGAATGGAAAGGAACTTGTTATATCAGCATAGGAATGAATTAGATGTGTGAAATGCTTGGTGGAGCACAAAATAAAATTCCATCTTTGTATCGGACATAAAACTATGTCTAGAATACACTGTATACGAGAGGAAGTTAAAATAATTCATAATAAGTTGTGCTTATACATGCAGTGGGTGGAAATATCTTCACCATTACTACGGGATTTTCAATAGTTGTGCATTCATTGTGTTCATTTGGAAATCCCACATCTATCGATGTGTTAACCAACCTTTTTATGTGAACAGCAAAATTCTTTTGGCATCAGGTGTGATCCGACATAATTTCGCTTATTAATTTTTAGTTGATTAACAAGTTCCTCTCCCTTCTGCATAATGAGTGCTCTCTTAATTATAAAATTTATATCACCTAAATAAATAATTGTAAATGTATCAGCGAACTCTTTCATCTGCATTAAGAAATTTTTCTTTTCAGTACTAACTCATCTTAAACTTTTTTTCGGGTACGTCATTGTATTTTTGATAACTTAAAAAGATTACAATTAGAACAAAATATTTCAGTAGATATACTTTCATGTATCATTTTTAGACTTTTTATGTCATATGTGATTATGAATGTTTCTTAACTTGTATCTAGTACTTAGTGAGTTAAAGATAGTTTAACTTCGCATTGCACTGATAAAATACAAGTATTTTATTGACAAAAATACAAGAATTTTATGGACAGAAGCAAAAACAATGAATACTGAGATTTGTAATATAACTGAACAACACATTAATGCTAATTTAAAAATAAATTCCCGGAAATATTCTTTAGTAATCTATTTTGAGACGGTATTGAACTCCTCATTTAGACTGGCCTCATTTTGAGAAAAACGTCTCAATGGCTGAAAAGTAAACTACCAAATGAAGTTATCTTTAGCGATCGTCTGGATCTGAGATTTTCTTGTAGAATAAAGTCGGATACCATCTAGCTCTCTAAAATCAATAGCAGGACGAACGTGAACGATTTTTGAAAGAATTCCAAAAAAGGATATAAAAAACAGATAGTTTTCGTAGATGCGTCTACATTCCTGACGATGGCAGAAAAGCAAACAGCCAATTTTCTCTTCCGTTTATGTATTAAAAAACTTCCTTTTGCCATTCTGTCACAAGTTATTACTGCTATAAAAAGGAAAAGTGCTTTTTTGAGGAAATTTTAAGATAAAATTTTTTCCCATCCTTAGCAAATCATAGAAGATGCTGTAAATAGTAATAGAAAGTAAATATCTACAATACTCGTCTTCATAAATTCGTCTCCTGTATTAAAAATTTGTTTTAAACTTCATATTGTTATAATTAATATCTAGAGAGAGTTTGTACTTCTTATAATATTTTAAGCAATTCTTATAATTCTGTATATTAATAATAACTATTTGATTTTGTATCAAATTACTTTGTAATACTCAGAAACGACGTAACAGGCGTTGGTAGGGCCATGGTATACTATGATAGTACGAAAGCAGAAGTATTGATTGTTCCTCTTTGTAGAACGGTGTTTGAATTAGTTTTTATACTATTAAGGAATCCAACTACATTTAAAACATCGATTTTGATGAAAATTCCAAAAAAAATTGTATTCCCTTTTTTTTTAAGATTGTAAATTTATGCTTCTAAATCTGTTTTTATTTTTTCGATGCGATCATTAGAAATGAAATTAGAGAGATTTAAAGATCAGCAGCAGCTATGAATTTCAGTACAAGTTGAAAACTTTAATCGTGTTTTCTGAAGAACTTATTTTTCATCAAAAATGTAAACGACTCTTGGGATAGCTCAAAATCTAATCATGATATCTCCATACAATTTTTCACGTATATTTTTCATAATACTAGGAATGTAATGGACTACAGATTTGGTTCTAGGTATATTATTTGTTGATTTATAGCTGCATTTATAAAAAATTCCATGGAAAATTATTAAAATTTTACATGCAATTGCGTATAATGACATGTATTTTTTTAAGATTTTGAGATATCGATTAGCTTGTAGGTCACTATACTTAGAAGGTACTTACGTGTATATGACAAAAAAAAAAGTTTATGTTATATTCATAATTTTATTTTCAGCGCTAGAGCCGTTTTTGTAAAAATTTGTTAAATTTCGACCCAATTTCCTCAATTTTGTAAAAATTTGCATAGTTAATGTCTATTTTTCATCATTTTCAAATTTTTGTGTTATATTCTTTCGAAAAATAATGTTGTGATGATAATTAATAGTTTTAGAAGTGATTAAAGTTAATATTAATATCGGGTATTCAGATAAATAAATTAGTAAAGTAAGTGAGTAAGTAAGTAAATTTTAGTAACGATTGTGCTTTGTTTTAATAAAGTTATTAAGCCTCTGCTATATATGTAAGGGTTATACTTGTGGTGATCAGATATTAATTGATTTGATTAATGTCATCGCATTTGGAGACGTGTGCGCAAGTTTCTCTAAATGTTTTGACATTGAGAAGAATTAAGTTTGAAATAGATCATCACAGGTTATACCTTATCATTGTTAATATTGATAAATTAATAAGTCTTATTTATGAACCTTGTGAATGGCTGGTATATTGTTTTTTTATTGTTTTTTTGGCTGGCGGTTTGTAATTTAAATGGTAAAAGTCTTAGAAATATTCTTTGCTTTCCTTCTTTCCTTAAAAATTGACCCTGTGCCTAGCAACAGCTTTCATAGCCTCCCCCACTATCGGTAACCCGATACGTCCGCTACGGGCCCTTTTTCGAACGGGGAGAAATCTCAGAGGTCAGATGCAAGGCCCGCAAGGATACATCGCCGGGTGGATGACCAGGTCGCCGTGAAATAAAAATAATCAAGAAGAACGAGATGAGGGGTGGGGAAAATAAATTGTATAAAGAATTGCAGAGTGCAAGAGTGCTACCTGTAGCCTTCCCCCCTCATTTCGGCCATTAGAATTCACGGAGCACCAAGGAACTACTTGGAATGGAGGATGGTTTTGCGGATTGATGGAAGTGGTGACAAGGTGCTGACTCGGAGCGCGGGAGTTTGAAAAAAATATGGATTTTGCAGGATCCTGAACGGGAGCGGAGGCAAAAAGGACCGAAGGATCGGGGGCTGAGGCTCAGGCCTCGGGACGACGCTAAGATCCCGACGATGATGTGACGGCAACGGGTGAATTTCTTTTCCTTTCCTTTACTTGCTGTAAATTCTATCCATAACCTCTCTACCTTTGTTTAAAGCTGCAGCAGAATCATTAAGATTAGATTTAAATGTAAAAAAATTAAATTTATGATGAGCAATTGCATATAGAATAACTTAGTTTTTTTTATATTCGCCAGCCATTTCATTTTGGAAATTTCATTGCATATATTTTATTGTGTTGTGAAGATATAGATTCTTAGTTTTACAGCAATTGTATTTTTGATAATTTAATATTGGTATTTCGAAAAAATGTTGAATAGAACTGATTACCAGTTTGGTGGTAATATTGTTAATGTAACAGGAAGGAATGAATTTGTTATGTTAAAGTATATCTTTGTCATGTCGGTCCTTGAATTTTTAGTAAATTTGCTGATTTTCCGTTTTAGGTTTTATTTTTATTTCAGCAGATATGAAACTTTTTCTTTTAGGTGAGATAATTTTATTTCTAGGTGCTCTCCAAGGTTAAGTAAATTTATTAGATTTAATTTCATTTTTCTTTTGGCTCATTAATCACCACAGTGATGCGACAGTATCGAACCAGTGTTAATTATAATATTAATTATTATGGGTTATTGCATTAAAATAAACACAACGCAACTTTACCATCTATCTTAAAATGTACTAACCACTAACGGCCAAATGGCATATATTGTTGTACTTAAATTTAACTGAAACCCACCTTAAATAGTAACATTTATTCCTACCTTTAATTCAGTAATTAAATATAATATATTAAAGTTTAAAACAACCCCATATAATACACAATTTTTCGTTGCCACAATAAGATAGAATTCTTCGCAAGTACAGTTTTACAAAGGGCTCCGAACGTTGTCGGATACCTTAAGAATAAATATTTTTATATGGGTAAATAAATAAGGTTCTTGCTAAATAATCTACATCTTGACAAAGCCAGACGATGGCCATATAGCTAAGGCACTGGCATTCGGCACCAGAGTCAGTGATTTCTAATCCTACTGTTGGCATGGATGTCTGAGTCTTTCGGAATACATTTAAATTGTACGTCATGGCTTAATAACCCCACACGTAGCAAGAGATGATCATTATCTCAACCAACCAACTACATCTTGACAAAAACTTTTGGACATCTTATTCGTAATTACAGACGTACCACTACTATCTTTGTACTTTTAATCCTATCAATTTGTAAACTCCTCGTACTAGAAAAACATTTGCAAATTTCTAGTGATCATGCCAAATAAAAAGAAATTCCTGACGCTTAACTTCACATCAGTGATGGATGTCTGGGGCCTTTCGGAATCGGTTTAAATTGTACGTCATGGTCTAATTACCCCACACGTAGCAAGAGATTATCATTATCTCAACCGACCAACTACCTCTTGACAAAAACTTTTGGACATCTTATTCGTAATTACAGACGTACCACTGCTTCCTTTGTACTTTTAATCCTATTAATTTGTAAACTCCCCGTACTAGAAAAAATTTGCAAATTTCTAGTGATCATTCATGTCAAATGGCACAAAAGTATAGGCTTACGAGTTTAAAGTTCTAAAAGAATAAACCTAAAATAATATGACATCTCAAAGATTAAAAAAAGATGTATTGAACTAATTTGATGTAAAGTGTAAATTTATCTAGTCAATGCTTAAACTGAGGGTACGTATAGTGATTTTTATGCTTTTTATTATCTCAGTATACGTTTTTATATCTTTAGCCGTTAATTATGAATTTTTTGTCCCAATTTTATTAATATAGAAGCTCAAATTCTTCGGAAAAATGCCTACTTCTCTGTCGGTATTTTCGGATAAAGTGATAAAAAATAATATAAAAATTTTCCATTTGACGACTTTCTATGATTTTAGCAATTACTAACTTATCTTTCTCTAAATTTCTATATTTCAGATTTTCTCAATTGCATCATTTTCTTTGCCATTTCACACAAAACGAAACCCAAATCTTCAAATCTTTGAAACATTTAGGTCTTGTAACTTATTTATACCTATACACAGTTTACATTTAGTTCATATAGGAAGTAATAAATTTCAAATGTATAAATTTTCTAAACTACATTTGTTCAAATACATCTCATAAATTTGAACAATATGCATATGTATATACACTCAAGAGCCAAAACATTATGACCACCTGTCAATAACGAGTTGGCCCACCTTTGGCGCGCGACACAGCTTCAACCCGCCTTGGCATGGATGCCACAAGTCCTTGGTAGATGGCCGGAGACAGATTGTACCAGATGTTTAAGCAACGGTCACGCAAATCCGAGATATTGCGAATTGGTGGTCTTTGAACTCTGAGCTGCCGTCCCATGACATCCCAAATGTGTTCTATCGGATTGAGATCCGGTGAGTTAGGCGGCCAGGACATTAACTGGAATTCAGCATCATGTTCCTGGAACCACTCCAACACAATTTTAGCCTTGTGACACGGGGCGTTGTCCTACTGGAACATTCCATTTCCAGCTGGAAAAACAGAGGCCATGTAAGGGTGCAACTGGTCCGCAATGATGTTCAGATACCCTGTAGCATTCATGGTCTGCTCTACCACAACCACGGGTCCCAGAGACGCCCAAGAGAACGTTCCCCAAAGCATAATACCGCCACCACCGGCCTGTGTGTGATCTACTGTACATTGAGGGAGCAACAGTTCGCCTGCAAAACGGCGACAAACCGTGATTCATCTGACCAGGCAACTCTCTCCTACTGATCCATGGACCAGTCGTGATGTTCCCGGGACCAGCGCAGGCGCAGTTGGCGATGTCGCTTGGTCAGCAAAGGCACACGAGTGGGACGTTTGCTGCGTAGCCCCATATCCAACAGTGTCCGCTGAACAGTGTGCTGCGATGCTATTCTACTTGGCCCTGCATTGTATTGGGCTGTCAGCTGAGCCACTGTCTGGCTCCGGTTTTGCTTCACCATGCGAGACAGTCTCCGACGACCTTTTTCTTTGATAGCGTGTGGACGTCCAACACCATGTCGTCTACTGCTGGTTTCACCGTCATTCATCCACTTTGCATAAGTACTAACAACTGTAGGTCGCGAACAACCCACGAGTCGTGCAGTTTCGGAAATACTTGTTCCGAGCCTTTGAGCCATTACAATCTGCCCTCTATCAAAGTCGCTTAGATCCTCAGCCTTTCCCATCACACACAGAAGTAAGTGAAAGAATGATTCTTCAGACTCTCCACCAGCAGTTAAATACCACTTCCACCTGATCACGTGCCTTCCACGTCATCCAGGGGAATTCATTGCAAAATGTAGGGGTGGTCATAATGTTTTGGCTCTTGAGTGTATATATATATATATATATATATATATATATATATATATATATATATATATATATATATATATATATATATATATATATATATATACATATATATTAATATTAATTATACATATTGCCAAATAGGTATCCGATTACTTTCTGAAATGAGAGTTGAGGAATAATTTATTAATGAAATTGTTTTCCTAGCTCAAAGTTTTAGTACCTAAAGAAGATATTTCCTCTTTAAGCTGTTTATTATTAGATATTAGGTCAAGGAAAATCAGCTCTTTCAGCCAAAGTAGTGCATTTTAATTACTCTTTCTCTACATCACGAAGTAATCATTCGAAAATTTTAATCCTGTAAAACATTTTCAAAGGGAATTTAAAACAATCGTCGTCAATAAAATATTTGAAATGAAACATATTTAGAACACAAAGCATTCCCTGTTACAGATGAAATGAAGATATTTATTTACTTAAGAGTTTAGAACACCAAATGGGGAATTTTGTTGACTCTGTAGAAATTCGAACTGCAGTACCATTCATAATAATAGAATTTCGACTACCACACGTAACGTTATTTAACCCCTACTGATCTTAGTCCTTGCTATTTGTTTATTTTGCCCTGACGTATTTAATTGCTTATTAATAACAAAGCTACGCAAAAGCCCAAAAGAGTAATCGTGATGCAGTCATTGTCAATATTGCAATCGAAAAAACTTTAAAAGTAGTTTTAAATCATGAAAAAGTTAGTACTGTAGCATACCCATTTTTATAGTTATTCCAGCAGTTTAAAAGTTTAATATTATGCATTATAAAAAGTCTTAGAATGCTTTTTAATCTTATTCATTTTTTTTAGTTTGGATTCCTCTGAATATAAAAAAGTCCAGTTTTAATCTTTACATCATTAGAGGGAAAATCAAATTGTTTCAGCCGATATAATGTTTTTGAAGATTAATTTTTTTTTCAAATGCGGAGGTACTTGTCGCTAGACATTCGAAGATTAAAATAAAATATTCCAAATTCTGTTCAAATCCTTGAATTAATCAGAAAGAATTTCAAAAATATGTTTAACAATTTACATATTTGCTAAAAGAAGTTAAAATTATATGCAATTGACCTGGGATAAAATATTCTAGTTGGAATAAATATTCAAACAACGAGAACAGGAATCAGTATTTTTATTACAATTTTTTTTTGCGATGCGAATAGAGGAATTCCAATATTAACTCATGCCAAATAATATATACTCTAAAAATCTCTATCTACAATCGTGACTACCATATCTCCTCCTTCCAAATATAAAAAACGTGTATGTTTCTTTTATATAGAAATATGTTTCTTTTATAAGTTACCTTAAATGATTAATCAATGATATTTATTATTGTAAATGAAACATTGCGACTGGACGATGAGTAATTTAAACTTAAAACTCAACCACGTAGTTTTTATCATCCGTTCTCTTGAATTACATAACAAATCTCCAGTTATAAGAGCCATGTTTCTCTAAAGCTGAAGTATAAAAACCATTTTTACCTGGAAGATTGCACAGCATTCAGAATACGTTCTATTCATATACAACCATTACAAAAGAAGTTTTAAACGAACTAGGTTGTAGAGCACTAATATAAGTTCAACTTGTTTTGGTCAAAAGCAAAATAAACAAAACGTTCCTTCTTTTCTATTTTCGGTGTTTGACTTTCGTTTCTTTCAACCAGAGTTTGGATGAAAAATGTACTATTTAATGTACTATTTAAGTATTAAAAAAAAACTCAAATTTCAAAAGTTTTGAACATTCAATAAATCGGTCCTGCATAATAGGAAGATCGTTGAAAAAATATATAAAATGTTCGCTGGAAAATAATAATGTCATATATATATATATATATAAAGTTGAAAGAGAAAAACCAGTATGAGCACTAAAGCTACTACAGCCAGGAACCAAAAACATGAAAAGATAAGCTTGAAAGAGGTTTTAGACAATATTTCATCTTCAGTGATGTCAATACTGTCTAAACACCAATGGATTGTTTCAGATAAGTATGATCTATACAATATATATATATATATATATATATATATATATATATATATATATATATATATATATATATATATATATATATATATATATGAATTAATAACTGACACAAAGTTTAAAATAAAGTTTTCTTTGACGAACTTAGTTTAAGTATCTATCGTCTTATTCTAAGAACATTGGAAGAGCATCAATCCTTAAATCATTACAGGTAATTATATCGGAACAATGCCTTGCATTTCTTTCTTTATTTATCATTGCCATAAGCATACAGTGAATAGCTCCATCATTACTTTCGTACATTAATCCAACGAGAAAATTATGTTTCAGACTCACGAAACTCTGTCCCCACGAACGCCAAGTTATTCCCTGTTGCAAAGTGCGATGATTCAATGTGCCATTAGGGTCATGAATAAATGAATACTTTTACTCCAGCGATAATAATTTCAGATTTTTGTCCGTGTTATTAAGACGAATAAAGAAAGGCTGAGAGGGTTTTATTGACCTTCAAATATGAATGCACTGAACTGTTTTGAAAGCATCATTTTAAAATGACTTCATTTAATTCGATGAAAGGGCAATCTTCTCGCTTCGAATAAATACTTTTTTTTTAATAAACTTGTGTTTCAAAACTACTCGTATATGATGCAGAACAAAATTACTTTAAAATAATGCATTCTTTTATTAATCGTAACAGTATAAAGGGTAGTAGTGAAAGAATGGAACTGGGTATTAAATTAATTCACTACGTTTTCGATTTTTATTATATTTAGATTACAAATGTATCCGAAAAAAAAGTAAATTCCGCGGTGAGAAATATTTTTTAAAACTCTAAATTGTATCAGCTTTTTCTTTCAGTCTTAGATTGAAATTTCTTAATTTTATGTGTGAAATTTATTTGTCCATCAATCTTATAGAAGTAATTAGAATTCAATATAACTTAATTCTTCCATAAAATATTTTGTTTTCCTAAATAAATGTTAAAAGAAGAAAGAATTAACTGGAGTAACTTTAAAAGCTATTTGTTTAATCCCAAACGAAGGTTTTGTAATATTTATTTTACTTTAAGGGGACTCAGTACCTCTCATTTTGACGAAAAATGATAAAATTGTCGAATTGCAGATTTTTACCCCAAAATGAACCTTAACATCTGTAGAACATTCTGACTAAATTTCTTGATGATCTGATTAATAGTAAAGGAGATATGGTTAATTTCGCAAACCTCTGTTTTTAAATGTCCCTTTAAATGCCACACCTACTTCATTGTTTACAGTTGAAAAACTAACCAACTCTCTGGTTTTTACACTCTCTGGTGTTTCATGTTGGTACACCAATTAACCAGGAATATTTGCCAAAAATATTTCCTGTCTATCAAAGACTGGCATCAAATGGTCTTTTAGAAAGATGTATCAGATGCAAAACTAAAAATGCAAATGAAAGCTTGCATAGTATGATATGGGCTAGGTGTTCGAAAGACATATTTGTGTTCAAAAAGCGTGTACATAGATCAGTGGGGGAAGTGATTTGTGAATATAATAAAGGTGTCACTTCTACTCTAAGAGAAATTCATAAAACTCTAGAACTAAAATTCGGGTACCAGACTGCCAGACTTGCAAAAATGTTAGACTTGCGAAAAAATTCTTTTAGATTGCGAAGAAGCACATTTAAGTACCAACGAGCAAGAACACTTGTGAAAGATGCCATAACTAAAAGAGAACGTTTAGAAAAGAAACGAGAAGGCATTACATATAGACCTGGTTATTTTTAAATTTATAATTGGTGCCCTTTAAATAATTATGAAATTTTTTAAGTATTGGTATTTACATTTAATTTAAATATAAATATGAGCTATGATTTTATTTTATTAATAATTTATCATGATTTATTGAATAAGTATAATTATTATACACACACACACACATATATATATATATATAACAAATTAAAAATGATTATAATGTCTACTTTTGCAATTGTGGGGTATTTTTCTACTGAAAATGTGCAATTTTGTTTATTTAATAACTAAGTGCTACCATATACATTAGCTTCTAATTCCATGATTTTAACATCTAACACTTTCTTCTGGTGAGGAAAACTAAAAAAATGTTCCATTATTCATTGAGAAAAAGTTTGGAGACATTTGGATAAAATTTAGTATTGTTTCTTTGTAAATGAAATGTTTAAACTCATTTTTCTCAGTTCGTAATTTTTCAGATTTCCTATATAATCAAAATGCTAAGGCTTCCAGAATATTTCAGCAAATTGTCTCAAACTTTTTTTAGTGTATCTTTAGATGCTATTAATGATAAGTAAGCATCTTATTTTTTGATATCTTTAAAAAAAAATTTTTTTTGAATGTGAATTTGAAATATATGCTATTTTCAAGGGTTTTTTCCATAGACATCCAATTATTAATTTTTTTCTTCCGATCTAATTTTTATATAAAAAATTCTGATGCTTACTTTTGTAGAAAAGAGTACCCTGAGTATAAGATAAAAAAAATCTTGTTTCAAACACCAAAATTAAAAAAGAAGAAGAAATTTTAAAAGTGTTAAAAAAATTTTAAAAAATTAAATTAAAAAAAAAGTTACTATTGTATTATCAATTTAAGGTCTATTATTGTATGTAATGATTATGCCTTATTGAAACATCATCCAAAAACTTAAATATTATTGTTATTTACAAAAATAAAATTTTTGGTACCGAGTCCCCTTAATGAGGCAAAGATACTGCAGTGTTGAATTCGTGCATTGGGTCTATTCAGGAACGTTAATGCATGCTTAACCAAAAAAGGTAAATTAGTTGGCTTGAATATCACGTTGCTTTCTTTTTACCTTTTGAAGATTTGAAACTTCTATTTAAATAGTATTTTTGCTTTGACAGAGTTTCTTGTTCAATTTTTTTGCAGAAACACATACTCTATACAATCAAACTATTACACGTAGGGGCTGGTTAAATTGGAGGTGCTTATGAAAAAAGTGCGTTTTTAAATTTGTTTCAAGGTCTAATTTATCTTTATTTAAGAAGGTACAAAAAATTAACTATAATTATATTCATTCCCTTTTTAAGATTTTAAACACTTTTTTAAATTTTAAATGTTTTGCATCTAAAGGTATTTAATATACCTAAGGACTTTGTCCACAAGTTTCTGCAATAGAAATTTTTTTAAATAATTTGTTAAAAAAAATTAATGTTAATTTAACTATACGTGACTATTAAACTTATGAAATATCAATTTAACATGCATTCTGGTGACCCTTGACTGATTTTATTCACCATTTGAAGTCAATTAATCTTTCCGTCTCATTTATTTAAAGTATTTTTTGACTAAATGGGTTTGAATCTATTCTGTACGTTTTCGTACACTTAGTACTATCGTGAAACCCATTTGCTTTACGCAGGTTAGTGCTGATACTAAATTTTATGATTCTAGCCCATTCAAATTTTAACACATTCTCTTTGTTTAGATATTTATCAATATAGAAATAAGGTTTACTGTTTCATTAAAGAAAAATCATCATTTTTAAAAGAATGTAGTTGGAACTTATTTAAAAGAGGGAAAGTGAATGTTCAGTTTCCCCAAATCTTTTAACTGTAACTTTCTGGTGACACATTCCTTATATTCGGTTGAGGATCTCTTTCTATGGGAAATTTAATTCGTTAGTTGTAATTAAATTTCTATTAAATTGAAAACTAGAAGCTTGTATTGTGCTATTAAGGTTCCTACTAATAATAGTAAAAGAAAGTTATTATGGTGGAAAAATGATAGTAAAAGATTTGCCGTATGTTGTGTGCAAAACTGCGCTTTTCTGGGGAATAGAATGTGAAAGATGCATAACTTTGTATATAATGCAATCTATTCCTAATAGTGTTCTTTAATTACAAAAATTAGATAAGCGGTAAAAATAATTGTGAAGAGGTATGTCTTCATTGAAACTGAAGAGATAAATATTTTTAAAAAAATTGTCTTCTATTATCCTACGCTGAGATTTTTTTGATGTCCTTTCAGACTCTTTGGTGTGACAGAAAACTACTCCATATTATAAGAAATAGATTTCAAAAGTCTGTTATTATGGCTTACTATTGGAAATGGCAACAAAACATTGACCAATAAAAAACATATTTATAAATAGTAATTTTAATTTATTATATTGCCTTTACTACCAGCATCGGGATACATCATCCTGTTCCTGATTTAAAACTTTTGATGACCATGCAAAATAATTTAAATCAAAGCGTTCCAAAATAACGCTGAATGTTATCAGTTTATCAAGACATCCTAACATTATCTTATATACAAGTAATTGTTTACATTCGGATCTGAACTACTGTGTGCACCCGAATATCTCATCTGTCAGGAATAAATCCCTTTCAATAATCCTACAACAGGTTTTGGTTTCTAGCTAAATCAGCTTATGAAATGGCTTAAGACACATCAAGTACAATGCTACAAACGAATGTTGTAAATACAACAACAACAAAAAAACACATTAAATAATTTTTTATGTTAAAATAATTTTTAATTAACTTAAACTCTTTGAAACTAATTGAAACTCATTGAAATACTCCTAAATAATACATTTTCTTCTATTTAACTGAGATCTGCTAAATCCCATTTATACTAAACGTCATAAGACCGAGCACAAACGAATGAATTAGATAATATTTAGTAGAACCACGACACCGAAAGCATAATAATATCTGAAAATTTTAACCTGAAACATTTATAATCTCATTAATTTCTAATAAGTACGTATAAGACGGTTTATAACTCTCATATAATTGCGTTATTAGAATATTCAGCTCTTGATCGAAGAATCAAAAATGCTTTATCGTGTGTCAAACAATTATTCAAATCATATAACAATTCATAGATCGTTCTTTAGCATAACAGCTTATATCTGAGATATTTTTTGCGTATTACGCATTGTAAAATGCAATATTTTTTAATGAAAGATTTTGCATTTTATATCTGAAGAAAACGGAGATAAATCCTTCATTTTCAGAGACGGAAACTACAGGAAATCTCGGTAAGTTTTTGCTTTTTGCACATAAAAATAAAATCATTTGATATAACCTAGGCGTATGTACAGATGTTCAGTAATCTGGTATTTTTGCTAGAAAATAATTTTTAAAAATATTTTAAGAACCATACCACTTTAACACAAAATTATAAGCTTGTATGAAAGAACTAAATATCACTAACATTCATCCTATATTTGAAAACCCTTTCCTTTTTTTTCTTTTTCCTTTTTTTGTACAGTAAAATTACAAAGAGAATAAAACAGCATGGATTAATGCACTTAATAATTTTAGGAAAGAAACTTATTTCAATTTGAATTTGCCCCACTAATGCTAACACAACGAAACAAGTTCCCAAAGTTTCTTAAAATTCAAAATTCAAATTCAAATTAGCAGCTAATTTTGAACTAATAATTATAAATCTTCATTAGGTCGGGGAGAATTAATTGTGCTTGTCTTTATGCACAGTTAATAAGTGCGAAGTTTATCAACTGTATGATGTCAAAATAGATATAAACATAATTATTCATAAGAACATCGTGTATGTGTCAAACATAAGTGGATACTTGAACAGGGTTAATCAATCATTTGAAAGGTGTTACTCAACAGACGAATGGGGTAAAAAATTATGTTCTCAACTCCTCGCAAAGACATAACAATAAATTAAACATAAAAAGTGATGAAAGATACTTAAACTGAAATGAGCTCTAAAATGTAATGAATGTCTTCTGGCTAAAACGTCCTGCCTGGTTAATTTCTCATACACAAAATTTCTAAGTAGGACCTGAGTAATCCGTATCCTTCGGCTTAAAAACTGCCAAAAACTAAATATTTAATCGTAAAAATAACTCCTCCTTTGGTACTTGATTCAGCAAAATTTCTTTTGTGTGCAAAGATAGATTTCCTATTCCCCCTTTCCAATGAATTATACATAATCCCTTGATCTAACAAGGGAACATCTTCCTCAGAAAAACTTAATCTATCAAGGAACAGAAAGTAAAGTCTTTATCGGTGCCAAATTAATAAAGAATATTTGCACTCTGTACAGTCTTATCTAGCCTTATTCCTTGCTTAAAATCGAGAACATTCTTGTTAGTTTTCTCTTTATGTCCTTGTGTAATTTCGATCATTTTTGATAATTCATTAATCGCCTCGGCCCCCTCCGCTTTCGCGTATCGGCCAATGAACACCTGAAGACCAGCCGCTACGTAGCAATACCTGAATACGCAGACGAAGGTTAATTTCCCAGGTCCGGTGCTTTCCATTGCTGTGGGGCTCGAGGATGCCGGACAAACAGTACGGATCTGTCATCCACTCAAGGCACCCCAAGCCCCTTCATTTTTGATAAAATGACATGCAGTACGCCTACCGACTGCAAGTTCTCGGTAGCCTATAAAACGCTGAAAAATATTATTTCAACCTCACTTCTAAAATCAATGGGGTTAAGATTATTATTTTATTGAAAACTTCCTTTTAAAGCAATAAACAGTTTTTAACCCTCTTCTCTAATTTATTTTAATTTATGAAAGCCTTATAACAATTAAATGTAAGTTGCTCCACAGAAGCATTGAAATTTGTAGTTTATACCATAACTGCTATGAGCATTCATATTGGAGGGACTAAAATATTTAACCAAATCTTCCAGTGCGAATTCCAAATTATAATAGAAAATCAAGGTCCAGAAAAGAATCATTACTGTTAAAAATATTTTAAAAAACAGAAAATTAAAAAATGATAGATTTTGAGTAAATTTTAAGAAATCTCTTTTCAGAGGGTGGAACACTTTCAGGATAATTTTTTAAAGTCTTTCAAATTCAATTCTTTCTGTGAACTTTTATCAAATTTTTATGTAGAACATGGTTATTATATATCTCAGGCAGAATCTTGGTACGACTTCAATGATACATTTAGGTACTGCCTGAATTAATTATAAATATTCATTTCTGATATTCTTTTACTGCTTAGATATTGAAAATATTAAAATAGAAAGTTACACAAACACCAATAATATATTTTTTAATATTTAATATAAGCTAATATAGCTGATAAACCACTTTTTCATTATAAATATTTTTCTTATTACTTATGAAAGTAGAAAATAAAGAAAAAGGCAAATAATAAATCATTA
>OU015494.1:143555929-143640929 GCA_907164885.2 Dolomedes plantarius | reverse complement strand
TTAGCATTTACCCATTTAAAAGCTATTACTTTGAAAAGCAATGATGACGAAATCAACAGTTTGATGACATCATGACTCTTTTTAATTAATTAACTAATTTTTTTGCCAATAATCTTTTTGAAAATTGTCTATATCTAAAAGAGTTATCCATGAGTTCTAAAAACACTGCTGTAACAGAATTACATTTGACAGCTTTTAACTGCAAGTGATATGCTACCTCACGTAAAAGAATATCTATTCTGAATACTTAAACAGAGAAAATATTTCTTCGCATTTCATTCATTTATTCTTTGGGGAATTTTAATGCAAAGCGTTTAGATTTAAGGACTGTCAGTCACTAAGGCGAATGATTCCAGATAAAGAACATGTCAGTACTGCATGCCTCCTTTGAGATCTAGGAAATTAAATTTACATTTAATTAAAACACAATAAAATGCAGCCAATATGAAGATAACTAAGTGGAAATATTAAATTCTATATTCTTCAGGAATGGGAATACTTGTTTACTTTCTTAGAGGGTTCGTGAATGTTAAGTGAAAACAAACACAATAAGATGATTAACCCTATACTTTTCTATTCTTAAATTTCTATTCATCCAAATTCGATCTTCGGAGGGTTTGCAGCATCTAAGGATAGCAAGTATTTTAAAACTCAATATTTTACTTTCCAATTTATATTTTAGATTTGTTTTTGCTCCTCATTAAACCTAAGATTCTCTCTTTATAACTTCTATTGTTATCTTTCTGAAAGTGCAAAATTGGATAGACTTAATTTTATCATATCATTAGTCAGACTGCTTTAATATTTCCCAGAATATAAGCATGCTAGACTGTAAGATATATCTATGACATCACGCAGCACCTATTAGATTAAAAATATGAATCGTACATTGTGATAGATGAAAACGTTTCAGTATTATACTTGTTTAAAAAGTAAATGCAAATACTAAACAATTGAATACGAATTGAACAATTGAATACATTTAAGAATACGAATGTAAACTTTCCCTCCCATCTTTTTTTTCAAGTTTGGTACAATTTGAAATTTTCAGTCTCAGGAAACAATCTTGAATAATATATTTATTAAATTTCATTAATTTAAAAAACACATAAATTAGCTGAGGATACATACAATAAAATGGTTCACAGATAATTTTTAGTGCTCACATTCAACTGAACTTGTTACCTTGCAATGAAGTAAACTACTAGATTATCATAGTCGGAGTAGCAAATGAGATGTACTCTGGGTTTAGAAGCTTGAGTATATCTCATTAAACAAGTTGTACTGATACAAGTAAAACAAAAGAAAGCGAAATTCGCATGATCGTCCCTTCCTAGTCATAAGAAGCAAATAATAATTCAGGAATTAAATACAGATTTTTGTATATTGCAAACTTCTTAAAAAATCTAAGAAATCAATCAGTTAGGTAATCTTATAGCATTTTGACTGCTTTAAAATTTTTCAACACATAATAGAATCTGTTACATGCAACTGAAAATCGAATTATATTTAAAATGTTTTTAAAAAATACGCAAAATATATTTGATTTGTTAACTGATACATACCTACCACATAACTATTTAAGTTGTTAAGAACATTATTTATTACAGAAGGAATGTTTTCAAATTCATTGCGAGAATTCATTTCTGGGAATAATTATTAAATTAATATCATTGGTACTTAAATCATATAATATTCAACAGATTACTCACATCACTGATATCAAAAACCATTTAATCTAACTCATATTTATCTCATTTAAATGTTGAAAAAAATTATTATTCTGACTTCGTTCAATATTTGAACTATTCACAGAAAGATTTAAGATCTCAGGAATTCATGAATAGATAGAAAGTTTTATTTCATGCCTAAAACGTAAATAAAAACACCCTCCAATTCATATTTTTCGGGTAACTACACCTGGGTCCCAAATATCAGCTATGAATAAATTCATTTTTATACTGATGAAGTCGGAGAGAAACTGCAAAACTTACTTTAAAAAGTTCTACTTTTAATAATGTTCATTGAATATTTTACCCTGAATTCAGATTTTAATTCTTTTGTATAGAAATAAAACTAAAAATTTTATTCTTTATTATGTAATAATTTTATTTAATCTGTGTAATTTAATTTAAAAAATTGACAATTTATAAAATACTTCCCATCATAATCTCTTCAGCGAAACGTTTTATTGAGGTTTTTATTTTTCTTAAATTTTTTCCAATTTGAGCTTATTCGGCACATTCATTTATTTACGCTTCTTCGTTTTGAGATTTATTGATTAGTTTTCCGACCGAGAAAAGCTTATATTAAAATATTCCTATTTAATCTGCGATGGTACATTTTTTCTTATGATCCAAAACTTAGATTTTAATTTTAAATTAACTGAAACCAATTTAATTTTTCAAATCAAGAAAAATAAATGGCCTTTCTTGTTTGGTAGTCTTTGTTTTAGACGGAAAACGTTTAATAGTTAATGGAGGCAGAAAATGGGATAATTTTTAACAGATTATGAATTGCAAAAGAAAAGTTCAATTATGTGCGAGAAATCCAAAATATACATCATTTCCGAGTTTTAATTTCTTAATTCTTATGACAGACTCTAACCGACAGAAAGTATATGATTAATACAGAGTAGATTTGTTTAATATACCGGTGGTAAAAACAATTCGAATAAATATTTTCGAATATAAGCAGAGTATTATTTTTTATGAGTTTACTAGACATACAATTTTAGGAAGTGCGTAAACTATACTGAGCCTTTATCACCGGTACAGTATTAAAATATGACTGTAAATATAATAAGACTAAATAATAAGGTAAAATGAAACATTTATTTTTTAACGATAAAGTGAACTAAAGTCTGGGACTGAGATGTATTTAGTTACAATTGTTATCGGCGTTAAATCTATACACCAAAAGCTGAATAACGTGATTATATGGTAGGTTTACTCTCCATAGTTTTGTATATACAACATGTCTTTCTAAATAGATAGAAAAAAGGGATTGCAAGTTAATATTGAACCTAGAATACCCATAACAGTATACTAGAAAATAACAATACATGTCCCATAACCATAGAATTTTATTGTTTTCAAGTCACTTGGAAAGTAATCTTCAATCATTTGTCTGGATATTTTTGTAGTTATTTTATTCCTAGTCTTAGGGACTGTTTATCCAGTTCTAATTTGATTCACTCAGAACTGAATAATACGCTGAGCTAAAACTTTAAGATTATGGCATATCAATATTTTTCAAGTCACATTGGGGGAAACACAATATTAAAAGTTTAAAAAAAACATGTATCTGAACCTTTTGAAGCGAAATGGTGAATTGTTTTCATATTTTCAATTTACATTTACGTCTCATCTGTTTATAATTGTGCTATGTTTATCTTATATATTTGTTTTGTGTTAAGAAAAAAATGATTATTTGTTCGAACAGTTGATTTTTTTAAATGTCATTTACAACCTTCTAATTATTCAAAAATGATTTTCCTACTAGTATGTTAAATTATTATCATTAAAACTTGTTTAAATAAGGCAAGTAAAATGTGTAATTTTTTAAAATAGACTCTTTCACGTGACAAGGAAGAAATGTTTAGGGAGAATTTTTATAACTGGAAATAAATTTTAATGCAACTTGGGAATCAACAGGAAGACTGCATACATAAAATAGAATTGACTCGCAGAGATGCATTCAGTTTACAAATTTCTGGCGTTGTATAAGCGTGGTATTTTATTCATAATCTGAGATGAAACGTATTTGGATTGACTAGAAGGCATACCAAAACCTCAAAGAGATCAAAAAAAGGAAATGATTTATTGATCTAGCACTTCTTGATGAACTATGTTTTATTTCCACGAATAGAGATCCTAACAGAATATTAATGGCTCTAAAAATACAAATCATGGAGGTATTTCCTTAAGTTTAAAATGCAATATTTTTCGATTCTAATAAACTTATTCTTTAAACTGCGGAACGTATGATTTTAGGAATGCTGTATGATTCTAATTCGTTTTTGGCAGTGTCTTTCTTAAAATAGTTTTCTAACATGAATTAATCTCACTAAAACATGTTATTATTTCATGCACATAGTTTCAATTTCATAAGAATGTATTCTTTTACTTTGTTATTGTGAAATTTTAATTTTCTATGGAGTATCTTAATTTCTATGGATATATTCTATGGATATCTTAATTTCTTAAGATATTTTCTATGGAGTATCTTAAGCATTGCGATATTTGCTTCCTCGCTGCGTACTTCCTTTGTTCAGTATTACGTTAAGTTTATAAAAGGCCATTTACAACCTATCCTTCGCCTAAAAATCGTCGATCCCTGACTGAACGGTCATTCCTACTAAACATGAAGAAATTATTACTGTTTTAATACTTTTCTGGCAAGTCACGTGCATCGGAAAATGACACACTTTTCATGAGTGGCATTTTCCGCCCGGTTGGTATATCCCCAATATAGGGTACAGAGTACGTGTTGGAAACAGTAATAATTCCCCCTCAAGCCAGATACTAAAGCTCCCCGAAATTCATAATTGAGGCTTCAACAAATATCCATGATGAACCTTAAATAAATTATGCAATGAATACATTACTATACTACTCATCCAGTTAAACTAGTATAATATTTTGTTAATATTTTTAACACATAATGCTACTTATCAAAGTAATCATATATTGATGCTTGAAAGTCACCATTAACCTTCGGAATCGTAATTATTTTAATATACTGTAATATCACGTTTTTATTATTATTAACAATTAAGTATTTAAAATTTTTTATACATATAAAGTTAATATTCAGGGGTTTTTGGGGGAAGAGTGCAGGGTAATTGGTGCTTAATTTTTTTTAACTTTACTGTTCTACCCTACATTATGAACCTTACAAGCGCTTCTTTTAGTTATTGTCAATGAATTATTCCGATAATTGCAAAGAAACATTCACTTTTCCTTAACTTTCTGACAAAATCCTTCAGGAAATCAGTGAATATGACAGTGAAATTTTCATTTTATTGAGGTTGATTATTATCTGGGAACATTAAACTATCTCTGAAAAGAGCTTATTTACCAAATCATAAAATTTATTTTCAAAAACTCTTTTATTGAGAAAAAATTGTATCATGCTTCAGTGTCTCTACTAGTAAATACGCCTGATACAGATAGTATATATATTAGAACGAGAGATTATTTATGCATCCTAGAGAGTTTTCTATGCAAAACTAATGAATTTCAGAGGGCAGATAGCTTAACCTATTTCTCTAAGTTTCTCTAACTAATTTTTCAGGGGCGTACCATTTCTCATACGATCGTAAAGCCTAATCATTTGCTTCTACCATATGGTGAACCATATGGCAACAACTTATGTCGTTATCAGAGTATTTGAGAGTTATCAACACAGAGTGAAAGCATTATTACACACCATAATACAGACCTAAAAGATCGAGAGCTTTTAACACCACTCAGAGTGGTTTTCTAATGAGCTTTGTTTCAAGACAGGAGCTGTAAATAGTCGGCTTATGCTAAGGAGAGATATATTCATTTAATTATAAAAATTTACATAATTATTTAAAATTATCTTTTAGATGTCTCATAAGATTTTATTCCATATTATTTTGGGATGTAATGTAAAAGCAAAAAGGTTTTAAATCTAAGAGTTTATGTAACGTAAAAGGAATTTTTTAAACAAAATTAATATTTTACGAGATTAATGTTAATTACGCAAGATTATTATTATTCCCGAGATTAATTTTATTTGGCAAAGATAAATATTGTTTGCTTAAATATAAATTTAACCTCTCCAATTATAATTTCACCAAAATAATTTTCCTGAAAATTCCTCAGGTTATCATATTTTTCGAAGAAAATAAAGTTATTTACATCCAGTTAAGGAACTATAGTTAATTTTCGTGCCACAAATAGTTTTAAATTTTATTCGCACTATGTTTTCGAAAACAATTTCAAAAGGGGCTTTTTTGAGGTGAAACACAAAAAAATTACCAATCATTAATGCTTTCACTGATTTCACTGAAAAAATTGTTATATAAATTAAATATAGCACAACTGGTTCTGAAACAAGATTGCTCTAGCAGCACACTGAAAATAAGTACTTCCGCATCATTAGGTCTAAAACGATGTGTTATTGACTTAGGAAACTTTTTTATGACGAAAATCAAAGAGTATGGAAGATTGCAAGAGATTTTTACAACAACATAGTAGGATCCAGCTGCTACTTGTAGATATAACATTTTCTATCTCTTTTCTTGAAAACAATGTATTTTTTCTATCCCCTCATTTTTCTGTTCGTTATAGCTGAATAAATATTTTAGTCACTAGTTATTCCAAATTTCATTTATAAACTCTCTTTTCGCTCACCGAAATATCCATTTCATCAAGAAGTATAATGCATTTATAATTTTATCCAACGTGTATATCTCCAAAACAAGAAAGAGTAACTTAAATAATTGACGATTCATTTAGCCTAAAACTGATTCGTCACTTTCCATTCCCAGAATTTTTTAAAAATTTGTTTGCTACAAACAATAGCGTAATCGCAGTAATTGAGTTCTTTTATCGAGTTGAGTTTCTCTACCAAGTTCTTTGGCAAAGTAACAAAATATTCCTGAAGATATAAAAAGAAACAAAAAGGTGTAGAATGGAAAAATGTTATAGGTAAATTATTCATTTCTATCCCCTTAGTAAATAGAGTAATTTAGTATATAGTATATATAATCTTAGCATTATTTAACTACATTTGTCAAAACTTTCTATTCATTTGGAGTTCTAAACAGGGATTTAAAAATATGAATTATTTTTTATCTTAAATGATTTGTATACAAAATTTTAATGTTTTCGTTCTTTTGCATGTAACGAAATTTCAGTTCCTTTATTAGATAATTTTTAGAAGCTTTATATTTTTGATAACATTTATTGTCTTATTTACGTGTATACATAATTAAATTTTATTAGACAACATTTAGAAAGAAATTATGTATTTTTCTAAAAATTGTCTATTATTTCTTTCCTTAGATATTAATTTATATAGTAATGTCTTCTGCAACTATTTACTATTTAAATATTTCTTGATAGTAACATATTTAAACTGGTTCTTTTGGACTAATAGTACATGAATTTTAATCGCAAACTAATTGCCCCGATGTCGATATTTGAATTTATGAATCAATAACATATCATAGACTTTTGTTAAAGATTTTACATTAGCATAATGTGCAGCTACCATAATTAGATTTTTTCGTGAAATCAAAAATAAATGTGCTATAAAGTCTACTTTCAATTTTTTAACTAAAACTTTTGCACAAACTTCTTGATTCAGTTGATTTGAAGTAAAAGCACTTTTAGAAAAGAGTGTCAGAAACCAATTATGCTTCAAGATTGGCATTTTAATATTTTTCTGGAATTCAATGATTTAAAAAAATGTAAAGATTATAAAATGGATTCTGTCTTATTTCTAGATGAGAGAATTATCCACATTTCAAAATGCCATTAGTCATAGTAAAAAACTCATTACAAGAAACTCCTTTTACTTCAAGTCCCCATAACACTTATTAAAATAATGAAGACATGAGAACAATGCTAATTTATGGTATCTTTCATAAATTTATTTAAATAAATTTCATGATACTGTAACCAACAATTATTTTTTCACGTAACTTTCTGTACCGATTTTATCTCCAAAGCTTACTCCTCGCTGATTTTTCAACGTTTTCATCTCACAAGTATTAAATAACGGATGTTAAAGAATGCCAGTGTTAAAATGTTCTTAAATTGCAAAATAACTTCATTCGTCAAGAGTACTCACAAAATTCAATTTTTTAAAAATATTCCCTAACAAAAATACAAAACAAACGCTTGCTATTGAATAATTAAATGCATTTAATTGAAGGCGGATTAACACCAGGAAACTAAATAAAATTAAATCTCAACTAGATAAATATTATTTGTACAAACATGAGCAAGAACAATCGGGTCATAACTCACAGCACAACTTTAAAATGAATTTTAGTTTGGAGATGTTACTCGGGATAAATTTTCATAAACCTTTTATAAATTTAGAAATCATAATTTTCGTATCTTCGATCTTTCTTTCTCAATGAATGTATTTTATTCTAAATATTTTAATGGGAGGATTATGGATTAATTCGCATCTAAAGATTTCTTACTATACGAATTTCCTCAGTCCTATGAGTTCCAGGCTGACTACTTCAGAGTTTCCCTATTTTCTGCTTTATAAGCAGTTACTGTAACTTACTGTATGAGCGATAACTGTAATTGTAACTTGTGTTTATCAAATATAACCCTTCCATAACTAAATAATAATAACGTATTAACAAAATCCTACGCAAGTAAGCAAAATAAAACTATTTAAATGTATATGCACATTATACTTTCCAATTATTTTTTACTACTTTCCTATGTTAAATTAGTTTTAGTATATAGTAGTACTATGAAAGTTCAAGGTAGAAAACAGACCAAAAAAATCCCTTTTTTCCTTGCTTAAAACCTACTGCAGACATTTTTTAGTCAAATAACACAAACCGTATATTTTTACGTTTATTGCATTACTGAATCTACAACATTCTAATCCTGTAATGTTTAAGCATACTCCGCTATACATGTGGGCTTTGTCGGTCTCTGAATGGTATTTTTTCTTGATTTGCCCTCTTTAAAATACCTACCTAAAATTCCTGGTAAGCTGTCTCTATAGAATGGCTTCTCAATGGAGCGATCTTTTGTTCTATTTTTATAAAACCGTCATCAAAAAATTTCGTGAATTCGATAAGAAATTCCAGGCTGACTACTTCAGAGTTTCCTCATTTGCTACTTTATGAGCAATAACTGTAAATGTAACTTCTGTTTTATGAAATATAACCCTTCCATAACATAGAAATTGAAATTCTGAGAAAATTTTCCGATAAAAAATTAAAAATTCTGAAAACATTTTGTCTTAAGCAAAAATTACTCTGAAAAAAATAAAATATTTTTGCCTTTTACATTGATAAAAAATAAATTTTTATAAGTGTTGTAAATGAATTACTTAGACAATTTTTAATGCACAAAAGCAAAAGAAAAAATATGCGAGTAAATAGTTCAAGAGACGTACCAAAAATTAATCACTTTTGGAATTTTGAAAACTTAATTTTTAAACTGAATTTTTAAACTTTTTCAGACAACATATTGTTTGAGTATTTTTATATTCGTTTTAAAATCTTTATGAAATGCACAATTGGGGGGGGGATAATAACGAAATCAATTTAAACTAAACGGAATTAAATTTTATGCTCTGGACTCCCTTATTTGTTTATAAAAAATAATCGTTATAAGTTTTTAAAATCTTTACAATTTTCGGAAACATTTCCAGTCTGAAGAAACAACTACTTTTAGCATGTACGGTAATTCGTATTAAGATACATATAAATAACATAGCATTTCATACATACCCGAATTTATAATACCGTATAAAATCTGAACTATAAAATATAAAGGTGCATAAGCAAATAATTACTACTTTTATACTTAGAGAGTGAAAAGTCCTATAATCACAATATTTCTTTCTTCTTTTGATATGTATATACATAAGGAATGGATTTCATACTCTTTATTTCAAGAATTTTCCTATTTTTATAATAAGTTCTCTTTACAATTTCATTTTAATGTATCTTCTAAAACTATTTTTAGTTCTGTAATTTGCTACGGTGTCAAAATTAAATGTGTTCTTAAATTAAAATTTCCAAAAAAAGTTTATTTTCTTCAGGATTTAAAGGTATTTAATTAATAGTTTAATTAATAATATTTACCTATAAAAGAAATAATTCAAGTTTATTTTTTTTCTATTTCGTTCTTATATCATTTACAAATATTCTTCCCTTTGATAATTAAATAACGATATCTTCGCTTTGCTTTAGACTCCACAATCAAATTTTCTGACTCTACTCCAGATTTTCCTTTTAAAGTATTATCAGTCATTTTTTGGACTCAAAAATACATTTAAGTATTTGTTTTTACTTTCAGGATAATGTTTCTTAACAATCACAAAAAATAATTTAACAAGGCACTTTTATAGTTTTTGTTCCTGCTCATGATACAATGTTCATTCCAAAAAGATAAAGAGAAAATACGCTATTTCAAGTCCACAACAAAATGATATAAAATGTGTCCACACTTGTCATATTTGAGAGCGGAAAAAGCGTCACTAGATATTAATACTTAATGATACGTGTATCTGGTTAGTAAACCCATAAAATATTCAAGTGGAATATCGCAAACTTGACACGAAAAAGAAAACCGTTTCTCTCTCTTTTCACGTGGACAGTTTTGATTTTAAAAACCGAGTTGGTCAGGATTATTGGGGACAGTTTGGCAGAATGCCAAATGAAAAGTTTGTGTGTGTGTGCGTGGGGTAAAGGGAGGGGGAAACAGCTTGTGAAATAACTAAAAAACTGAAGTTTTGATTAGAAAGAGATCAATTACGGCTACAAAAATGAGATATTTAATTTGGATCTTAAGTATTATCTAACTTAAACCCCATTGAAAGCTACAAACTGAGCAACACTGAAGCAATTACGGTCATGTATTTAGAATTTCAAGAACGTAGTATAGAAGTGTTTTTCTTCATGGCAGCTCCCGTTATTTGTATAATTAATTAAAAGTCCCCCCCCCTCCGACAGGTTTTGAACCAGCCGTCTACTTGGTCTCGTGTGACTTGCCCCTTTTCTCAAAATTGTAAGATATATTTTTAAGATGAACATGCCTAGTGAATTGCAAAAGGCTTCAGAAAGCAGTCATTACATTTCTGGATGGACTATGATTGACTATTATGAGAGCTATATGATGAGGGAACACTAAACTTATGACAAATGTTCAAAGGCTTGAATTAAATACTCGAAAAAGCACTCTAAGGCATAAAGATATAAGTTAAATAGTATTGTTATAATCTTAAAAGAAGCATCAATTTTCTAATGATCACATTAAAGATACCAAATAGCTTTACTCCGGTAATAAAATGTATTACATTTTCTTGTTTATGATGAGATTATACTTCATTCTGAAAACGAAAAGTAGTTAGAATTACTATTTCCAGACTTATTTTACATATAGAGGAAAAATATGGACTGCGACTCGGATATTGTATTTACATTTCGGGATAGTTGGAGAAGGAAATGATACATTTACATGCCCACATGCTTATTCAATTTATTACCCTTAGGAAAAAAAATCTTTTGCCAAACATTCTTATTAATTTTCCTTAAAAGATAATAAAAGAAATAATATCAGTCAGTAAAGTAAGTTATGGGTAGGTTAAGCAAATAAAACATCTCGTTTTTTAACTGCACACCAAATTATATTTCTACTCGGCTATGAAACCATCACTTTTAACAAAAAAAAGGTGCAACTATTTTGCTGGAGGTTTATAAAGATGGTTTTAAATTTTACAGTTACAGCGTGTGATTCTCCTTCTTTCAGTATAAAAGCTCTTGCTGAGTTCTATATTATGTTGATTTCATTATATGCAAATCTTCTCCAAACACAATGGGAACCGAGTTTATAAAATTTAAACAGGTATCTTGTAATTTTCATTTTTATCAGAGAAAAATAAATGGTCATTTTCAGAGATCGATATATTAATCGATGATTAAAACAGAACAGCAGCTGAAAATAATTTTATTATTTAATAAATGCATTGTTGTTTAGAATGATTTTGCGTAAAATTGCAAGATCTTACTTAACGATTTCTGAAATATAGCAGCTAGGGAAATCACCCTCTGGAGCTTTAATTTATAAATGATTTTCATTCTAATTGTTCAATACATAAAGTATGAACGTAAATTATGCTAATATTAATTGACCTACATAATGTTTTTATTCTCTCTGGAACTGTTTAATACTGATTATGTTTTATAGATTGAAATAATCTTAAATAGAAATTAATATTTTCTGACATTTTATTTCCTTAATATTTTCATTTCCTTTCTGCCCTCATATATATTTACTGTAACATAAAATGGAAACATGCAACTGAAAATCGAAAAAATAATAACTGATGCAAAGGATGCATTTAACAGTTAATTCCCTGTCCTCATATAATTTTTATCTTTTTTGCAGTAATTATTTGTTTTACTAAAATTCTTTCAAATCTGATAACTTCAATTTGAACTTGAGCAAAGAATTTAAGAGGAATGTCACAATATTTACCTCGAGAGTTTTTGTCTCTTTGACTTAAATATTGATTTTGCAATAGAAAATACTTTCTGAAATATTTTCAAAAATATCTCCTATTTCTATGAAACAACTTTTAGTGGTATCAGCAAAGCCTCCCAGGTTCGACAAAGGAGGATTTTCTGCCTCTACTGCCCACTCGAGATTTGTAAACTTTTTCTTTGATTTCTAAAATACATTTTATACCACATCAATGATTCCACAAAGCTGTCAGAATCAAACCACTTGAGAGAAAGAGTTCTGAAATTTCCAAAATTCAATTCAGCAGCCCTTTTCAACGCCAACACTTTTGAACAGAAAGTTCAGTATATCGTTACAGCTGTTACTATTTCCTTTATTCAAATATCTGTCCTCAGTTCCTGAGTATGGAATCAGATTTTACTACTTTCTAACATCTACTCGCTTGGTTCATATTTGAGTGGCAAATTTTTTTTCATATCAAAAATGGATGTTTGAATTCCCATTTCTATCATAACGAATGCAATAATAATCCTAATTATATATCAGACATTTCCAAAGTTTCAAGGTTTCGCAGCTGTAAAATATGCGCTTAGTAAAAGACATAACCAAACTGTACCCGAACATTACACTTATGGGTTTTTGTTAAATGTAAGTGTTGGAAGGAAGCCACTTTCTATCATTTATTCATTTCATATAATTCAGCTGGTTGCGAGTGGCGACGGCAGTTTTCTGTTTACATTTATGTTTGAGCGGAAAGAGAAGTTTGTGTTTATCGTCATTAATGTAGTACGTTACTATCACTATCATTTTTAAATTTCTGTACAATAAATAGTTAAAGAGAGTCTATTTGGTCTACAGTCATAACAGTAAGCGATATTAAATTTTATGGGATAGGTATATACAACTACAAGAACATGCATTTTTTATTGAGTTTTATGTAAGCCATATAGGTTTATAACTAATCCACATTAGATAAATAGGTCTAAAAGGGTCAATTAACAAAAATATTATTTATTGTAATTATTATTATTTGTAAGAAATTAACAATCCATAACATCTTCATACATCTCTGCCCCTTTCAATCTAATCAAAAACATATCTGAAGTTTGTCTCAGCCTTTTACTATTCCCAAAGCATGGTCATTTTAAAATAATAATAATTATTATTTATAATTTATTAATAAATATTTCATATTAATTTTAAATTTTGATGGTTGTAGCTTTTTTTTTTCATCTAAATGCACAGCGGTAAATAATATTTTAGTGGTCATACATCTGGGATAAATTATTATAATCCATGGTAGTATATTAAACTTAATTTTGTTGTTACATTTCTTAATGAAATATATAATTATTACAAAAGAGGCAATCCCGTTAGTTTTTTAGTTGCTAATCCTTCAGTTTTTATGAGTACTTCCTTATTTTGCATGTGGAATATATGCTAGCTGAATATTGCTGGTCTGTTATCAGGGACATACCAACAAATGTCTACAAGAGGAAACGGCCAAAAAATTATTTTAGTGTTAGTGTTTTCAATAATCAAGCCTCTTTTACATTTCTCTGTAACCAATACTGTACATCAAATTTGAACTTTTCTCTGTCCTTTAGATGAAAAGATGTGATTCTGTATAAACAAAAGGTGATTGATTCATATATCAAAACCAAAGTGGTCCATCACGTACCGTTTTAGTAGGAGACCCACTTCTCATATTTATACAAACTGGTTACAGAGAAATGTAACAGAGGCTTGATTATAGAAAACACAAACACTAAAATGATTTTTTGGCTGTTTCCTCTTGTAGACATCTGTTGGTGTGTCCCTGATAACATACCAGCAATGTTCAGCTAGCATATTTCCATTCCATCGTCCACTGTAACGCTTTTCAAACATAGAGATGTCCTGGTGAAACATTTACCCATGCTCACCACTAATTGCATCAAGGTTTTGAGGAAAGAACTCTAGATGTGAGTTCAAAAAGTGTAGTTTTAAAGACATATTGCAACCTATAACAGGAAAGCATTTCACCAGGTCACCAACAAGATGTTCATAGTTTTCAGCTTTCTCATTTCCAAGGAAACGTGAGCACAGTGATTTGAATGCCAGCCAGCTTTATTTTTCTGCTTGTGACTGTTTATTTTCAAACTCTTCATCATGAAAGACTGCTTTAATTTGTGAACCAGTAAAAAACCCTTCTTTTACCTTTTCCTCACTTAAATTTTTGAATTTGTTCCGGAGATGCAAGAAAGCCACTCTTTCTCTGTCCAGAGCTTTTACAAATATTTTCATTAAACCGAGTTTAATGTGCAATGGTGGAAGAAAGACCCATTGCGGATTCATAAGTGGTTCATGTGATATGTTTTTGATGCCAGGAATGAAGTTTTTTCTTGGAGGCCACTGTTTACGGATGTAGTGATTTTTTCTGTCACGGCTGTCCCATTCAAAGAGAAAGCAACAGAATTTAGTGTATCCCTATTTCATGCCTGTTAATATCCCAATGACTTTCAAATCCCCACAAATGTGCCATTTGAATTTAGTGTACTCAATTAACTTCAGTATAGCACTCATAACTTCGTAAGTTCCCTTTGTATTTGTAGAATATGCTACAGGAACAGACAGACAAACATTGCCTATATGGAGGAGCACTGCTTTGAGACTATGTTTGGACGAGTCAATAAACAGGCTCCACTCTGCTGGATTATGTTCATGTCTCAATGCCTGAAATAGGCCATTCACATCACAGCAATATACGATGTCTTCTTTCTCCGCAAAATAGTCTACAAAATGGCTTTGTCGTCTTCTAAATAAACTTATTTTGTGTAGCGGCGCTTCTCGCTGCAGTATAGATTTCCATTGCTAAAATGTGGATTTTTGGGGAAAATGGTGCGTAGTAAACAAAAAATAATTACAGATTCGTTATTTTCAGCCACAAATATACAAGAAACACTCATTTTCATCTGAAGGACATTTTTCATGCTGTACAGTTTTTATGAGCTTTTAAATTTAGAAAAAAAGATAGAATTCAAATTAAGATCTAAAAGAAGATTCTAATTAAGGTAGATTCTAATAAATTCTAATAAAGATCTAAAAGATTATAATTTGAACAAACATTATGTTGCCTATTTGATTCAATAAATTTGTAAACAAGAACAAGAATACCATAATATTAAACAGTTTCATATTACAACAAAATGTACATCTGCAAAACATTTAACACAAATTAATTATTAAAGTAATCCAAATAAGAAAGTAATTTTATACTTTTACGGTATTATCTAGATTATTTTAAGTTTACGCTGATGAAAGAATACTCTCTATACACATTCATAGTAAATTTATCTTCATGTTTAAAAAAAAAAAATGTTTTGCATAGCAAATTTAATGTTATTCCAATTATTGAACTCGAAAGATATAAATAGAGAAAGGCGAATAAAAATAAATAATTTAGCGTATAAGTAATCGGAGAAAAAGGAAAGTCAATACAGTATTTCAATCTATTTAGCCTTTTATAATAAATATAGTCAGCGTTTAACAATGCTACTAAGTTTGATAACAATGGCCGTTCCAATTTATATTGATGCAAGCTTGTATGTCAATTTATTTTCGAGAAATGAAAGAAGTTAGTTCGGAAATTAGCTGGCATTATTGATCTTCAATGACGGTAAGTTTCATTTTTTGCACGCCATTCATGAATTAACAAACGCAAAATTAGATGCATGAACATTTGAGGGGTTATTTCAAATATCACGCTAATCCTGTGTAGTGGACTGTACTTTTAACCGCACGCACTCAAATGGTATGAATAAAAATGTCATGACTTTTCGTTATTTTGGGGGACTATGTGCGACAGAAGCATAACATTCAGATATTCTGTCACCTGTGGTGTGACAAATGACTTTTACTTTTTGGCTACGGAACTGTAAGTTGTTATTATTTATAAGGCATATTTACTAGGGAAGTGATTTTATTATTGTTCTTTTTGACAATAAAATGTTTTTTTAATGTTGACCTATAGTTGTGGGAAAAGATTATTGGAATAGTTTTACCAAAAGTGAAAGCAAATCGTAGTGGTATTACAACTAAGAACGCCAGTCCAATAAATTAGTGATCCTGGGTTCGAATGGTAGACGAAACTGGGTAGTGTTTTAAAAATGCTTGAACATAAAATGTTAAACAATGTCACAGAATATGTTAAAAATTTATTAAGATATATTAACCTAAGGACTAACTGAACCCTTCGGGGTTTAGAAGGATTCTTGGGGGGGGGGGGGATTAAAACAGAATTTCTTCAATAATAAACTTACTCGACAACTAATTAACTATTTACAGCAAGTAAGATACAATGGCTCACAGTCAGTATTTAGACAACAATCAGTATTTAGACAACGATCATTCCCCTAAACCGAAGTTATATCTAGCCATTAGATAAACTGAAAATTAGTTCCGTTTATGGAACCATAATTTTCTGCGGCCCGAGGTGGTCTGGTGGTAGGGCGTTGTGCTTCGAAAAGGGGGTCTACATTTCGAATCCTGACGTACGCCATTAAATATCCTCGTGTCTAGGCCGGATATTAGTACGTTAAATCCGTAGACCGCAAGGACCTTCTATGAGGTCAGTGAGTGGGCGAAGGTATAAACACCCGTCGGATGTTCGGTCATAATTGTGGTGGCACCTGGCTAAATCGGACTCTCATCCCTTGTTGTGCCATTAAAAACTGCAGCTTATACCTTATCCCGCAACCATATATGGAACAATTCTGGAATACTCAGGCCCTTGGTTATAAGTCACAACAACGTAACATAATTTTCTGGAATCTGTGTCATCTTTGGTACGTTATAAATGTTTCAATGTACTATAAAATGGTGGTTAGACCACAGATGTAATTTACTTATTTAATCGATAATTGTTTCGCATTATAAAATAAGCTAATTAATTTAGTGACTGTTAAACATATTCACCCTTCCTTTCAATCCTTATCACGAGATCCTGGGAATTACTTAATTTTCAGACATGAAATTCGTTTAAGTATACCACCGTCTATCTGTTTTACATCAGCCTCTATTTAATTTAAACAACCCATTTAGGGTGATATTATCTAACGAAATTTCGAGACTGTAGTTTTAAATCTGAACAGCGATAAAACTTACGTCGCTTTTAATCGTTATATTTAAAATATTACCGAGCAGTTATTTAAATTACTGAACGAAATAATATTTCATGTCCTATTTAACAAAAAATTATTCATATGTTTTTACTTCACTTCAGAACTTATTTTAATAAAGGAATTAGCTCTCTTAGAATTGTTCTTTTCCTTTTACTAATGTAAATGCACGTTTTAAAGTATTGTGGTTAGGAGAAAGACGGGGATTTTTCTTATACAATAAAAATTTAGGAAGTTTTAATTTTCCTTTCTTTAACATGTCACTTAAATTTTAATAAATACTTTCAAACGTTAATTCTCCATTAAAATCGTCTAATGCTTGTTTTAGTCTTCAGTTTAGTAAACTTTATAGGGAAATATTAAATTTATTTAGAGTTTTACACTTTCTAAGGTACCATTTTAAAATGACTTATTTGTAAATTTTTTTAATATAAAATTGAAAATTGGATTAAGTACTTTAAAAATATGTGAAAAGAATAAACTTGATGTTCATATTACAACAATCTAGGAAAATAATTATTAAGTATAATAAACTAAGTGGAATAAATAAGTACAGTCGATTAAAATCAATAAATTGAACACTGTGAGATTTTTTTTCATTTGAAAGGCCGAGTATTATGCAATTAAAACATCTTTCTACAAAACACACCGAGGCTATTATTAATAAACGTATATGCTATGTATATTAAAAAATGAAACAATTTTTAAGCATTCCTGATAATCTGTATATTTACTAATGTCTGAATCAGAAAACATGAAATTAAAGCGTAATTTTTATTAAAATGGTGGAAAACTGTACAATACCGATACTAAAAAAATTGAAAAGTTCCAAGTATTGCAATAGTTTTTGCTTAAGATTGTAGTTGAAGGGATCATAAGAGAAGATTCAACATTAATATCCTAGTTATGAGCTGTCTATTTTACGTAGAACTTTTCAAAAGAGCTCATACCTCATGAATATCATTTGCAAGAAATATCACGATATATCAAACATGTGTATCTCAATATAATTATGCACACATACTTGCATCTTAAACTTTGCAACTGGAAGACGGTCGCATAAATTTTAAAAAGCATTATATTCAGAGTTTGAAATAAAGTTAAAACTGAGATATAATTTCTAGTAATTTAGCAATTTTGAGTTTACAAAATGGAATCTAAAAAGTGTATTAACAACTTACTGCAGAGATTAATGAACTTCAGCTTCAGAGGAACTCAAACTGCGGTTTCAAAATCCTGTTTAAATGCAATTATATTTATGAAGATACATTTAACGAATTTAGAAATTAATGTTTTATCCTGAAGTTGTATTTGAAAACATGACTAAACCTGAAAAGAGGTAACGAATTAAAAATGATAAATTACTTCTTAGAAAAGTTTTAAAACCTTCAAACAGAAAACAATGCATTTAAGAACTCCTTTCAAGATATATAACTTTACAGCAGTAGACTGACATCAGAAAAAATAATAAAAATACTGTTTTCGCATATCCAAAACGTTTTGTAGAGCTACTACATTCGTGTATCATTTCATTCACTAAAAATGCATATCATTCACTAAAAAATGGGACCGAATAAGAGAAATGCAATAACTCCTATATATGAAAGTATAGAATAAGTTAAACGTTCTGGAGCGTGAAAAAATTCTTTTAGCATTTAGCTTGATATTTTGAGCTTCTTTAAAGATGTCTTGTTGCATATCTCTATGTTTTGCCCATTTTTGCCACATTCATTGGTCTAGCTAGAACATCTTTTACCAACCGTTCTACTACTTTTTTCTCTTATACTATGTATAATACTTTTTATTATTTAATACTTTTCTAACTTTACTTATATTATTAAATTCCTATAGCAGTTTTAAGATCTTTTAAAATTGGCTGATTACTTTCATAGATCAATATATAGTCGTACCTCTATTTCACGAAGTCGCTAAATCCCGAAAAAAGTTTGCTATATGGAAAATGCTTTAAATAGAGATTTACCTTTTAAAATACTTTAAACTACACAAGACAGATTTTAAATTTATAAACACTAATTATTTTTAATAAAAGAAATTAATCACACCTTCATTTTGTAAATTAATGTCTATTTGTTTTATATATCATACCCATCAAACAGAAATCTGCAAGGTAAACAAGAATAAAGCAAAACATTGTCCAAGGAATACACTGTATTTTCAGAAAAAAATTATATTAAAATTAATGAATTTTAATGACATTATCGCATTTATTATAACAAGTAATTCTAAGCTTACATTACTACATGCGTCCTTAAATTTAATTACTGATAAAGTTTGTTAATTTTGTCTGAGTTTTTGGTTTGAAAAAGTGTTTTTCTCATAATACGTCTCGCGTCTTTGCAATACACCAAAAACCCCTTCAGGCGTATTTTCTTCAAACTGTAATCCGCGTCGGAATGTGTTAAAAGAAAGTTAATGTGTTAAATGTGTTAAAAGAAAGAATTAGTTTGAAATGCTCAGAAATATTTTGAGAAATATGGAGAAAAAAGTATTGGATCACAAGAAAAAGTTCGTTAAATAGAGAATGCACTTCGCTATTTGGAGGTTATTTTACGAAGAAATTCGCAAAACGTTCTTGGTTCCAAGGAAAAGTTCGCAAAATAGAGAAATTCGCAAAATAGAGGTTTGTTAAATATAGGTCCGACTGTACTTATATTTAATAAATTTAAATGGAAATAAGATTAAATCATATAAATACTTATATGGCATAATAATTTATTCCTATTCATTCACAGAAGGGAATGGATACATGTGTTGTATGTATACAGAATTCGTATCAACAAATTATAAAGCGGTGTAAAAATCGCGGTTATGACATTTCAAAAAAAGGTATTCATAATATATTAAATTTGATGGGGAAAAAGTCTAACTGAAAGTAAAAATGAAAATATGACCGCGAAACCTCATCCTAAGACTGTTTGAACGCAGGTAAATATCAAGAAAGTGAAGTCTCTGATCCTAAAATTAAATCCGCAAACTCAAAGATCCATTGCATCGAAACTAGGAATGTCTTCTGGCACTGTAGGTAAAATCATTCATAAAGATTTGAAGTTAAAAAGATGCTTAAACCTAAAGTTCATCTGCTTTTGCCAAGGCATATTGCTGAAAGAAAAACAAATTGTAGAAAATTATATGGAAAACACCTAGCTGCTGAGAAAAAGAAATTTTTGGTAATACTCGATGAGGCATGGTGTCACGGGGTAAATTACCGCGACATTTGAAAACAGATTAAGAAATGGAATAAAGAAGAAAGCGGGAGAATAGCAAAGCGGAATTGAAAAATGAGTACGGCAAAAGACCGCGACAAGAATTGATGAAGGCAGGAAATGAATAAACGATAGAGTTAGCCAATTTCTAAGGAGAAGGATACTTAGGCAATTACGGATTAAAAAGGCACACAGCAAAGAGGAATGGCAGATGTGAACAGATAATAAGTGAAGTAAGAAGACAGGTTAACGAAGAGGAACGATGTGTTGGGGCTATTTGGCTAAGAAAAGAGGAAATGTGAAACAGATGCAGAATATGGAAGATGGCCGTGGGAACGGTGTGTTAATGACATAAAATGCCACACCTACGACAGGGTGAAGAGTAAGACATATGGCAGAAATGAATAATCCAATAGAAGAGAAGTAAAAATAGTGGTCGACCAATTGAAGAAGAAGGCGGTATTTTGGAAGCAAGATTTAGACCCAAAAGCAAAATTTAGACCCCCCCCAAAAAAAGGAAAGGGATATAGACACTTTTGCGCTCCGACATAGAGATGTGTAGACTGACGGAGAAGCAGAGGTATTTTTAGAGTACGAGCGACACGCAATGAAAAGAGAGATAGCTGCAGGACTTAGAGTGATACCCAAATGAGTAGTGCCAGATAGAATAGAAGGAGATGACGATGAGACCCCACAACTAGATAAGAAAGGATGAGCATAGTCATAATTCCTGCGACTGAATAAAGAAGGAAATAGCCTTTTTCATGATCGCAATCCCGACAGAGCAGACAGCCCAGATAATCAACTCCTAGCCAGCAGAAGTCCAGTGAATGAGGCCGAACTGGCAACTGAATGAAAGGACAGAACCACTCCCCAGGGACCGATTGACTGACCCCATCATAGTTCGACGACCACCCACCGATGACAGACCGTATTTTGATCGAGTATGCAGATTTGTAAGTGATCGCCTCCTACCCAGCAACGTTAGCAGAGTGTGATGTTAAAAGATCCATCAGCGAAGGTATTGTGCAGTCTTTTATTGATCCCTAATGAACGTGTATGTAGCGTGCCTCTCATCCTAAGGTCAGTTTTTCTATGAGTAAAATACATGATGTTGAATTAAATGAATATATTTAAAATGATTCTAGGGTACCTCACAACGTAAATAAATAATCAATATGAATATAATATATGCATGATTGGTATACGTAACAGTAATTATTAAGTAAATACTATAAGTTGCAATTATGAATTATATATGTATGTGTGAACATTCAATAAATTCATCTGTTATTAATCAATCAGATAATCTGTGATTTCTACAAACACAACGCATGATACTAATGTTTTCTTTTTGGTTGGTCAAACAGATAGTAATGAGTTAATTAATAGTTTGGAAATACACTCCAAATTAACTACTGTGACCAGCATAATATACGATCACGAATAATCCATAAACTAGTATACACTAAAGTGCCACTGAATTAGGGATACCTACCTAGTAACGAGTTGGGCCTCCTCTGGCCTTGATAACGGCTGCCACACGACGAGGCATAGATTCAACAAGTTTCTGGAAACGTTCCACGGGAATGGCTTGCCAAATATTGGCTAAAGCTGTCCATAATTCAGTAAGGTTCTTTGGTGCTGTGTGATGGCCTTTCACGCCTTGTTCCAAAACATCCCAAAGATGCTCAATAGGATTTAAGTCAGGACTTCTAGGTGGCCAATTCATGACAGAGAAGTCAGAGGAATGCTCATCTAACCAGCCAGTAGCCAACCGGGACTTGTGAGAGGTACAGTTGTCTTGCTGGAAAACTCCATTACCGTGCGGATAACAGAACAGCATAAACGGATGGAGGTGATCACCCAGCAACTCTACGTACCGAATTGCATTGAGGGAGGTTGGTACACGCACCAAAGATTCCAAACTGTGCCACGAAAAAACACCCCAGACCATGATTGAGATACCATGCCCTTGTACAGTTCCAGCCAGGCATTCAAGATCCATAACTTCATGAGCCTGATGCCATATTCTCAGCCTCCCGTCGGCGTTAAGTAGTCGGAATCGAGACTCATCACTCCATGCTACTCGTTTCCAGTCCTCTACACTCCAGTCTCTGTGCTCTCTTGCCCAGGCAAGACGTGCAGCCCGATGGCGCGTATAGAGCAATGGTACTCTCGTAGGTCGACGGCTCCCGAAACCCATACGGTGAAGCGAGCGTTTCACAGTCCGTTTACTGACTGTACGACTGGCACCGTCATTAAACTGGGTGGTAATTTGAGCTAATGTTTGGCTTCGCTGGCTACGTACAATACGCCTGAGCCGTCTCTCACCACGCACTGTCAAGGCTAATTGTCCTTTGCAGTTTGCCCGATCGCTAGTTTTTTTTCCACCATCCATGTATTCTTGGTATACTCTTGACACTGTCAACCTTGAAAATCCTAGCTGTCTGACGATTTCGGAAATTGAATGGCCCATGCGTCGCGCACCTACGATTTGTCCGCGATCGAAGGCGTCTAAATCAGGCAGTTTACCCATACTGGCAATTCCAACAACTAATTCAGAACAACCACAGTACGCGCTATATATGCAGTTACCACAGCGTCCTCACTTGCGCATACATGATGCGCAGCGCTACACAATTTGCATAGGCTTTGCTATCCCTAATTCAGTGGCACTTCAGTGTATTTGGTCCCATGACCTTACTCCTAGCTCCCATCACAACGAAGTCTATTATACATAGGTGTATTTAAGTGACTATAATAAAAAAAGATCAATTTTCTATTGCTCAACTGACGGGAATGACCGTACGAAATGGCTTCGCCAGTGTACAGAAAAGTTCCCAAAGCGATTCATGATAGTTTTCAGGATTTTGTTACAACGGAAAATTTAAAATCAAAAAGTCTTAAGTAAAGCCAATTTTAATTCACTCTTCTATCAGCAGAATATTTTAGAACCAATTTTTGAAGAGGAAATTCTAGCCTTACATGGAAAGGATATTGATAAATTTGAGCTTCGTGTGGACAAAGCCTCTAGGCACGCGTCTAAATCAACTGCCGCTTATTTAGCAAAGAAAGAATCAGAAATAGGAATAAAGTGTATCCCATTTAATGAAATACCTGTAAAATCACCTAACGCTTCTCCAATGGACTTTTGCGCTTCCGATTTATTAAACGAGCCTTGGGAAAACGGCATCCAAGAACGCTGAACGGACTTTGAAAAATGGTCCAAGAGGAATGGGGTAAAATTGACATGACAGTGCTAATAAAAAGTTTACTGTCATGGAAAATACGAGCTACATGTATTGTCAAGAATCATGGCTATCATATAGACTCAAATCTCCGCAAAAAACGGCATTTTTACATAAAACTTAACTATCAAAATCGTTTCCAAAAAGTGCGAACGACCTGTATTTCTCCTCGGAAAGCGCAGTTACGTAACCTTCGAGCCATCTATCAAATTTAGGAGCCATTTTCAAAATAAATCTTTTATTTTACATTCCAATCAAAACAAAACAGTAGCAGCTGATTTTTCTGAAGTTGATAAATTTTTATTTCAAAATACGAACGACAAAAATAAATTACCAAATCGTTTCCATAAAGTCCGAATGACCTTTTGTAAATGTGTTTCAGTTGTTTAATAAATCATAGATTTAAAATAGAAAAAATTCTATTAAAAAACTCGGGCAGAATTTTCAAGTAGATTTTAAGAATTTTTACATTTTAAACTAAGCATAAAATGTTAATTGTCCAAGAGACAAGATCTTAAACAGATCCTTTTAATCTTAGGGATTACCCGAGCAGGAAATTTCCCGTTCATTTGGATATTGATAATAACAACAAAATTAAAGATTTCAATTTGAAAAACTATATTAACTTTAACATATCTGCTTGACTTTTGTACATTTTGATTGTGGATTAAAATATTCACTTTGAACACAAAAGATCTATTTAGCTTCTTATACAGTACAGAAAATTCTAGTTGAATAGAAATTTTAAAATAATATTAAGAATTTTTTTGACGTGAAACAATAATTTTTATTTATTCCTTTTACACAAATGTTTTCCTTTTGTGTGAAGAAATGTCCCAATAAAATCAATGAGTATGACGATATGTTCTTTCAAATACAAACTAGATCAATCTTTTAGAGTAATATTTAACGCCTTAATTCATTAAGATCACCTCTTCTCTGCTCGTGGCCATAAATCCATTGCCTTACTCATTCACGGAAAATGTAATAAATGACTGAAACTGTCAGTACCTGTCCATTGAATTTCTTGAACGCTGTCAAAACATTAATCATCACAAGAGAAGTTAAACATCGACGAAACTTCATTATTACAATGCAAGCTTGCGTTTGTTCCTTAGTGAATAATGAAGGTATATGGGTATGACGTAAGGCCAATATATGCTACATAGTGCCATGGAAACCAATGAAGCTTTCATTAAATATAATGAATCTCACCAGGCTTCCACATTTTCTCCTAAACTGCTTATTGCTAGTCTAAAACGAGATTAGTTGGCAGTTTGTAGCAGAAAAAAGATTATTAACACTCAAATTATAGTCACTAGGATTTCTGGAAAAGCGAAGATGGGAAGGCCTTAAAATAAAAATACATTGGTGTGTGAATTAATTGCTATTTGAGATAATAGTTGAATTTAATTCTTGGCTAACGGCTGATATTCCTGAAACTAGAAGGTAACCCGTCATTTTGACGTCATAATACTAATAATGACGTCATAATGGAAAAAGTATATGAAAGTTAAAAAATATCCCGAATTATCTAACAATATTGCATTTAATCCACACCTTGTAAAAGCAAACCCTTTCATTATTTTTTATTTATTTAGTTTTTCATGCGATTGGAGTAGTAGACTGCCATCCAGTTTTTTACAGCTCACTACGCGATATGAATACTTGAGCTACTTGATTCATTCGCATTCAAGTTTGTGTACTTTCAGAATTCATCACAAAAGTAAACAGATTTATAAAAACTGTTAAATATGCAGCTAAAAGCATCCATTTTTTTATTTCTGAATGTTTTATAGAAAAATAAGGCTGAAAAAACGTGATTTGATGGAGAAGATATTAGTTTTTAGGTAAGAAAAAATTCTGATCCACATCTGAAATTGAAATTAAGCCTAACCGGCTGTTTGTTTACTGAGGGCTTCAATTGAAAGATGAGTACAGCCCGGAAGTGTTATACAGAGACAACGGCTATTATATATATAATTTTATGATGTAAATAAATATGATGTAATAATTATAATGAAAGCAAATATAAACTATGTATTCAGCATTTTAATAAACTACCTCAATAGTTATCGAGTTTCCTAGCTTTATTTAAGAATTCTGTAAATCCAATATACAAATATTTATCTACAAACTAGCGCTATTCTTTTCTCTACCATTTAACTTTTTTCAAAGATGTAGTTAAGCCTTTCATCTTATAAGGAATCATTATAACTCTCTAGTATTCTTATGTCTAAGATCAACAATAAACTACAGCTGCTGAGTCCATAAAGCTCCCATAATAGGGATCTGCGATTTTTGCGAACTACTGTACAAATCATTAAGAAGTTCATCACAGAAAACGTATTTCCCTGACAAGAGTTCCCTAATGAAAATCTAGTATTTTAATTACCAAAGCTTAAAACTCCACTCTAAGCATACTTATTTGAGTTACCTGACTAACATATGATAATTTTTCACAGCTTATTTAGATTCGCAGTTTGTTGGCGATAATCTTTTCTTCGCTTTTGTACGTATGCAGGTAAAATTTAGCATTAGTTTGTCTTCATTACAGCCATATACAATACTCCAATGCAGTTTGTACGCGTTTAGCCCTTATGATCTTGGGAGAAACAAATTTTATAAAATCGTAAAATCTCTTGAACGCATGAAATTTTACACTTTAAAATTACTTTACTTTCAACTGAATAAAAAGTCTATCATCTATTCTTGTATTGCTTCCTTGGGGGGGGGGGAATCAGAATTAAGTCAAAATAAATTAACTAAAGTCTCAGGAAGTGTGAGTAACTTACAATTTTTATTGTCCATCTACTATCAAGGTTTGAATGCAGAAAATGCAGGCTAGCCAAACTATTTTGTAGCAATACGTGTATTCATTTGTCTCAAAATGTAGTATATAACTAATACAGTTTATAGTTTTCTTTACTCAAGGGTATTGGGTATTTTTTACTTATGATAAATATTTGCAAAAAAAAAATTCATGTGTAATCATGATAAGTTCTGATTTAATAAAGAAAAAAAATCTATTATGCAATTATATGTGTATAATTTATTGCTAATTATAAATGAGTTCTCAAAACAACAAACACTTATTTCTAAATCTGTGTATTTGAATCTAAGAAAGAAAAGGAAAAGTTATTTAGTTTTAAGATGAAGAATTATAATTTCGTGATAAATAATTTCTAGGTGCAAAAAAAAAATATTACATTAAGCTGTTCATATCTAAAAATATGTTTCAGTGGTAAATATTATTTTCTGTAAAGCTGCCTCCCCTGCTTATTTCTTTAGGACACATAAAATAGCATTATATTTACGTAACCATTTAACAAATTAGAATCTCTGACAACAAAACTAATTCAAGAAAATTAACACAACTGCTTTTTTAAACTAATCATTGCAAACAAAGTAAAAGTATTAACGCTTGTAAAATTATATCGGAACTGACTACGACGACTTAAATATTAATAAATACACTCTACCCACGCTAATTTATGAACTCGTAAAATAAAATGCACCGTGCAACAATCTTATTTCGCTATAAATTGCTCAAGATTTTTGTTTCTGTCCTCCTTTTTTCATATGTTAGGAGGCCTTATTTTGTCGTTTTGAGGTTTCGCACAATTCTTCAGATGTTAAAGAATTCATGGTAAAGTGACTAGAGACTTCAGCTTTAATATATTAATATATTTCTCAGAAAACCCCAACAAAATGACAACTCGAATTCTTTTCTATGAACACTATACAGTCAAGGACAAAAATTTCAATAAATTCACGTTCAAAACTTGGCTAAAGGATGTCAAAACGCAAGTTTCAAATTAATGCTTTAGAAACGCGCATATCAAATATATGAGTGATATAAAATCGCAGGGAGTAACATTCATTAGCTTTAAGGTCAACACAAGTTCCAGATAAACAAAAGGTCCCATTTTGCATCTCGGGCCGGTAAAAGCATTCAAAAGTTTGGGAAAATGGTAAAAGTTCAGCCAACTACTGTAAAAGTGGATATAATTATAAAGAACCTTTATTATACGAACTAGTTGGGGCTTAGAGAGATTTGGAAAATCGAAAATTTCAAATAATCAGTTAACAATAGTTTATTTTTAGGATGTAAAAGCCCACCAATACGTTTAATGTGATCAGTTTATGAATGCAAGCACCTAAAAACTACTGGAGTTTGTCGCATTAAATTTAATATCAAATTGCATGTTAATCAAGAATCATGGTAATCAAAAATAATCAAATTTCATTGGATGCGTGTACGATTTTAAATCACAGCATTTCGTGAGTATTTTAGCATTAGTTGTTGAAATGGGCTAGCATAAGGTCGAAACTCCAGCAAAAACAAACTTTCTGAGGGCAATGTCTAAAATTCACAGTATGTCAAAGCCGACGTTACTTCGTTGGTCCTATCGTCATCATTTTCATTGTTTTCAATGCCTTTAACATATACTTGAGAAACAAGTTCGATACAGTCCAAGTATCCTCCAAACATCCTGGATTCTAATTGATTATTTTAGACACAGACATACACATTGGCATCATAGCATTTTTCCCTCTGAGTAACTATCTGAAATAGAGCTATTAATTTACAGGGGTTACAAGCTTCATAAGCCCAAGTCTACAACCTAAGTCCCACCAAGATGAAATTTCAATATTTTAAACACTGTTGAAATATGAAAGGTGAAAGGAATTTTTGGCTGATCTATAACTTTAGTTAATCAAGCTCTGATTGTATATTTCTGTGAAGCAAATGATCTACAAATACTCACTAACAGAATGCCAAAATAATTTTATGTAGTTAAGTATTGGACATACCGACTTTGTAACCAAACATAAAATAAATATGTGCAAATTTTATTATTTCTATGTCATGAAATATTTATCAGTTAAATTAGATATCAAAAGCTTTACCACTGAAAGAGAAGATTTTTTTCCAACAATGCACGAAACCCTTTGTTCCTGTTTTGAACGACGAATTATCAAAGCTCCACAGATAAGTATGTTGGAATACCTCCGCACTCCCTCTGTTATGCCACGCATGACATTTTTCTCCCTACTTGCATGAAAATGACTTCGAAAAACATTACCGATGCCGACGAGAGCAGAATGACAACCATATTGAATAAGATGCTAGAAAATTGCCTTCATATCTCTTTACCTAGCCATGAAAATACATACTACAGAAGTTCACAAGGGCACCATTTCGAAGCATATCGTAATAAATATGGGTTGGAAAGTATATTTATTCTATACTTCAGCATTATCTAAACCTTTCAGAGAGGAGTTTGTTGTATGTTTCTCTCAAGAAAAACATTTCCTCTTTTTTCTTGATGTACAAAATTGTATCTTTCACATATTATTTCAACAAAGGAATTTGAGTCAAAATGAGCTAATTTTATTTCTGGTTAAAATATAATTATATCTATCTTGTTTCCTTCAGTAAACAAGAACCCACAAACATTTCCACTTTAAATGTGTCCAAACTAACACTTTGTAATCGATAGAAGGAATAAATGAAGGAAAGTTGTAATCGATCAATCCAATAACATCGATGAGAGGATTGTTTTGTACCAGGGGAACCAATTACAGTAAAAAGACAGGCACGCTGCACTTTAAATGCTATTAATCTATGACAATAACGCAAAAATCATATTTATCAATTCAAAATAAAAGAAGTTGGAAGACATTTGTCTTGTTTAAAAAAAAGAAATATGTATTAATAGCTTTCATCACCCAGAAATAAAAATACCAACAGCGTAGATTCTCGGTATCAGATGACTACCTGTTATTTGATGAAAAAACAACTAATGACTGGGTAGACTAGTTACACTTCGTTTTGACTAATTTAACTTATTTTCAAACTTGTAAGTTTGTTTCCCTTTAGTAAACCCTAATATGCTATAGGAGTGACCCAATACTTCACTTTCACAGATTCTATCCGTTTTATCAAATAGAATAGCTTCCTGGGTGCTTTGCTTTCAGATGCCCAAACAGATGCACATTTATTATTTGTACAAATAGATTAGCATCTATTTCCACATCTATTTTTTGTATGCACATATTAACAAATATTTGTACATCTATTATTTTGCATGCATTTGCAGATTAGTTGAAATTTATAAGAATAACAATTTAAAGAGAGAAACGTAATAGGACAGAGGCACGTGTTTTTGAACATTTTGATTCTTGGATCGGTGGTATTTCATTATATGGATTGATGGATCTAAAAAACTTCAGAACCATTTACACTAACTAAATAAACTTCAGGAAAACATTCTATAAAGAATTAAGTTTGATATATTCATGTCTAAATATTTTGATAAATGCAGCTTTCAACAGAATTTCACTTTTAAGTATGCAATATCTACAAGATTTGTTTAATGAAATACCCTCCAAAATCAATGTTAGTTCAAAATTTTCATTTTGGCTTTAAAATAATAATTTATGACAACGTATGTTTGTAATATGAGAGCGCGTTATTGAAATGGTTATTTCTTTCCAACTTGATGCTCTTTCAGATACAATAAAAAATATCTCATTCAGTATTTTTTTCTTAGTAAATATATTGAAGGAAAACTTGTTGTAGAATACCCCAATATATATCATTGCCCATATTGGTTTGGAGTACGTGAATATTAGAAATTTAACCTTTCTAATACTTGATTGACATACGCTGATTGTTAGGATATGTTACTAAAGTTACGATTGTTAGGGTACGTTACGAAAGTTACGATTTTTAGGATACGTTACGTTTATAAATGGATGTTCTTTCTAATGATTTCCTTTAAAGCAAAGGTACAAAAAAGATCTGCTTTCAGTAACATTATGTATTGTATTATACACACTATTAGTATTTTGTGTTATTCATTTTATATTTTAGAACAATTAGGTAACAACTTTAATTTAAAATTCTCTCCTGTATTCCTTAAGAATACTGTAAAAAATAATTTTGTGTTTAAAGACCTTTAAATACACAGGTATTCTATTTTTGTGAGGTGAGTATAGTGATTTTACACCAGTACAATATGGAACTCATCCTCTTCTTGATGACTAGACAATCACCATGCACATAAAAGGTATATTTCAGAATATTTTAGTTTTAGTGATGTTTTAAATTGATTGTGCTAATTAAAAGAAATTTTAAATTAAGAATGTGTAGATAAAATATTTATAACAATAAGAGTATAAAATAAATAAATTAAGAATTAAAGAGGAAAATAATGCAATTTTTTCAGATTTTTATGCTACAAGTACATAGGTTTTCTATTTCTACTGTATTTAACATGTTTTCTTTAACAACTTGTCAGTCTCAGAGCACATTAATTTCTCTGATTTCTTAAATTAAATGTATGAGACAAAGTCAATTAAGTATGTAATAAGTACATTAAGATTAAAAATAAAGAGTACGAAATTAGTTTCACAAAAAAGTTAAACCCTTAATTTTGAGAGAATATTTTTGAATATGTGTGCATAGATTAATATGGTTATTTTACAAAGAATCAAAATAGATATTTAATGCAAAAGCCATAACGAACATAAATTATCCATTTAGATAAAAACGAAGGAATTAAAAGGGCTGTTACTTTTTCATTTTTAAAATGCTATACTTGTTAATGTTATTATCGTATTTTATGAATTTTTTCACAAAACTAAGAGAGGAAACTTATTTTTTCCTCTATTAAGATATCATATAATTCTAAGCCGTAGCATTTTAATGAGCAATTTAAAAAATTAAATAGATTTATTTCTTTTCACCCCTTTTGAATTGTAACAGACTGAGTACATATTTTAGAGAACTTTATTCAACATTAATTATAAAATTGTTCATTACATTGTTATTAAATAAAAGACATGAAACTCGCAGTTTTATCTGGTGTTAACCCACTTTTGTTTATTGTATTATAATTGATCATAGGTCAAAAAGTCATCTTAATAAAAGTAAATATATCAGTTACACCTACGCGAAAATTTCCTGTGTTATAAATACAAATACAACGTTAAAATATTATAATGCATTGCTTCCAAATTAACAAGGAACTTGAATTTCAGAGCCTGTATTAAATGACGTCATCGTGCTCGTTTGACGTCCTTTATAGCAGTCATTGATTACATATATGCATCCTACGAAATTTTATTTTTTGACAGGGTGCCTTAAGGCTGACCTTCAAATTAAGAGAAGAACTATGAACTATTCAAATTAAGTCAGCAAGAACTATGAAGAGATTATTTTGAAAACCACGCGAATATTTTTCATTCACTATGATTATAATACATAATATATATATATATATATATATATATATATATATATATATATATATATATATATATATATATATATATATATATATATACAGGTGGTTATCAAAATAATGGAAACACCTGTCAATATTAGTGGTGTTTATGAATGTGTTTCGTATTCCTTAAAAAACAAGTCTGGCCATCGTTATTTTTTTATATAATATAGTGTATGTATTATTCTACTGTCAAGTAGCATTAATGAAGCTCAAGACATCATGCTATTGGGGGGAACATCGTAAAATGTCAAACCTTGCAGACCTTGTAAAAAGGGCAATTGCTGGAGCGCGTTTAAATTGGAGTATCTGTTACTGCAACCCCCAGGCTAATTTTTTGAGCTAAGGTATCGAAAGTCATGATAGCATACAGAGTGCACAGAAAAACATCCTTTTCCAAACAGAATAGTGGACGAAAGGGAGAGCTGAGTGAAAGAGACGGACGAGGTATTGAAGCGGATTGTGACACGAAAAAAGAAAATAACTGCAACCAAAATGATCGAGAGCTCCATCGGCATCTGCCTGTTCTGGTATCAACCATTAGAGGTAAAAGGGATCTTCACAAACAAAGAATTTACGGAAGAGTAGTTATTTCCAAGCCACTTGTAATAGATGCCAATACAAAATATCGTCCACAGTGGTGCCACAAGCGCAAATCCTGGTCGAGCAATATGTCGGAAAACGGCATTTAGTCTGACGAATCATTGTTCACATTGTTCCTCGCAACAGGGCGTGCGTATGTTTGGAGAACACCTACATAAGCGTAAGATTCTGGTTGTCTCATCTCAACTGTCAATCATGGAGATAGATCTATCAGGGTTCAGGATGGCATATCATGGTTTTCTTAAGGCCCTATTGTAACCCTAAAAGGGAGATTGAATGAGAAGGACTATGTCGAAATTTTAGCTCACTAGTCCATACTATGGTGCAAACATTGTTTCTTGCAGGAGATGGCGTTCTCCGGTATGATAATCCCTCTATACATATAGCTAAATCTATCAAGTATTGGTTTGAAGAGCATGAAAAAAGAAGTCAAATATTTTATCTTGCCCTGTACAATCCCCCTGACTATAAATCATCCAACTACTGTGATCTGTATAAGTGGATAGTGCCAGGTATCGCTATCCACCACAGCATCTCTACAGGAACTTTCATGAGTTTTCCCTGAAGAATGGTATAATATATTCTTAACCACTATTTATGACTTCTATAATCCAATTCCAAGGTGAATCAGGTGGTATTACATGAAAAATGTGATCCTGCCCCGTATTAATAAAGGTTTTCATGATGTTTCTTAATGTTTCCATTATTTTGATTAACACCTGTATATATATATATATATATATATATATATATATATATATATATATATATATATATATATATATATATATATATACATATATATATACATATATATATACATATATATATATATATATATATAGATATACATATATATATGTATATATACATATATATATATATGCATATATATGTATATATATATATATATATATATATTGTGTTTGTGTGTGTGTATGCGTGTATACATATTATATGTATACGTATTATATGTATGCATGCGTATGTATGCATGCGTATATATGTATTATAATTTCCTTTAATATAACCCATTTGAATAACTTTTTCTTGGCTACAGTACTTTAATTTGTATAACACCCCTTCCATCTATTTCTCATAAAAATTATCTCTCCTTTCTCAGTGGATATACATGACTACTGTATCTCGTTAATTCAATTCCGTTTCTTGATAGGTTTCGCGAAAATTCTTCATCCTGTACTCGCAGACGTAGGAAATAAACTTAGGTAAAACGCATCTGCAAAGAATATAACTTTTTCCCTGAAACTTTTTTTATTGAAACTCGTCAAACCGCAAGAGACTTGAGATAACTTTAAGTTTAGAGGATGAAAAATTTTCCACAGAAAATGCCATTATTATCTGAGATTTTGAAGGAGTTACACGGATTTAGTGCTACGGAAAATCTGTGTCATTTTGTTCCAATTTAATGTCTAAAACAGTCTATAAAATGGTTTTTCAAACATTAAGCATACAAATTTTATTTTTAAAACTTAATGTCTATTATATATTGATATATATGCTATGTAGTATTAGATTCGCCGAATGAAAGGAGTTACTTAAATTGGCGCTTAACTTTTGTGGTGTAGGCAGACGGTGTGTGATTTTCACTGTCGTAAAAATATTAATTATAATTTTTGCTAACATAATGTTCCATTTAAAAATTCAATTTGTTAGTTCCGTTTAATGAGAGACAAATTGGATTGATAAAAAATGAGCATTTTAAAATGACAGTTGTAATCCGGTTCTACTCATAAAAACTCTTTGAATAACGATCAGCACATCTAGCTGAGTTTGTATGAAAATGATATTGCTGTCTGACAAAGAGGATTTCTAACATCATAAAATCTTTTTTTTTCTGCAAAGTTCTGAATTTTAGAACTTTACCTTTTCTTTTTGTATGAAAAAATTAAAATTGAGCTATTAGATATAAAAAATATTGATCAATCCTAATGGTTACCCAGGTTTAACGTCATTGAAGATCCCATTTCTGAAAACATATAACATAGTTTTTGACTGAGGTTTCTAAAAACGAAATTCTCAATATAAAAAGTACGTTGTGGAGAACATTTTGAATCTATTTACTTTGTAAATAGTTCTAAGTAAAGTATCAGTACAGAATTTAATGGAAGTTCTGACTATTAGCATTATGGCATAACCGGTATACAGACATCAGTGTAATACTTAGTGATTAAAACTTGTGAGGGTTGAATGGTATACATTGTTTGTAAATCAAACTTATTATGGATTAAATATATGCTTCCTTTAAATTTTTCAATTAAAATTACATTACTAACATGGTATATTTTCAAATTCACATAGAAGTAGCACATAAAGGTAACTCTCATCACCCCTAAGCACATGAGGTTGCTGCCACGTGGTTCCGAAGTTCTGTCTTTGAATGGGGTTGATGAAAAAATACTTATTTCCTTTACACATATCAAAGTACCGAGACTGTCTGCCAAAAATTTCAAGAATGTGTTCTTTTTGTTCTAATTTTATTAACGTAAAACAATCCTTATCTGCCTAACCAGTAATTTTGACCATATACTGTTGAGGTTTCCCAGTGTTCAACGATGGAGATGAATTGCCATTCTATTTGAAACATCCTTTTTTTTTCTTTGTAATTCTTAGAGAATTTTTATATGTCTTCTCCCGCTAATACTTTTTAAATTCAGAGAAATATATTTTTATCATTTATCTATTAATACAAAATTTATTAGTAACTAACAAGTTATTAATTAATCACTGGCTAATTCATATTGTCTCCTTTATTCATTAATTCATTAATACATTTATTCATCAATGTGTTTCTATTTTCGGGTTGAAAAGCTTAATTGCATATAAATATTTGATAAACTATTCAGCTTGATTAAATCGCAGTTTCTTACATCTGCTGTTCAAAACATTTTCTGTAGAATAAATTAATTTTAAAAATAAAGTAAGGCAGAATTCTATCATTTGTTGACTAACGTAAACGAAGTTAATTACATTAATTAACCTGAGAGTTTAACTAAGCATTTTGCCTGTTGTTGCGTAAAGCATCATTAAACTCCTACAAATGTCGTGCCAAACAAAGTGATTTCACCCACTAAACTTTCCCAGATCGCCATTACGTCTTTTTTTTTTTTTGAGTGTCATAAAATTTGTTTGGCTTCTTCCCTTTTTTATGTCGTATGAAGAAGTTAAATTTTTGCATGAGAATATAGTTGAACATTTTATCCTAATGATCCTATTTTTAGTTAAAATATTACATTGCTTCTATTTTTATGAATTCTGATGTCTAGGATATTTTTATTATTGATGATCCACATTTGGTTCCAGGGGAAAAAAAGGACCAAAAAATGTGACATGTTTCTGGAGTAATTTCAACTATGCCACGTTATCTATTAAAACTCTTTTCTTTTAAAAGATTAAAAGCTGTTTCTTAAATAAAACAATTTAGACGTTTCTCCAAATGCTATACGAGCAAACTCTTGAATCTAAAATTTTCCCAAAAACTAAAATCCTAATCATTAAGATCTCTTAAAAGGATTTGAAAACCTTTATTAATCTATAGTAATAACTAGAAAGAAATGACTAAATTATCAGACCAACTAACTTCCTGTTTAAATAACACGAATTTTATTTTCCTTGGTCTTCTAGAAAACATTTGTCGCGAAAAATTTTATAAAAAAATTCATAAATATTGTTGCTCAAACTCTGTCTTTTCTATTGCTCATTCTTAAATTCAGTGACTTGAAAATCAATAACGCCTCTCACTTCAGACGGAAAACAAGTGAGAAAGCACTTTGCAAATTAAAATTTACGGATTCATTTAATGAAATTCAAGAGATAACTTCATCTGCTTTTTAAAAATGATTAAAAAGTTTAAACAATAGAAAACTGCTCTAATTACTTACATTTTCCTCTTATAGTTATTTTCTCATAATTTTAGCTCGTCTTTCCTGTTCCATTGAGTACCAAACCCTGTATTACAAGAACCTGTTAACAGTATCAGAAGGATATACGAGTAATGCTCTGGCTTTAGTCCTAAGTATATATGTACATTATATTCATAAAGTGCTTTATGGATATGAAAGCTATTTATTTTCTAAAGCCACAAGTACAAAATATGGGATTACTCACTAATCATGGGATTAATCACTACGTAAGATATAACTCGCATATATAAGCAATTTCTTTGTACTTCAAACGTATATCCTACATGCTGTAAACTGAGGTACAGATGGCCTGCTTGGAAGTTTTTTTCTTAAAGGCAAGCTACCTTTTGTCTTAAGCCACTGACCCCAGCGACGAATGTTATTTCACGTAGCTGCTTTTCATTAATATGCAGGTTGTACCTAAGTTATCGATTTAAGTTTAGAAGTTCGAAGAACGACATCAACTACCCTCTGCATGGTCCGTTGCATGGTCAGCGACTTGCTGCATACGCGTTAAAACACCTCTCTACCATTCAAATATTTTTTTTCCTTTTTTCTTCAATGTGTAACCGATATCATCGCTGTATCGTATTTTGTTCATACATTATAGACATTTTTAAGAGATGGTGTTCCGAAAATGATAGTCTCACTCATTCGCCAGGTGATATGGTGTTAAGGTCACACGCTGGCTACTACGTGCAGACGTTGTGGGTTCGATTCTCATTCATATCTCTGAACTGAGAGGTGGTCATAACAATTTTTAAATTTTATCATAATTTTATGGATACCATCAGGGCAACCTTAATTCCAGCCTTATAGTTATTTTAATTTGATTAATTTGATTATATTAATTTGATTATATTAATTTGATTTTTATTTTCTTCAACTTCTTAGTGTTGCATTGCATGTCTTATTAAAGAAGAAGTCATCTATTAAAGAAGAAAACTTATAAGGTTTGACTGTATATATATATATGTGTGTGTGTGTGTGTGTACACATTAATGCTTACACACATATAAACACACAAACAATGTCTTAAATATCATCCATTACAATTCCAAAGTATCCTGAATCTATTTTAATGCATAACCTTAATGTCTGAAACGCAACTGTTTAATTAACACTTCTACACTAAATAATTAATCCCTAGGATTTAAGGCTGTTGGCTCTTCAGTTGCAACATTTTTTTCAAAGGTTCGTTATGTAAACCCATTTAACCAATCAGTGGAATTAGATTTTGGTACGCTGTCATCGGTACATTCTATCGGTTCTGTCCTAGATGGAAGTGAATGACGTATTTAATGGTTCCTATCTGTTTGTGATTGTCATGTCTATATGTAGCCTCTCGTGTCCAAATGTCATTATATTGTGTTTATCTTGGGAAATAAACATTTGTGTTACGTTATCTGTGAACTGTTTTTCTGTCTTGGTTGAGTCTCATTTGTTCATTAAAAACCCTCTTTTATGAATTTAACTTAAAATTAGGATCTCACAGATTCATCAGGGTTAGAACTAAAGATTTTAAAGAAATAGATAGGATTTGTGGTTGTATCGTGATAGTAAAATGTTTATCACGATACATTTTAAGAGGCCAACTTATCTTAAATCTTAAATAACTTCAAAATCAATAACTTTTAAGGGTACTATAATCTTATAATTCTAATCATAACTGTGTACAATAAATGCATTATTATTAATACAGATTACAACACGCAGTTTAGCAAATTGCGTCTGTATACTTAAGGATAATTTTGAAGAGTAATATCTGGAAACAACCCAAAAATATTTTCTAATAACAATTTGAAGAAATGTCATAAATATTAACACGGAGATCTCTTGAGTCAGCAACTCAATTGCATTACTTGAACAGCTTTATAGCTAGAAAAATAGTTTATTTAATTTAAATAGCGACTCATTAGTACGTAACTTGTTCGTATTAGATGGCTTTTCAGAAACATTTATTAGTTTCAGGCAGTACACAAAACCGATTACAGTATGTATGAAAGAAATCATGTTTAAACTGTTGCTATATTATTAAGTTAAATGAATACTGGCAATAAAAACTAATTACTTGAATTAGATTATTGGCCTCAAACTAAAATTTCTTGTAAAATTTCAGTTGGCGTTAACATATAAATAATAAATTTATATGGAGCAATAATGCTTGGTTCTTTAATTATTTTTGATTTAAATATTTACTTTTAGAATAAACCGTTTCAATACTTACATACTGTAAGAAAACAGAGATTTACCCAAGTAATTACTTTTCTAATTCCTGTAATATTCAGAATTCACCTTAGTTTCTACCGAGAATAAAATAAACTTTGAACTAATGCATATTTAATTCATCGGATTTAACAGATGAAACGACAGAGAAACATCTTGTGAATGCATTGTAATTTTTTTAAGATTAATGCAATTAAACTAACTCCCTTTGAAGCTTATGAAATGAGGCGCTTATTTCTGTTACTCGATTTGTTTTTTAAAAGTTTTTTTATCCTAGAGACACAACTAACTGAAAGCCAGCCATACAGTTTTTAAAAAAGAATTAATTTATTTGCCATTTTTTTTTTTTGCCTTGATTGATTCAATAAAAGACATTAAACTCAATTTATATTTTTAATATGTTTAACACGTGAAAAAGAGCATATTCCTATTTTAGTTTTCCATTGAATTTTTTATGTAATTAAAAAGTCTCCAGTTATGAATCTCTGAAATATCGGATCTGAATTGATTAGTAAATCGTGAACAGTTTATTAGTGCATTTGGAAGTAGTAACTCAATTTTAAAATATAAAATAACAGTGTCTGTATTTGATTGCTTATTTCTTAATGGGTTGATTAAAATTTCGATGTTTTAATCACTCCCATTAAGAAATAACCCCTAACCGCTTCTATCTTTTCAGACAGGTGCAGACTGCGATATTGATTTTACGTAGACATCTAGAGCAGAAATATTTATCTAGTGTAGTTTGAAGGAGGACGAAATCTGTGCAGGCAGAAATACATCAATAGGGATTGACATAATGCTATCCTAACGGTTTAAAGATTGAGATTCCGGGGAAAGGGAGAGACGAACTCCCACAGATAGCAATACTTTTCAAAAAGTAGGAGGATGGAATTTGCAGCAAAGGTAAAGATATAAAGAAAAAAAAAGGAAAGCGCGTCATGAAGCAACTAGAATTTTCATCTCATAAATTCTAAAATTTTTTTACTTTAAAATTCAAAATTTTGTAGATATCTCACTTTTGTAGATTTTTCTCCGTAATTTTAAAATAACAAAATGACATACGTGTTACATAATTTAAAGAAAGTGCTACTTTTTAGTTATAAGATTTTAGGTCATGGTCCTGGTAAAAATAACCATCGTACGTCCATGTGTCTATGCATTCCCTATAGCATAAGTGAAAACCTCTATCTACAGCTCTAAAATTGCCCTTGCATTATGAACATGATAGAACAAATACAATATCAATCCTAACATAAATCCTAGTCTCCACTTGCTAAAATTTTGCTCCACTAAAAACTGTGTATGCAGCGTCTCTAGAGAGATTCCTGATTTTAATGAAAACACTTCGAGAAATGTTTTATAATACCTTCATAATTTCTTCTCTCATGAATACTTCTTGAAAATAATTTACAGTTTTGAAAGAAGAAAATATTTAGGGATGACTGATTGATTTTAAATGTATTTAGAATGTACATTAATTGTTTACAGCAAAATATTTTTCGTGTTATTTAGTATTGGTTTCCTCAACATATTGTTGAGTATTTTGCCTGTTTTTATGATTACAAAAGGGAAATACTTTCTGCAACCATATTTTCGTTGCATTTCTTCCCGTTCAACCAATAATACTCCTATTGATCTCATAGCGATTAATGCTTAAGTTAGTTATATAATTAGCGGGTTTTTTCTTACTTTCACAAAGTACAAACAAACTGCAACATTGGGTACTATTCTGTTGAATTACTAAGAGACACTTTGAAAGTCTGTCAACTCGTAATACGAAAATATTCAACACAAGAATATCTATTAAGCTTACACATGTATCATTCAACAATGTGAAATAAAATTACTTCCGCTTGTCATTATATTCCTTTGACGATAAATGTCAATCCTGAAAAGGTTACAAAAATAAATTTTAGGTTTTTATATCTTCTGTACTATTTTATAGGCTTTTATTTTGTTTTGCTAGTAAAAACCCTATATGATTTTTAATTTCTGAAATTTTATTTTATTATAAAACCCCTTTTTGTAATATGATACATTTTTAATCGGTAGAAATCATTACATAGAACGTTATATAAGCAAATATTATGAAGAACATTACAACAGATTATCTAATTTATTTAGTCCTCTAAACTAAGATTTTACAATTGCTACTTTAAAATGAAAAAGCTCGTAATAGCACATGTAAGTATTAATTTTGATTACGTACGAGCTGTGAAGGAAGTGAAATTTTTATTTCTAAATTATATTAAAACGAGGGAGCTAAAGTACTTTTGAATCAATTTCAAAATATTGTTTTCACTAACAGTGCAAGAAGGCTACAGTTTAAACTCTAAAGCATTTTAATTTTAAACATTATAATCGGATTTTTAGGACAACACTTAAAGATTTTCAGAATTCTAATTATACCGTTTTAAATATATATATTTTGTATTTAATAGTTCATTGTCATCACTGTATGGAGAACTTCGTAAAAATTCTATAAATTGTATTGCTCTCTTGCAAACAAAAGTTTATGAAACGCAGACGTTTTTCAACAAGTTATTAATCATTCATGTTGTACACCTTTTTCTAAATAAAGCATTTCTGGATCATTTCTTTTGATACATATTTATCATTTATAGAAAATATAAAAAATACTCTTCTACATTCCATGTATTATGCAATCCAAAGGCAATAAATTTCTCCATGGCAATATTGTGTTTCCTATTCCATATTTATACCCTAGAGTTATGAGAATTCAACTGATTAATGTTTTTATTGAAGGTGAAAATGTTTTTAACGACAAAAGCTTTGCTATAAGTTGCAAATATAAACACTTTCTTAGCCGTAATATAATGGATGCCGTAAAATGCGATATAAATCACAAGGGAAACTATTAATATTTGATAGTAACATTTATCTTCTTGGATAAAAAAGGAATGTTCTTAAAACTTTCAGAGAAGTTACAATAATTGGTTATATCATTGGTAGCTGAGAAGTCTTTTTTAACATTTAATGGCTTTATTTCCTGAATCATCTGCTATATGTTTAAAAATATATAAGCATTCTTAAAATAGTTTCAAGAAAGTAGAATTAAAAAAAAAGTATCGACTGAATTTTAACTCTTCTTTGTAGATTAATTCCCTGAATTTTCTTTTAGAATTGTCTATGTTTTTGATTTTAACGGATGTCATATAAATTATATCTCACATTATTTATTTCTAATCTTTCATAGTCCCTATGAACATGGGCGATTTTGAGTACCTTTTTTATTATTTATTAAATATTTATGTTTCGGAATAAATGAGAAAGAATTTACTGTCATGCAATCCATAACAGTCTTGGATCACAAATCTCTTTCAAAAACGGATAATGATTCATAATAAAACTGCATTAAAACGCATTTGTTTGCCTATTCAGAATAATTCACGGATCAGTGTACTAGATTATTTTTAATTGTTTCAAGGAATTTCAACAACCATATTATATATAAATATATATATATATATGTGTGTGTGTGTGTGTGTGTGTGCAGAGATAGAGAGCCTGAATGACTAATGTGTTTCTTTCTTATACATAATAATCTTAAATAATGTTCATGAGGGTTTTTTCTAATTTTCATAGTATAAAACACAAATCAATTTCTTCATTCTTTTGTAAGTATAGATGCTAATATGATTGCTAAATATTAATAAATTACTCATTGTTTATGCAAACTTGACAGTTTGCTGTCATGCTATGTTTCAATAAAAAAAGAGTATTTCCCGCCCACCCTCTCCACTTGATTTGTAAAATTTTTCAGTGATTTAAATAATGAAACGTCGAAAATGCTACTATTTCTTGGGGGAAATTAAGGCAACTTTTATATATTACATATCAATATTACCTTCACTAAATAATTTTCGCTGAATAATTTTTTAAAATATAGCGACCGAATTTAGAATTAAGACTTTTTATTATTTTACTAGTTTCCATAAACATATTTCCCTGTGCATAAAATAAAATACCTCATAACTTTTTCCTGCTTAAATGATTTTTAATTTGCATAATTTTTATACATTCCTATACATACAAGCAGTGATATACATTCATATAACCATTTTACTCAGCAAATTTAAAAATAAGGTAAAAGAATCTACATTAAATGCAAACGGCAATTTTCAAAGCTGCATAATCTCTCATTTAAATGAAATTAAAAAAAACTTTTAGGCTATGCTTTTAGTTTTTTGTCTGAATATTCACTTATTTGTTGGTAGTTTTTTTAATTAATCTCCAGGATAAAAGAGATGAAAAATGAAAGTTCTGAAACATCAAATTAAATTTCTATTTTTAAATTTTTGAAAGGAGAAATATTAAAGTATGGGGATTATTTCTGAAATAAATTGATTCGAAATGCTTGCGTTAGATTTTTAATTAGATTACATGAGAAATAAAGATTTTAAAAGTATTCTTGGAAAGGTACAAAATTGTGCTTATTCAAGAAATTTTTGAAAAATGGATTACTTATTAATATATGAATCTTTCATTTGGGTTCAAAAGATTTTACAATGTATGGATGAATATTCAATGAAAACTTTTTCATTTTTAATTTCTGATTCTGAGTCAAAACGAATTAAATATAATTCTAATACAGATATTAGACTCAAAATAATGCTCTATTTTCTATTTATTTTCGTCTAGCAAATCCATAGCATTGAAAGTTTATTACGGTTTCAATACATTTTTGGCTTTACAACGGGTTCACTGGATTTTTCCCAATTCCACTTCCTTAATATTATACATTTATTATATTTGTCGATACACACAAATTTATTTAATCTTCATAATTTTTATATTTTAGAAATATAAGGCTAATTGGGCTTAATTTCAAAATAAAATACACTATTTCCAAACGTAGATTTCAAAATTCTCTTTGTATCTTCAAATAACGTTCACATTTGACATTTTTATAACAATGCCTTTTTCATACTTGCGATATGAGGAATACATAATGGTATTTCCCAAGTGCGTTCCTTTCGTTTTTGTATTTTGAATTAATTTGAATAAATTACTAATATTTTGCTGTTTTCGAGCTTAAATGAACTTATGACTGAGGGTTAACCAAGTGAGGCAACAATTTATTATGCAAAGAACTGAATTAAAGTAGCATTCATCACTTGTTTGTGTCTGCAAAACATATCATTTTATCTGTTCGAATTTCTTGATGTTCCCATTGCTTTTGATGTCACATTTTTTTCGATCAGCTTAAACATTTCACAAAACATTTGAAAGTTGTTGTTTTTTTACGCATCAGTTGTAATAAAATTGTCAGAAAGCATGCCTTACCTGGAAGATTTTCCCTAATAATTGAAGTAAACAATACTAGTATTATTTAGTTACTAGTATTTTGCCTTGTTACTAGTATTTTGCCTTAAAACGCAGATCACGATAATCCGTTCGTAGCAGTTCTTGTTTAATATAGAGTGATACAGTCACGGAATGAAGCTTTAAAAATATTTCAAGAAAAGTAGGAAAAAAGGTATAAAAACTATCAAAATAAATCAATACCTTAAATTTTCTAACTCCATTCCACAGATAATCAAATGTGAGATCTGTTTCAATTCAAAACTTTTTAAAAAATTATCTTGAACGGGAATCTTTCCCGTGATATAAGACAAACTCTTTCTCTTCCAATTCTCCATTCTCCCAGATCACTGGATTCTCCCCTTCGAATCGATACAACCGGTGACGTCACAAATGGGAACTAGATCTACATTCCACATAAACGCACATAAACGCTGGGAAATCCCCGTAAGTACAGTGCCACCAGTCATTGAGCTCTTATTACGGTGATTATCTAAGTGCAATTTTGATTTGTTTGGCGCTAGTTAGCTTTTGACAACAGCACGGTGTAAGAAAATGAGTGGGGAGATTTACTCTTGATTTCACTTTGATAGCTAGTGATTTGCCTGTAATTATGAGACGCACACATACATCTAAATATCGTGCACATCTAAATATCTGTTTACGTCAAAGAAAGAATATATCTCTAAACATTCTTTAAAAAAATTAATTGTATATATATATATATATATATATTTATTTATTTATTTATTTATATATATATATATATATATATATATATATATATATATATATATATATATATATATATATATATATACAAATCTATCTACATATTTATTAACATAGAATAGCACACTGACACATGCATACAAATTCCAGTATTCTCCTAAAACTTAACAAAAGTTGCCCTAAGAAACATTTGCATGTAGAAAAATTATGTGCATTTACGAAAATCCTTGCATCATCGTATCAAGCTGAAAGGTGCAATTTCTGAAACCTTCTCATCGCCAAACATACGCTCAGACATATATTATATAATCTCACATATATGTGTGTATGTATGTTGTGCGTATGTATGCGTGTATGCTTGAGCTTGTGTGTGTTGCGGCGGATATAAATGTATTTATAACCCTAAAATTGCTTGACACATCAAACTATTATTTATAACAAACCTAATTTTTTTATTACTGATGCTGTCTTTTATCATAATAATATGAGTGTGTCTAAATATAGTTGAAAACATAAATTACTAGATTCGCTGACACACCAAAAGCGTTTTCAAGAATTTCTGATCATAGGCTTATAACATAAAACTAATTTAAAATTATGCATTTGATATCTATGACTTTAAATACTGATGCTGTTTTTTACTATACACATGGTTCCTTGATTATGCTAATACAAATTCGTTCGGTTTATTGTTAATACAAATTTCTTCTTGCAGTTTCATCTTTGACTAACTTCCTCTTCAGGATACTAATCCAATCATTGACTTTTATTTCAGAATTCCCTCTCAATCATTTTATTGTATTCAACGTCTAATTCTTGCCCTATGTGCATTGTACATCATTTTCAATGGAAAGGATATCTATTAACCAAAAATGTAATACCAGATTCAAGTTTAAAAATTTGTACTGGAGTTTTCATTTGTCATTGTCAAAACATGATAAATTTCTAAATTCTAGCCCAAGAGATTGTTTTCTTCTTATAGAACTTTAAAAAAATCTTCTTGAAGTATTTCCTATGCTTCAATAAATTACTTAATTCTACATCTTTACTCCTGTTTGAAATTTTAACTCTAATTTAAAAATGTATAAAATTTTGAATTGAAATTTTTTGTGAGTAAACTCGCGAAATAATTTAATAGTAGACATTCCAAACAGGGAATTTTGTCAAAAATTTTGTCATAATTTTGTGAAAAAAATTCAGAGGCTTTTATTAATCACTATCGTTTATAACTGGCTATCAAGTTTTTAAAAAAAAAATTTGAAAAGTTTTTAAAATGTTTGAAGACAATGCACCACTCTTTATTAATGTCTTGACTTGTCTCTCTTGTAAATTAACTGATATAAAAACAACTATCAAAAATAAAAGTCCAAGGTCATTTATCATTAATTATCATCCGGTATACTCGTAAATTGATTAATTTTTGTCATGTTTTACATTGTCGCTCGTATATTGCATGTACCTTCTGAATATCTGATTAACATGAGAATGCGATAATCTGAGAAGGACGTGTTTTATAATCAATGAACTTCATTAAAATATTAAGAAAATGTTTTTAAATAGCATACCTGAGTTGATTTTTTGCAGTCCCTTGTTAATTCATAAGCAATCTTTTTGCATATTAATTTAACTATAGCGGATAAAATCTTAAGTTAATAATAGGATATTTACTTTTATATCTTTTTATAGATGATTAGAACATCAAAATGAAAAATGTAAACACAACTTGAAACACATTCTTATACGTATCTGCTTTTTTTTTTAACTTTAAAGCAATTTGGCTAATTTGACAATCAAACCCAGACTTCCTGATTTCAAGACAGGTGTGCTGGCCTCTACACTCTTAAGCTATGTGACGATCTTGATTAAGATCTAACTAAATAGCGGATACATTTTTCGCGTTTGGAGTTGTCGCTCTTGTACTTTCTTTTAAGTTTAAACTTTTTTGAGATTTAAAAAGACCTCCTCTCCACCATAAGGGTGTGCTGACACGTTATACTATATTACCATAATATGAACTTTAATTTCCTCACACATGAATGTTACAATATTCACAAAAATGGTATTTTCAAGCAATTATGATGTCTTTGCTGCTTTATTTTGCAAATATTTTTATTACAGCATAATATGTTATTAACTGCTAAAATATATAAGTTCCATATCAAAATTTAAGTTACAGTTCTTTTTCCTCAATGTAGTGGCCGATATTAGTTATTTACCATTCTGCTACATTCAGATTTATGTTTACTTTATGATGCTCATTCTGGGGGCATCACCTTACCCTTCCCCCATTAATTTACGCTTTAATAAACATTATTACTAAATTCAACAAAAAAAGCGTGTAAACACAATACATAAGGGTATTCAATTTATTTTTTAAATATTATCTACCTCTCACCCCTAACTCAATAAAATCTCTTTTAAAATAATTACTTTCATGAGTTTAAAGAGTAATGCAGCAATAAATCCCTGTAGCCAGAGACCAGTTAAATGTTTAATGGGTTATTTATCAACCAAATATTTGGTCAAGGAGAATTTACGAAGCAGGATATTAAAATGATTTTTTTCTCTCTCTTCATCAATATTTTTTCCCTCTGCCCTTAAATCATTACGTTCTAAGACAAATATCCCACTCTTAATACTTCTCAACCCATTACTAAAATTCATCACAATTATTTTTGCCGCAATTGAAATGCGTTGTTATTATATTCATGTACGTATACTTTTATCACCACTCTAAAAATGATACATATTATACAGAGGCTGTTCACACATTTTTTAGACGATGTATATTGTATTCACAAAACTAAATTACATAAAATTCTTGTGTTTTAAATGTTCTATTTGACATCCCTTATTCTGAACTATCTTTCGACACCGCAATTTCCAGGATAATAATGCCTTTTGAAGTGTCAGAAGAGGTATTCTATCCCATTCCTTCTGAACAGCTTTCCAGAATCCAGTAAGGGTTTTGGGACGACATTTGGATAATGCAGATTTTAAAAGTTCGAAAGCACAAAAATCCATAGGTGATACATCGGGAGATTTAGTAGGGATATCAGTGAAGGGTATGGCCTTGATACCAACTTTTTGTTCCATTTCTTTTAGGGAATTTACAGTGGATTTTGATGTGTGACTGCTAGCTTTGTCCTGATGGAGTCTCACAGATTGATGGCACTGTGGGTAAAGCGATGGTATTTCATTCAGAAAAATTGGCGATAAAATATGTTCCTGATAGTATTTGGAGTTAATCTTGACATTTTTTTCCACTCTCTTTATTTTTAACTTGCCATTATAAGAAAAACCAGCAACAATCATGAATCCCTTAGAAAAACTTTCTTTCGATTCTTTGAACCATGTACTTAATTTTTTTTCTCCCCTTTTATGATAATAAATGGCTCTTTTTTGTTGCAATCATTTAAATACACCCCTGATTCATCTATTGTGACAATTTTTTTCCATTTTTCTTTGGATAAGTGTTTCTCATATAGAATTCTGCAGCGTGTCCTGCGTTAAGCGATATGATTTGGAAGAAGACGATGCACATTGCGTTTTTTCGCTTTCTTAAGATTTAAATCAACGTTTATCATTTTGTTTACAGTGGACACCGAGCATTTTAATGATTTTGCAACTGTCCTTTGACTAGGGGGATTTTCTTTTAGCATTAAATAACGTACCTTTGCAATACTCGAAGATGTCCGTTTTTTCCTTGGATACTTGTTTGGAATTTTTGTCCCACTTGAGGTCCAATTTGACGTTTTTTTCCTTTCTTGTTGATGATATTACCTATCAACGCTTTATATATCACAAAACCATGACTCTCACATCGTTTTTGGATAACGGAGTATGCATATTTCTCTTCGGAAAAGAGCATAAATGTAGCCTTCGAACCACTGCTTTGTTAAAAACGCGATTTTGAATAAAAACAAAACTTTCAAGCCGTAGACGATAATTTTGACTTTTAAAAACATAGTACAATTGCAATTATTTCTTTTGCAGCAAACGCTTTTTTATTACCGCTTACCAAAATCGTCTAAAAAATGTGCGAACAGCCTCTGTATGTTAGTATGAATATGAACAACTTATGAAAGAAATAGAAATATCTATGTATAGAACATACTTAATACTGGAATCCGAGAGTATTCACATCGTCATTAACCTGGGCTTGCAGCTATTATGCTTTATGTATACATTTCACAGTTTTGCGTTATACTGGAAATTTAAAGGGTACTTTCATTTAAATCATATAAATAGTCTATAACTTTATGAAGTGAATTCGAAAGGATTTTGACATCGTTTAGAAGCGCAGAGTATTCAACCAAGTTGCTTATTTATCTGAACTAAAAACTGTCAACTGAAACTGCCGTGAGTATAATATTTCTTTGCAAAATATATGAAACATACGTAATATTTACTAACGCACAAGAAAGTTCAAAAATTGAGCGTTGCGAAAAAGAAATCTCATTTCTGCTTAGCTGAATGCTTTGTGCGTGATTTATCAATCTTTTGAGAGTTTCGAGATAAAAATTAAAGCTTTTAAGGTAAAAAAAAATAATAGAAGGGAATTTTTACTCCTTTACTTCAGCATGCAAACTAGAGATCTTACAATATAAAAATGTCAAACTAACATCTCGTTACTGCATTAGAACCTTAAGAAGGAATCCAACAGCTAAATGAAATCTAATTTTAGGTAAGTATTTCTCTTACGAAACTCACTGCATATCGACAAGATGTGAGACCTTGTAAGGTATACATAAGATTCGATTCACAAGAATCGAACTTTTGAGTGAATGAATTAAAGAAGCTGCTTGAGATATGCTAATTTCGGCATACGCGCATGGATAAATACCAAGCAGTTTGATTAAGTTAGAGAAGGTTTTGTTAAGGTTGAGAGATAAGCGAGTTAAGGGAGCTACGAGGTAAGCAGCTCCAGGTGTTAGCCGGCGCTAGTGCTTAGGGGGCCCAAAGTTTACGTAGCAGAACTGCTGGTTTGACACTCTTGGTTGTGAGTATGGCAAAGTGTATTTTTATTGAATGCTAATATATATTCCGTACAAGTAGTACGTATGCTTATTGCTGTAAAAGTAAATTCTATATGTGCAACGAATTCAATAAACATTGTTTCATGTATAAACTGTGTTTGTATCAAATTCATTTAGAGTGCCACTTCAAATTATATACACCCAAGTGCGGGTAGAAGTGAGCTATACTCTATAACCTTATCTTCGTGTGATTCAAATAGTGATCCCTCACTGTGCTCCAATAATCTGTGCACTGTGCTCCAATAATCACTGTGCTCCTCTAATATCGGTGATATTAGACATTATTTCCGCTTTTCAGCGCAATTTCTTTAACATTGATCTCCTCCATTGCTTCCCACTGACAGGCTCTCTTTACCTGGACTCCCTGAAGTTCCCCTCTTTTTAAGTTATTCGATCGCTGCTTACGTCGACCTCCTTAATTCAAATGTCAGTTTTCTTCATTGGCTGTGTGCTCGATGGTAGGCTTTGTGACGCTTTACAGAGAAAGTTTTCTAATAATGATATTTGTAAAGAGGAAGTTACAGAAAAGGCTGGAGTATTTGCAGTGTATTTAGAAGAATTTATCTACACCCACGGGAGAATATTGCCCGGATAGTATGATGTTATAGACTTCCAGAGATGCATTTCTGAGGCAGTAGTAAAGAATATCATAATCCAGGTCGAAGGAACAGGGTCATATATTTATTAAACAATTTTAAGTCCTTTATTATAAATTGTAATAAATCATATACTCGACATGTCCGAACTAAGGGCAAACTGAAAAGCAGATCTGCATAACCCTCTCTCTTTTACCCGACCCCAAATGCTAACTTTTTCTTTCTGGCCACAAACATCAGAAACCAAGATTTAAAATTTTTGCTGTGACCTTCTAATCAGTCTCGTATCTACACAGCTACAAGTTTTCATAACTTTTCACCAGTTGAGGAATTTAGATTATTAATGATGGATTAATAATTCGATGCATTCCGTACAGAGTTAGAAAGATACTTTTATAAGGAAATTTCTCACGAGATGTTTTACTTCTGGTCCATATTTGACACATTTAGAGAGGAAAGTTTTAGAATCCATCTTAATCAGTATCTATGTTCTTTACTTTGAAACTTTGATTATTATTATTATCATTATCCTGCCCATTTTTCTGCTTTCGAAAGGGGCACTGATCACTCATCAACATGGATTACTGTAATTACTTCTTACTATATTCCAAAATATTTCTTACACGGTTAGATGTTTTAATATTTTAAGTAAAAGCAATAAGGAATATATATATATATATATATATATATATATATATATATATATATATATATATATATATATATATACAGGGTGTTTCAGCACAGCGGTTACAAACTTTCAGGAGAGATAGTGTACACGTAGACGATGGGAAATCCCATGCCTATACTGTAGGAGCATTTTAAAATTTTCAAGATCGGTTATTGCCCTGTACATAAATTCAAAGTGTAATAACTTGGACCCTAATTGTCGTAAAAAGATGCGGTTTGTACCAAAGGACTGTATTCAATCTCCTCTTTCAGAAAATGACCTTGAATCATTTGACTTTGAAAAATAAAAAACTAAATTCCGGGTGGTACAATAGAGGCTTGTGTTTTGTGTCGTCACTACCGCGGGAGGAAAGCGTTTACGACTATGCATTGCTATGTTATTTCCCATCGTCTAGGTGTACATTATTTCTCCTGAAACTTTGTAACCGCTGTACTGAAACACCCTTTATATATATATATATATATATATATATATATATATATATATATATATATATATATATATATATATATATATATATATATATATATATATATATATATATATATATATATGTGTGTGTGTGTGTGTGTGTGTGTGTGTGCGCCTTGGTACAAAAACTGCCTAAGTCATTTTTTTTTCAAGATGACTTTGTTTGCTTCTGTCTCTTTAAAAAAATATTATTTTCAATGTAAGAAGTCCAAAAGTCTGTACAATGGTTTAGGAAACCATTTTAAAGCATCGGACAGACTTGGGTACTTCTTACTTTGAAAATAATATTTTTTTAAAGAGACATAAGAAAACAAATCATCTTGGAAAAAACTGACTTAGACACTTCTGGTACCAAGCCACAGATATATATATATATATATATATATATATATATATATATATATATATATATATATATATATATATATATATATGTATATGTATATGTATATACACTGGTTTTCAAAAATTAAGGAAAAGTCACAAAAATTAATCAAAAAGATTAATCAAAAAGTTACGCAAAGACTTTAATGAAACTTATACACATTATACAACACACAGGTAGGTATAAAATAGCATAAAAAGAAGTGGCCAGACAATTATGGTGTTATAGAAACTAACATATGTATACAATGAACAAATCGGATGTGTCAGTTTGGTATAGGAAAAGTACCTTTAATATGGCGTATGATCCCCCCGAGAAGCAATACAGCACAAACAGCGATGTGTGATACTGTCAATTATGCGGTCTATGAGTTCAGTAGGAAGTGAGAGACATTGCTCTTGCAAAGCAGTTGAAAGCGTGGATAGGGTCCTAGGACTAGGATTGAGAGCAGCTATACGTTGCCCTAAAGCGTCCCAAACATGCTCGATAGGTTTCAGGTCCCGTGATCGAGCTGGCCACTCCATGCGTTGAATTGTTTCCTGCTCAAGATAAGCACCCACGATACGAGCCCTGTGCGGTATCACGTTATAGTCCTGTAGCACCTATACGAAAACATCACCTATTGCCTCGGCATAAGGGTGCACATAAGCATTAAGGATGTCATCTCTATAGGTGTGAGCATTCACATTTCCACGATGAAAGACATAGAGGTCTGTGCATCCACCCAAAGAGATACCACCCCAGACACAGACACTGCCTGATCCGTATGCATCTCTTTCACGGATGTGTGATGGATGATAACGAGTTCCAGGTTCTCTCCTAATCAAATTACGCCTACTATCACTTTGGAGGTTAAACCTGGACTCATCCGTAAAGAGAACAGCCCTCCATTGATCACGCGTCCAGTGGACATGTTGAAGTACCCACTGCAAACGTTCCCGCCTATGGCGTGACGTGAGCGGGACTCAAATGGCTGGTCGCCTCGCAAAAAGACCACCTTCGTGAAGCCTTCTTTGCGCGGTTGACTTTGGTAACAACCTTCCAGAGCTTGCAGCTAAGGAGGATCTGAGTTCAGATGGAGTTGCGGTTCTATACCTCCGTGCGCATAATATCAAATATCGGTCATCGGCACTTGTCGTAGCATATGGCCGTCCTTGGCTGAACCTCCCGGATGCCGAATCCGTGGTTAGAAATTGTTGCCAAAGTCTATGAACCCCAGACGGACTCACATTTAGCCATCTGGCCACTTCTGTCTGCCTTTGTCCTTCCTCTAGTCTCCCAATAGCTCGCCATCGCAGTTCTTCAGTCAAATGATGCCTGTAGGTCATTGTTACAATTTGGCTATGCCAGATGTCTAATATCAGCCTCGCAGTGACAATTGCCGCCTTGCGCTGAAACATGCACTTTTATGCTCCTCGAAAATGACGTATTCCGACTGCAGCGCCACTGTTTTGCATAATGTAGTATTGTTCAGCACCTTTTACTTAACAACATATTCAAATTTTAAGCAGATTGGCCTAGTTTTGAACGTGTTATCCCTCTTTTTGTGTTTTTTCCTTAATTTTATATAACTAGTATATATATATATATATATACAGTGCTCGATTTCTAGAAATAGAAGTACCGGAACTGTAATAACCTTCCGACGTGTGTGGGGTATTCCAAATTATATATATATATATATATATATATATATATATATATATATATATATATATATATATATATATATATATATATATATATATATATATATATATATATATATACATATACATATATATATATATATATATATATATATATATATATATATATATATATATATATATATACATATACATATATATATATATATATATATATATATATATATATATATACATATACATATATATATATATATATATATATATATATATATATATATATATATATATATATATATATATATATATATACAGGGCTAGATTTGAGGCGGAACGCGCCGGAACGGTGTTCCGGTACCTCTCTTTAGGTGCCTCTCTTTATCAATAATTTGGAAACACCCCCCCCCCCCACACACACACACACACCGGAAGGTTTCCGTTCCGGCACCTTTATTTCTAGAAATCTAGCACTGTATATATATATAAATAAATAATAGGCCAGGCCCACCTACTACCAACAGAGTAATATGAGATTAAATAAATGTTTTTAACTATCATAATTTTTTTTCCTAAAGAGAGGTACCGGAATGCCTTTCCGGCGAGAGAGAGAGAGAGAGAAATAAAGCATGGACTAAAAGATAAATTTTATCTTAAATATACGTAAAAACATTAAAAAAATTATGGGACACATTCGCACAGATTTTTTTTAAAGCAAAGCATTAAAGTCACTAAGTTTAATTTGTACATTTTCGATAGAAAACATAATATATATTGTTTCCTGAAACATTCAAGTAGTTATAAAGATTTGTAGGTAATGAAGTAGTAAAATAGGAAAAATAGTATAAAGAAAAATTTATTACAAATAGCTGATAAAGAGGGATTCTCTATTTATTTAAAAACGTATTTTGCTTGATTCGTAATGATAAAGAGAATAAGAAAAAATTGCTAACTCAGATAACAGGAACAAAAGCCCAGCAAATAGCTGCAGTCTTTAATTTGACAATTCAGCTCCGCAAGACTAAATTTGTTTCTCAAACTAATCAGCGATTCATCTCATGAGTGTTTGTAGAAAGTGATGTGCTAACATAAAGTACTTTGCTCTTCATTTCCTCAACTATTGTGAACAAGATCTGTAACATCCCATTAAACCCGCCTCTGTTGAATTCATTGTTTAACACTGAAAATCCCTCCTAACAGTTAGAGATGGGTTTTTTTTTTTCCTGGTTCCTTACATTTTGCAGAGACATGAAAAAGAATTTCTTATACGTCTTCGATGCAGTAGAAGTTAAAGAATTCCTGTTATTTCCTTATCTTTCAGTGTATTTATTCGAAGAATCTTTTCAAATACTCCAGTACTCAGAGTTCAGATTATTTATCTTTAGATTTAAAAAAATCAACACCCACCTCAAATTATATTAAATTTAGAATGGATTCAAAAATGCTGGAAAAGTTTCGGTGGTGAAAATTCTTCCCTCCGTTGGAGAACAATACGCGAATTCAAAACCATTAACTACGCAAACTGCCCGCTATCCCAGTTTCTCACACTGAAACTATCAGCATGTCATATTATAAACATCTCTTTCATAAAATGTCATATGAGCTTAATTATGGGATTTCAGTTTTCCTTTATGGGATTAAAAAGAAAATATTGGTATTTAGATCTCGTTATAAAAAACAGTCCTTACAGTGGCTTTGACTATTTGAGATCTTGACATTAAAATCCGCAAAACCTTCCTTTTCAAATGGTTGTACATCTTCAAAACAGTATTTTAGAAGAGTAAAGAGACAAAATACTAAATACAGAATGTGACATTGAGTTAGATGATAAAAATGATAAAAGTTTGGTCTTAGAAAAATGAGCAGGAAAGGAAAAATGTATATTTTGAAGATAAATTTTTACTATAACAGTGAATTGTAAAGTATTTCTCTGTGTTAAATTGAACGCTATGTCTCGTGTTCATCAAAACTATTAATTCCATATATGTTATGTTTTTTAATCACATTTCGTTATTTTGTGTAGAAAATTTGCTAAGTAGTAGTAAATTCAAAATGAAGTGGAGCTAAATATATGCTTATTATTTCCAGCTGTCTTAAAAAAAGACAAAAGTATATTGACATGCATATAAATTATTTTTAATATATATAAATATATTGAAACATACATACACTTATTTAAATACGCTATACATAAGTTTTAAAACTACACAATAATCTATTGCCTCGAAATACATTAGTACCTGAACGTGCAAAAACATAATATGGCTTCATTATTTCTCATGCTTTGGGAAACATGAAATGGCAGAAATTTTTCTCATCGAAATACACCCTTATTTAGTCTGAAACCGCACCATCTTCTTTTAATATTCAGATTCGGGCTGTCTGCTAAAGGTTGAAGTTCACTCTAAGCCACTGGGATGCCTTGGTGATCGACCGATGAAGTATTAACCGTGAGGCTTGGAGGGGAAAACGATGATAATTTTCCCTTCTATTGATAGCTCCGGGAAAAAAGTAGGGAAAGGACTTTTCTTTGTAATCTCGACGAGCAGCTGTACCTACTAGATACTAAAAGCATATAAATAGTCTAGCGTCCTGGTAATAAGAATCTAATTTCTCTGATGTCATTAGTAACCGCAAAATCGCATTATCTCTTATTGAAATTCAAATTGCTATTAGCAAACGCCTGCAGATGACAAAGACAAAAGAATGCTGCACTTACGGTGAGACATTAATTGCTGAAGTTGGAATATCGATTTAATCAAGTTATTGAAAAGTTATGTACATGAGGAGAGTACTGATATTAGATGCAAGTTGGACAGCACAACCCCCCGAAAAAAAAACTGTGATGAGCTCGGTCAAAGAGAATCATGCCTTTAATAAAGGGATATAATTAAAGGTTAATATTTTTATTTAGTTTTTATAAGGGTTTAAAAATAAAGTAAAGAAATTTGGACCAATAAAACATGTATGCATTTTAAAACCATTTTAAGGGGAAAATAGTGATATTAAGCTACGTATTGTTTGCAAGAAATATAACCTATGTCAGAAAAGTTCCAGGACTGATTCTGTAATTCTTTACCTGTGAATATTCAAACAAGAAATGGGTGTTATTCAGTCACGTGACATGTGTTCTGAATAGACATGGCCTTAGATGTGTTTCCATGCAAACTCACTAGGTGGAAGGTATGTGATTCGCAATCCACTGTTCGGCTTGTTGGGGCATTTAGTTGGAAGTTACATGAGTGACGTGATGGACGAGGATTCCAAGCAGAGAAGTTCTGCGTTAAGTAAAAGAAATACCGTAGTGAAACATGGAATATGAAAGAGCATGCATATGGTGCCGGGACATTATAGTGAAGCCGTGTCTTTGAATGTCACAAAAGATTACCCTAAGACGAAGCGCCTAAGAGCCAAATGGCGAGGTTATGGCCACCAGCCTCCAAAACAGTGAAACGGCAAACTTCAAAAACAAAGCCAATGTGAATAGCATTTTTTTTAATGTAAGAGGTTTGGTGTACCATGAATATCTGCCAAAAGGACATTCAATAAATCAAAACATTCAGATTGACGTGCTGAAACGTTTGCGTCGAGCTATCCGGCAGTGCCGACCTAACTTGTGGGCATCTGAACAGTGGTCCGTATTGCACGACAATGCAAGGCTCCCATACTGCTGTATCAAGCCAGGAATATCTGGCCAAACATTGTAGTATCCCTATTCTACCACATCCCCTATATTCACCTGATTTGTTGCCATGTGATTGGGGTTTTTTTTTCCTAGCGTGAAAACGCCGCTGAAAGAAAGCGTCATGAAGATATTTCAGAAATCCAAACGGCTGTAACATATGTGCTGAGAAGCATCCTGGATGAAGCTTTCTCTGGTTGCTTTCATGACCTCCAGAAACCGTGGCAGCATAGATAGCCGAAGGGACTACATTGACACGATCAAGGACCCTTAGTTGTTATGTTGAATAAATTATTTTTTACGAGCTCAGTCCTGGAACTTTTCTGACAAATGTTATAGAAAGAGATATCACTTTTTTTTAATTTCACTTCATTTTATACACAGCAAATAATTGTGAGCTTTTAAAATTTGACTAACTTGAAAGCTTGTTATTTTTTTTAATTTGTCGGGACTTTATCACACTTTCTCACTCAGTTATTTCTTACCTTCTGTTATTCACACCTTAATATGTGCTTAATCTCACTACACATTCTTATATGTATTTTTTATTTCATTTTAGAAATTAGGTTAACTTGAAACCTGAACCTGAATTTTACTTTGCTTACCCGTCAAGCATACTGAACAGTAAGTACGTCCAGGAATTGTGCCGTAACATCCCCTAATAAAACACGCAAAACTTTAGAACAACTATTCCAATTTTGTATACGAACTCAGTATCGTGGATGTTGCTATAATGGTCACAGCTCTACCAACCATAAAATAACTAGACTGATTATGAAATACAATCCGAAATTCTTACTCTTCGAACAACTACACTATTCCCCCCCCCTCGGTCCATCAATCCATGTCATGACTTCAAAATTCAAAATGATTTTTTCCGAAATCGTTTGTTTTATTACATACTAAAAAATTGAGAAAAGATAATATTAGTCATTCTATCAACTGCCCACAAACAATAAATCTAGTCGCAAGAATTAAATTAACTAATTTGTAGCTTTAGGCATTAGTTTCCATTCTTATGTATTTTCGCGACAATCTATTAATTTGTTTATTCATAAATTTTAAAAATAGAAAATTTATACAGTATATAAATAGCTTCCTTTCAATCAAGTAAAATAGAAAACGTTTTATAAACTGTCTTAGACACGTTTCAATTAAAATTAATTGAAGATTTACATATCATGTACCTGGTTTCATATCGATTCTATTGTTGGTTTGTTTGTTTATTTATCAGAAAGCTTTACGTTTTAAACTTGAACGAGCCGAAGAATGACTCAAATAAACTTCATTTAATTAACACGCATTTAAAATTTAAACATAATATTTTATATGCAATATTACGTCTTGTTTCATATCTAGGAAACGTTTAGAATTTTTCTTTCAATCATTCGTCTGTAGGATTCAAAAATAAAGACTTTTTATTGGGTAATTTTTCACTGGTTGAGAAAACTTCAACTAATTAAATTAGCAATTCCTAGATAAATAGCACTGAGAAAATCTGTGAATTTCAGGTGGGAAAATAACTTTGATAGAATAAGGAAATTAAACAGTTCGACTAAAATTTAATTCAATTTTTATTTTCATTTTAAGTCTCTTTTCCTGTAGAATTTTAACATAAGAACTTCTAAGAAACAATTATGACAAAATTGATATCAGAATGACACCTAAGTATATAAGAGGGGAGAGTATCCTGTTACATATTACTTTTTACATTATATCCTAGTTAAACAACTGTCGATAGAACATTCACTTGCACGTACCTCCTATTTTCTCAACTTTATGTACTCCATAGACGCTTCATTATGTCTCATATAACTCAGCCCATTCAGTCTGAGGTTTGCTTGTGAATGTGGAGTACAGTGCAGTAATTTTGCAGTACAGTGACTAAACAAATCTGGATCTAACAGTTAAAAGCCAATTCCGAAAAGCTACAAATACCCGTACCAACTGAAAGACACCAATCTGCAGACTTTATTACCGAAGCAAAAATACACATTGCCAACGTACAGGCAACTTTGGACCTAGGTTTAGCCATTATTATGGGCTCCTCAGCAAAGCATAACCCATGAGTACTATGGAGGGAAAAGAATTCCTAATGCAGAATTCCTGCTAAATTTTTACTGGAAACTAACAAAGAGGTATCAACCAGCCCACTTCGGAAAAAAACCATAGTCTATCATGAATTGTGGTACAGAATTTACAGCTTAAGGAGATGACAAAATGTATAAAGCGTACTAAGGAGGTGAGTCTTGAAGCAAAAATATACATCTCCAATGTACCGGTAGTACACTGTAGACTTATGTACCTCGTTTTCCCTGGGGATGTATACTTTTGGTTTTAGCTCCGCCTCTTTGGCACAATTTATGCATTTTGTCACCTGTTACCGAAGGTCAGCATCTTAACCATTGACCATCGAGAGGCCCATTTCAAAAGCAACTTTCCCGTTGGCTCTTGAGGTTGGATTTCACTTGGTTCAATTGGTTCATCCCCATGGAAGTAAAACCTTTATTATGACTTCCACTTCAAAGTTTCCTTCTAGGAAACCAAGTTACGTAAATAATTTCGGGGATATTTCTTTCATTTCTCTGCAAATTAACATTTTTCTCATTGCATAAACAAGAAAATTGCCTTACCATTTGTTTCAATTACAATAAATAATCTTACCAAATGACTAAACGTTATAACTTTTTTCCCAGTTTAACACGGCGCGACATTCTTCAGAAAATGTGGCAATTAGAAACTTATCTAACATCCTTAATGCAACGCGGCGATCGGGTGTTGAAGCTAATACCCCCGAGGCTTATGACGGAAAAGCGCAACTTTTCTCATATCGGTATAGCTTCCGAGAGAAAAATACTTCTCTTTTCTTGTCTTAGTGATCCGTAAAAGATTTCACCGGCGTTTCTCCTTTTTTGCTCCTCAACTCTTACGCCTTCTGCAGATACTGCCGTAATGCTAAAGGATATTTCCGCGTCATAGCTCCTTGAAAGTAACAATTTGCAATTATAAAAGACAGATAAATTGTCAAATAGATTATTTTTCGATAATTCATTTGGTAGTGAAAGGACATTAGTTTTCAATGATAGCACCTTGATCATCGAATGTATGTATTGTATTGATTATTTTCATATTCTATTACTGGATTAATTCCTATCCATTCCATGATTCATAAACCATTGTATTATTTTTAAATTCTTAGAAGTTTTCGTCTTTCATTTTTTGAAGTATATTAAATCAATATGCTTTACATGATTAGTTTTTTATACTTTATTTTAGATACAAGGCCATATTTAGTTCATATACATTGTTTTACATTATTTATATGAGTACTTACTATGCCCATTTTTATTTTAGTCACAAAATATAACTATCGGATGTAAAACGGAATAGTAAAATATATTGATTGTTTATTAAATTGGGGTTGGGGAGGTGGAGGAGGTCTCAAAATCCCAAAATTTATAAAATAGGAATGAAAAATGTCTTATTTTCATATGCCCCGATATGAAGCTCTAATACAATATATTATAAGTAGAGCAAAAGACTCCTCATATCAGAACAGTTACAGATATAAAAAATTACAAAAACAAAATATATACAAACATAATGTATTCATATTTGTGTGTATGTGTGCGAGCAATAAAAGTTAAAATAATGAGTTACATAGTTGAATATTTAACAGTCTTCATTCATTCATGCCAGAACTTCCGGAATTTAAGACATTTATTTATTTATAAGATATATAAATTTTTCTACGAATGTTCAAACATAACATCATCACTGGCTTGGTGGTTCTTATTATAACATCAAGTAATTGCAAAATAGCAATGATTTTTCCCTAAGCATAGCACATCTAAATAGCAACGAGATCTAAAAGTCAACCGAGGGCTTGAACACTTAAAAGCTCTCTGTCCTCAAATTTCAGTGTGATTAGGAAGTCCCTTTAAATTTGTCTGTAAATTTATCAGGGAAACTGCTAGATTTGGTCCGCCAAAAGGGGGCTAGAGTTTCACGCTGTATCTACTGAGCATTCTTAGCTTGTGAAATATGCTTAATAAGATTTTCTTATGGGATGGGTATGCTACGTCTGCAAAACCACAAGTTTGATGGACTCGAGTTTTACTCAATAAAACAAGTGAATAATTTCCACGGGAATAAAGAGAATAACGTTTTACAAATTAGATTACTGAAGAGGGATAAAAGAAATTAAAAATGGAAAGAAGTTTTTTAAAAAGTATTCTGCGAAAGAAAGGGAATTTAAAAGAAAATTTAAAGGGGAATTTAAAATCATTTACCATCTATTATTTATTAAAATGAATACCAAGTGGCAGTACACATATAGTTTACATTACAGATCAATATTCCTTTAATTTTCCTTCTCCAAAAGACCCCAGTTTCCTATCATATTTCCCTCATAAATCAAGCTAAAAATGTGAAATATTAATATTCTAAAGAACTCGCTTTCTCAACGTACATGTAATAACATCTTCTATCAAACGAAAATTTTCTTTTAATATTATATAGTGACTCTGCTGGTTCATGAAGATGAACACATATAATGTTGAACATTTTACGCTTATTACATAAAATTTTTATTTATTGCATCGAAACTTTTAAAACTATCTCTACGATACTAGAGGGAATACTTTAACATTAGTAAAATATACAAATCTATAAGAATTCCATTTAATATAGTATTCTTCATATTTGTCTTAAATATAAAGTGAGAAAATGTATTCTCCAAAGCAATTAATTCTCAGTTGTTCCATTACATAAGGTGGAAAAAATATCGCTCTGAATTATTAAGTAGCAGATTGTGTCTAACAGGGATATTAAGCCCATTATCAGATATGCTTTGAAGAGTCTATGTGGCATGAATGAGCTATTATCCTGTCGCAACCAACAAAGCTTAGATGAGGCAAATAAAATATTGCTCTAGACAAATAAAGACAACTGAAAAGCTCTGTTAAAAAATATTTCTGCCGAGCTAGATAAAGAATTTAGGTTATTAAGAGTTTTGTACTGTCATGGTTCAATCAATACTTCCAAAGTTTTTTTTTCAAACAAGTTTAAACAAATTTTTCAGTGATGTAAAGATTAAAATAAGAGTTATTTCTATATGAACCAGCCAAAATATAGATTTGTTTATCTTCGTGTCCACTCTATGAATCAGTTAAAAAGTATTCCAGTCGAATTTCCTTTGAGACAACTAGGAACTAGAACCAGTTAATCGGAAGGCTCAGAACTAAATATAGGAGTTAATTAGACGTAGTTGGGCTGAGGTATTTCACAACTTACGTTTGTTGAAATATTGTGAGCTAACATCAGGTGCTATTTTTCAAGCCATATTGCTTTTGCAATATTTTGGTTCTCCCATATTTGGTGTAATCTCAAGTCGAGTCAAAAAATAATATTTTTTTATTGAATTTTCTTTAAATCTTGCAGAAATATATATAAAAAGTATAATATGGGAGCGTAGAAAATTAAAAGTCTGTGTCGGACGAGATAAGGGATTTTAGATATACATGTATCGTACCAATCAAAATTTTGTCAATAAAATTGTATTTTCTGTTTTCATTAAAATTAGGGTTAATGTCACCTTTTCGCTTTCGTTTTTCAATCACGTGGATTAAAAAAGAAATTATAGCCAAAAGTCTTCTTTTCTCCTTATCTATAAGTATTAAACGGTAAGTAAGTAGACTAGTTATAAAATTGTCTACTTTGAGAAAGAGTAAAATCCGCATCTGAAGCTTACTTTGTCTTTGGGGATTTCTGAAAACGCAGAATAAGCCATAGGAGAAAAATCGTTCTTCAAATACCTGATGTATTCAAATTATGCATATTCTACCATATCTTCTTTTTATGTAATAAAAAAATACAACTATTTTATTAAAAAATGAAGTAGTTTTTTGAATTTGAGAGTATGCTTCTTTTAAGCAGTCTATATTACATTTAAAAAATTTTAATTTCTTTTCTGCTGATCGTAGTTTGTAAGTCATTTCCAGAATTTTCGGATTGACATGGATTAAAAAAATGTTGTAAATTGGGTATATTTCAAATACATATGCAGTGCACTGGTAGTTTTCTCAAAACTGGATTTTGTTGCTTTTTAACAAGCATTCATTTTTAAATTAAATAATGATACTATTTACCAGATTTGGATAAAAATGAATACTCTGAAAAATCTGAAAAACATCTTATGAACAAATCCATTGCCATTCCGTAATCAAACTTTAATGTGAAGATTTTTCATGATATTTTCCCCTCTGGCAAAAAGATAAAATGCATTATCCAGAGCCTAGAGGGTTGTTTTGATTTGCTTCTTTAGCATTTTCCATACCATTGTAATTGTTTTGTAATTCTAGAATCTATGTAAATCAGACTCCAAAAAATTATTAGAGTATGTCAGAATTCGAAATTCAATACCATTACAGTTTTTGCTAATTCATTTCGGAATTCCACTTTTGTAACATCCACAGATAGTGCTAAGCTACACTCTACATTCATGTTTTAAGTAAATCAGTTTTATGTAAAATATTACAAAAATTTTTCTAGTTTAATATATAATAATTGATTGCATTTTATTGAAAGAAATATTTTTCAGAAAAACTTTATCATCGCTTTCTTTTTTGCTTTACTAATACTTTTTAATCTAAATTATTAGGCTCTAAGATATAAAAATTAAATATTGGGCTATGAGATATTAAAATATTTAAAATTAAGTTTTTTTAACCTGGAAATAATTTAAAAGAATCAAATGCATATCCTGACACCAAGAAGCTCACTGTACTGACACGAAATCTAATACATGCACTAGACATTTTCCAGTTCTTACGTGCTTTTCATACATTGCGTGATACATGTCTTATTTTTCTGATGTCACAGTAAAAGATCTCTTCGAAACCTCAAGTATATTTCGTGAAATAATTCAAGAGAGACATGCAAAGAGGACTAAAAGAAGGAAAATAATCTTTTTTCAAATATTCTAGGTTTACACTGAGAAAATACTTTCACGGGTATTGCTTAGAGAGATTTTCTTTAGTAAAAAAAAATTCTCTCTAAGAAATTGTTTATAGTTGCAAAAGTAATAAATATACTCATAAAAGTCTCGAAATAGAAAAAACTATAAAATAATTCAGAATTAATTAACGTGAAAGCAATAAAGCACATTATAAAGGAGGTAAAACTCTATTTACAATCAGTAAATCATCAAAAATCAGTTTACTAAATTACAGAGTTTCAGAAAGGTTTTAACCTTTTCCCTAACTTTATAAATTAGTTTTCTAAGAAAATTTAACAATTCTGATGAAGTACATTCAAAATGAAAGTTCCGTAGTTGTTTACAAAAAATATTTCTTTGATTACTCTAAATTAACACCATTAAATTTCTTGACTTTGGTTCATGAAAATTTATCAAAACTATTCTATCACGTTCTTCTCACGAAAGCGGGGTTTATTGAAAAATCAATTTTTGTGCTGGATCAAATTCCTGTAGGAAGGAATAAATATTTTATTATGCAAGAAGTCAAATCTATATTTTTTAATTTATTAAATTTTTTTTTGATCATTTTGATATATAAATGGTCCTGCAAATTTTCTTACTGAAATTTATTATCCTTTATTCTTTGGGAACGTAACTTTTCTAATGAGGCTAAATAATTTTAAGGTTTGTTTATTTGATTGTTAATCTATGATTTTCTTTAATATCTACAATATTTCTTTAAAGAAGAAACTATTTAAAAACAATTAACTCAGACAACCGTTATTTTATTGTCTGGTTAAAAAACTACTTTAACTGAAATAAAATGAAAAATATTTCTCTCCTTATGAGAATTAAAAGGATACTTTGCATCATAACATGAAATAAATTACGGAGAATGGGATGGTGAAAGCATTAAACTGTACATAAGAAGCTTAGACAATTATCTCTCATATTAATTGGATTATTACTTAAAAAACAGAGTCTGGAAATTTCAGAGATATTTGCATATTAAATAAATGCACTTTTAAACTTCCAGATATAAATGTCTTGATAAAAAAATACAAAAAATCTTTAAGAAAGAAACCTTTAAAAATGAACTGGATTAAAAACATAGTCTATACTAAACTTCAGATATCCAAACCAAGCAAATATCCGTCCAGTCACGCGATTTCCTGCTATCTGACATTCTGTGAGCAGTCTCGAGAGGTTTTCTAAACACTGTCATCAAGTTTTAAGCAATAAGTCTGAAATCCTCGTTCACGAAGGGTTTACGTACGGAAAAAATTGAGTCTAAGGGCATTTCAGTTAACAAGATAAAACAGGGATTATACTGACAAAAACTGATAATTTCCCATTGGTCAAAAAAGTTTTGTTTTCTTTCAATTTATATATACACACACACATACACATTTTATATATATAATACCTGCTAAATTTCAGTTTTTTTTATATTTAAAACAATGCAGTTTTCAAAAAAAATTGCACTATTTTATAGATTGATTGATAAAACCAGCTTTGTCACTGCAGTGAACACGTTTCATTTTAAGTTATTTTATTCAGTTAATATATTCCTTCTTCGATTTTTCATCCCATAGCTTTATGGGATTAAAAACCATGGGTATAGGCTAATTTTGTTCTGATTAAAAATGACATCTTTGATTATTTCCGAAATGCTCTCTTACTGCCAGTAAAAAAAAAAAGAAAAATAGAATTCCAGAATGGAAGGTACACATCGTTCGGCTGCCCATTCGGTTTAGCCAGTGACTTTCGATTGTGAGGTAAATTTATCACTTTCAACAATATCTTTTCCACGATTTCTAACGTGAGATAGTATTGAACCTTGGTCGTTTTACTAGAATTTCTTGTTGTCGAGTTATAGTTGTAAGTTTACCTAAATAACAAGAAATTCTTTACACGAGGTCTTGTTCATTTAGAATTTATGATAATCTAAGTTGTACTGGAAGATACTTGTACTGTTCTATGAGGTAAAGAGAAATTAAGAAATTTATTCATTATGACATTTTGTTAAAACTTCAGAATGAGAATCCAAGAACTCTTCTTTAATGTTTACGACCTGTTGAGAACATTTCCCTTAAATTTTAATCAGAAATCCATGAATTCGGCCGTAAGTCATTATCCCACTTATATTCCTCTGCATAGACACACTAATTTAAATGAAATTACAGTGTTTTCTCGACTCCAATGGAGTTTTTTTGTGAAGAAATTCGATTACAAAAATCACAAAGGAGGTCAAGAGGAGGAGCAAAGAATTGAGAATAATGTAATGTTCTGAAGAGGGCTCACATACACTAAAGAACTATATCGGAAGGGGAAAGTGCTGTTACTGACAGAGACTGATAACCCTGTACGTATCTGAAATGCGAGTAAGTATACAGTTTCAGACTATTTATTCCGCATTTTCTTACTGCAGTATGCGCATTATATCAGGAATTGGGGGAAGGAAGAGGAATAGGTTCGAACAAACATTCTATACAGCATAATTAAAATGATATGGTTAATGATTAATACACCTTCAACCTATGGCCATGCTATTTTATAGTTTTTCAATAAAACTAACTGTAAAATAGGATTATTTCTCTAGAAATTATTCTTCTCTATATATATTAAAAAAGAATTGTATTTTGCAAATAATCGAGAAGATGCTAACTCTTCAAAAGAAATTCCTAAACTGGTTGCAATAGGTGGGTGTAAAGGTGTAAGAAAAGCCCTGAGCTGAGGGTGGATTGCACCATAGGGAAACTAAAAGTTTCTTATGAAATCAGTAGGAAATAGTGCACTTAAAACATGAGTTTTTTTTTTTTTTAATAGACTAGTTCATTTTTATCTTCAGGCTAACCTATGCATATTTTTCAAAACATTTTTGTCTTCGTTTTGACAGAGTTGTGGTGTTTCATCCTATATTTCTCTTTGTGTTTTACACATTTATGGAAGTGGTAATGGAAATTTTAATATAATAAAGCACTTTAAGCCTTGAAATTTTTATATCTATGCTAACATCTATGCATCCACCTACATCCCTTGATTACTGGTACAGCTTATAAACTTAAATATCTTTTAAGGTAAAATATAACTGAAGAAATTAACTGTTTTAAAATTTAGTAATTATGTAAAGGGGAAATAAAACCAAACATGGTTTTTACTCTCATAGTTCTTATTATTTAACACTTTCAAATTTCCCTTCAATCCCACTTATGCTATGGTTAAAATTATTTTGCCATACCTATAAAAAATAATTTAAAAAAAAACATTAAAAAAGCCCAATTTAGGAATTTATTATAATATGTTTTCAAATTTTCCCTGATATTAAGGCTTTTTCCCGAATACTTTCAAGAGTTTCTTAGAAAAAAAAATTAAATTAATATTTATTAAATAATTCATAGATTACAAATTTTTAGTTTGATTCACAGACGCGTAAATGGATATGAATGAAGTGTATATGACTTCACTCTGAAATTCCAAATTGGAAATTTTTCTTCATTTATCTAGTTTATAAAATAATTTAAAAATTTATAAAAAATAACCTAAACTTCCCGAAATTTTCGTAGGGTGTTGACAGCACTGTTTATTTTCTTTTTACCCTTTTTATAACGATGGTGGTGTTTTTTTTCAAATGAATATTAGCTATACGCAACCGAGCGGTTATTTGTTGTCCTTGTCAACGGTCAATTAATGTTACGACCATCTTCCGGGATCAGGAATGGATTGACGAGCCCCAGAACTTCTAAGCATATTCTGGACACTAGATTTTCTAGACTGTATATGGTTATTTTATATTGATAATTCCATAGCACACACACTGTTACGAACATGTAGGGATACAATAAAAATGTAAAGGTGTTAAATAGCGAATGTTTGATTAAACTTTTGAATGAAATAGAGTATTTTAACCCGATGGCGTATCATGCAATGCAATCTACTAAATAGTTCTCGGGGGAAATTTAAAGAGATGAAAGAGCGAGAACGGTAATTACATTCATTAAGTCATAACGTCAAGCATAAGGAAAAAAGCCTACATCTGATTAAATATTCAAATTAAACGTAAGAAAGCTTTACTGAAAAAATGTTATAAATATACATTCTCAATTCATTTTATTAATTTTCTGTAATTAAAAATACCAGTTTTTCCTCTGAACAATTGCATAGAGCTCAAAAGCTTTTATGCTTATAATTGGATATATTCAGTTTGAAATATTTTCTCTACTAGAGAAATACAAATCTCTTACGGAATTTACAAACTGTTTATGCATGTTATGAATATTAAACTATTCTGCATTCATAGTACTAATTCTAAATTATGTAATTACATGAATAATAGGCAGTTTAACTTTTATTTAACAAGCATTAAATATTCAATAAAATACTTGATTTAAAATTATTTGCCTATTCGTAAAAAGTATTTTAAATATATTAAATATTGTTTAAAAGAAAATTTTGTTCTTTTGGGAATAATCAAATATGCTTTACAAAATGGGCAAATAAATACCCTTTCCATTTACCGCTCCAGATATTGATCATCTGTTCAAGAAATATATATTTCATTACGATTTTATTATTTTTACTCTTTTGAGAACCACAGACAGAGATTTCATGAATATTAATCGTAAAATCGTCAATGCATTGCATCTTTTGTCAAGTCTAGATCGATAGCAAATATCCATTATAGCTCACTTTCCCCGAATTCAATATTCATGAAGCTTTATTCAGGAATGCAAAATGAAAATTGGTAAATTTCTCAATATTTATATGCATATTGTATAAACAGTATTCACATTCATTTTTAAAGGGGTTAACGGTGATCCCATACTTCTAGACATCGATAAATTATTTTCAAAAGAGAGCATTTTAAATTAACATTAAAAATAAACTGCAGTAACATATTTTAAGCAACTCAATGAAATCTATTGTAAAAAGACAAAAAACAACAACAATTTACAGCTGTCTAAGATGAGATGGTGTGTAGGAAAATATCAAAGTCCATTTGTTAGCAAAAAGAAATGAAGATATACCTTTTCTTACGGATCCTCTCAATAACTTATCCTAGGAATATTACAATATGACTCTTTTAGTTTTTAACATCAATAAATTTCAGATTTTTGCTGCAGTTACTCTAAAATTAGAAAATGATATTTTACAAAAGTTTTGTATTAAAATTTGAGTTAAGTTTATAATTTTCAAAATTTACTGCAATTAAACAATAGTTTTGAGGTATCTAGTGTAGTTAACAGAAATACCGTATGAAATGAGAGTAATTTTAAATAATTACAAGATACAAAAAACTTTTTATATTATCCCATCAACTTGAAAGAAAATGAAGTTAATTGGAAGTTAACTTGCATTTAACTTTTCGTTCCCGTCCCGGCCGACAGATGGCTGCACCAGTCTACAAAACAAAATTAACTGAAAATAATAAAAACGTGGTAAAAATCTGATTAAAGATGGCTAAAAGTATTTAAAAAATGCATTGTCATCGTGTTCTGAGCTATTCTAAAAGTTTCGAATGTCTAGCTAGTCGGGAAGTTAGTTAAAAATCGATTGCAAGATTTGTACTGGACAAACACACAAACACACACGCAAACAAGAAAGGAAGTTAATAAAAAGATGGTAAAAAATAGACGATAAAGGCAGCTTGAGTTATCCTGAAAAATTATAATAATACATCTTTTAAAGTACCAGGATAAATTAAGCCTTTCTTGGAATATTATAACTAAGCAAATTGTTAAAAGATTTTAAGGTTCCTTTAGAAAGAAGTGTTATGAGATAATAGAAAATCTCATGAAATACAGAAGTTCAGCTAACTTTCAAAAGATGTCCCTTACGTTATAAACATTCTACATGTATTATCACTTCTGTGTAGACGTTCAGTAAAATTTCAGAACTAATTTAATGAGCATACAGATTTCAGATGGTTATTAAATATACTTTGAATGCTTTGCAATGTATCAAAATGAAGCATCAAAAGCCTGATACCTTCATTAGTCTAAAGCACGAATCTAACATTCAAAACACAGATTAATTGAGTTATGGTCCACGTCTATGTTTTCATTCTGTGAAAAGTAAATTAAAAAATATGTACTTTTTGCTTACTCTAATGATAACTTACACTTTAAACTTTGTCTTGATAACTTACACTTTAAACTTTCTGTAGCTTCTTTTGTAAGTTTAAAATTTATCTGCCATATCAGATAATGAGACTATATTTTAACTTAAAAACATTAACATCATACACACATACACATGCATACAAATGTATATATATATATATATATATATATATATATATATATATATATATATATATATATATATATATATATATATATATATATATATATATATATATATATATATATATAAAACAATAACGTTTCCCTTCATTAACTTTGTCTCACCGCAACAGAACATTATCCCTCAATTTGATTTTGATCTAGATATACCAAATTAAGCTATTAGTTTTCCCCCTAAAAGCCACGTGTGGACAACAGTTATATAAGATCGAAAGTCGTGGAACATTCGATAACCATCACCCCATATGACGCGTTAAAGTCAGGTGTCAATTTTTAACCAATTAAAAGTTCAGCCAGCCCGTACGCAGGTCGTGAACCTAGGGTTTTCGCGGGTCTTTTGTGTTCTGCTCGAGTCGGACAAACATGCACAACTTTTAGATCTACGTTCTTTTGTTTTATCCTGTGCTGTTCCGGCAGCCCCAGGACGATATTTTTCACGTATGTTAGTCCTATACTAAGTATGTAGTGTATAGATAATGAAGTATATCTACTTATCGAAATACTGGGAAATTAAAAGACGTTAATCCAGTAACCGTGATGCCTGGGTTCCTCGACTGGACTCTCTGCCTAAGCCTTTCCCAGCCACTCTCCACGACTGAATAATGATTCGAGGTCTCTTCCTGTCATCCAACATCTCCCTTTCTAATAATTCATATATATATATATATATATATATATATATACACTCATGGACAAAAAAATTAGCGCACCAAGAAATAATTACGGGATCGTAACGAAACTTGCAATGAGGGTACATGTCGGGGAGATATGCAAATGATTAGAAATGCAGCGTGATTGCGCATTACGTATAGCCGGTAGAGGGCGTTGAACATCGTACTCTGTGGAGTATAAAACAGGTAACCAAAGCTTGTTTGAGTGTGCTGAATCATTTACAAAGGAAGAGCTGAGATAGACATGCCATTACGCCGTGTTCGAAGACAATATAAGCAGTTGTCGCAGTTTGAGAGGGGGAGAATCGTCGGGATGATGGAAGCTGGGTGGTCAGCTAGGCGAGTAGCTAGTCAATTAGGCCGCTCTGATTGTGTTGTGAGGAGGTTTTGGGACCAGTGGACCCGAGAGATGTCATGTACACGAAGACCAGGCTCAGGACGCCCTCGACAGACCATTCGTCGAGAAGACCGCCACATCGTAAGAAATGCACGCGTACAGCCAGCTGCTTCATCGGCCGCCATCCAGCCACAGGTAGCACCTTCACTAGGGGCCTCTGTGTCTTCTCGAACCATATGAAGGTGCCTGGCTGAAGGACAGTTGGTATCGCGGCGCCCATTACGTGTGCTGCCCTTGACGCCCACCCATCGACGCCTCCGTTTGGAGTTTTGCCGCTCACGAGGAAACTGGACTGCAGCGGAATGGAACCAGGTCGTCTTTAGCGACGAATCCAGATTCAATCTCGGCAGTAAAGACAATCGTGTTCGTGTGTGGAGAGCCCGTGGTGAACGCTTCAATCCTGCCTTTGCTGTACAGCGACACATCGCTCCCACAGCTGGTGTGATGGTATGGGGTGCCATTGCCTACAATACACGGTCACCCCTAGTATTGTTCCGTGGCACCATGACAGCCCAGCGGTATGTTCATGAAATCCTGCAACCACATGTGTTGCCACTCATTCAACGGCTCCCAGGAGCCATTTTTCAACAAGACAATGCTCGGCCTCATACGGCAAGGGTGTCACAAGACTGTCTCCGCACTGTTACTACCCTTCCTTGGCCTGCCCGATCCCCAGATTTGTCTCCAATCGAGCATATCTGGGATCATTTGGGACGACGAGTTGGGCATCCCACGAGTTTGAACGAACTAGAGGCAAGGTTACAGCAAATATGGAACGAAATGTCTCAAGACATCATACAGAACTTGTTTGACTCAATGCCCAATCGTATCGCATCGTGCATTCGCGCTAGAGGGGGTCCAACGGAATATTAACTCCTCCATTCTTTTGCCTTTTTCTCTGAAATAAATTATCCTTTTTCTTTGATTTTTTTATCATTTACTTATATCAAAGTAGTCATTACGTATGTAAAATTTCGTTTCATTTTGACGACTCCTTCTTGGTGCGCTATTTTTTTTGTCCATGAGTGTATATATATATATATATATATATATATACTAATGTCTGTGTATGTGTGTGTGTGTTGTTTGCATAAAGAAGTACCCAGATAATGAACATTTATTCATGTAAATTTTCAATCCTCGTAAAACCTGGTTATTTTAGATTAATTTTCAATTTTTTCAAACGCATTTCTTTTAACTTCATCCTGGTCGCTGATTTTGGACCGTAAAGAAATGGGCATAAGAAATGTGAAAAAAAAATCTAACATGGTAAAATTCCTCTTCTGTTTTGTTTTCTATTTGTTTAACTTATATCAATTTTGACTTCTTATCAAAATGAACTGTGAATTATATTTAAGTATGATTTGGAAGCGTTTGCAAAAACTTCTCTTTTGATTAAAGGTGAGTATTATCTCATCTTAAGAAAAAGGAATTGATTTGAGAATGCATGTAAAAAAACATTTCATATCAACGTTTAGATGGTGTTTACTACCTTGCGACGTTTTTCAAGGGGATAAAACCAATATATATATATATATATATATATATATATAGTTCATACATACATACATATATATATATATATATATATGTATGTAAGTATGTATGTATATATTAGATTACTAGAATTTATCCCGGATGTATGAACATTTTAACAAAATTTGGCATTTTAACTAGGGACTGAGATTTAAGAAACATACACAAACGTAAAACTAAGCCATTCATGTGTGTGAATGTGTATGTGTGTGTATGTGTGATGCAACCCATGAAAAGGTATACTTAAGTCGGAAACATAAATTTCATAACAGAGCGAAAAAATCTCGTTCAATGCTAAATTACTGATTAAAAGAGATTAACCTTCTATGATATGTCATTTGCTGTCTAGATTCGATTCTTTCCAGAGAGTAAGATGATAATAGCGTAACAGTGTATTTACATTTACTGCCCAGATGTGCGAATTTCTAACAGACTAAGCTATTTTTTAATGCTCCCTTTTTTGATGCTTCCTAAAATGCATTAAAATACTGGAAACTGTGTGCTAAAATTATAGTTTAAATGCTGACTTTCTGTAGCAGTTTATATTCCAAATTTATATTTATATCTACCCAAGTTTTAAAAATCTTTTTCCTAAAAACTATGATTTTTTAACTCTATTTTTAAAACACTGTATCTCCCTCATTTCCTAACTGATCGTGCTGATTTTTGTTTAAATACTCCCCAAAGTTTCTCAGTTTGTATCACTGGGCTGCTATATATATAAAGAATAATCTATGCGACGCTCAACAATGGACCCTTCCAGAGGTTACCGTACCCTACTGGTAACTTGTAAACAAGGATTCGGCCGGCATGGTTGTCGAGATCTAGACTCGCCAGAAAATATGATTCACACTCACTCCGCGTACTAGTGTCTTGGCTCTTGGCACCATATGAAGTCTCTTACGTTTTTGATACAGGGTTAAAGAAAATCGCAATGGAATTGAAGTCATTATCAGCTTAAAATTATTTTCTTGTTTCACTTATGAAATTTATAATAATATTTATTATGAAATTAAATTTAATTAGCAATCATGTCATTTATCGTACTAACTTTACATTAAAATCTTTTTACACCATTAATAAATACCTGTGATACAACAACTATTACAATGAAATTATTATTAGTCGGTAAATCTAAAACTACAAATTATACAGCTGATAAAATTATGAGGATAGTTATTATTCGTAAGCACTATTTTTAAAGCGTCATCGTTTTTAATATCATTACCCTCCGAGCATAGTCTACTCTTTCGCGTGAGCTAATTAACAATATTGCTTAAAAATATTGAGTTAGGATAGCATGTTCTTAATTCTTCATATTTAACTGCTTTAAAACTTTAATTAGACCTTATAGAGATATCTGACTTCTACCCTTTCTAGGATATATATATATCGAAGTCACCCTCTAATAAAGTAGAAATGACACTTTTTTCACTAGATAAATAACAAAGTTTATTATCCCCTTGACACATAAAACGTGCAGTGTAAAAACAATACTGAGTAAAGACTGGTACCAAATGTTATAAACACTATACAAGGAAATGAAGTTCAAGTACTCACAATATATATAAAGTCAGACCAGTGATGCTTCACGGTAATCCACTATTACTAACACGGGCTTGTGGCGGCCCCGTGGTACAGCGCGCTGGTTTTCGGTGCTTAGTGTGCTCGGATCGAATCCTGGTGTCACGCCACGAAAAATTCCTCCGTTCGTGTCATCCCTTCCTAGGGGATGCTGTCCGCCTATATGATGCCCCCACAATAAAATGAGCAGTAAAATTGCGGCATAGTATAGGCGAATGTTTGACGACAAGTGCCTCCCCATTGGGAAAAAAACTATTACTAACACAACAAACTCGTTATGCCAGAGTGTCAAAAACTCGCTTAGGCTTAGAAGCGATCTAGCTATGAGCCACTGAAGGCAACTCGCATAATCAGCTCCAAACAAACCAGTTTCTTCCGCAATTTGGCTACGCGGTGTTTATAGTAATGGTTTATGCTGAATTTGGCATTTAATTTTGTAGCTTCTTTGGATTTATGCAAATACAATGATCGATTATTGCTAATCGATCATTAGGTAGACCTTACAACCTTTTAATATATAGATCAAATATAAACTTTTGTAAAGCATAACCACTTATATTTATATATTTATATCTACGAAATTTACGTCAAGAGCTTTGTGATTCCTAACAAGAAGATTGCTTCTCAATTTAATATATATATATATATATATATATATATATATATATATATCGATAACTGACATTATGTCCTATATCTCATTGGCAAAATATTTACTTAAAACTAAAAAGCTTCAAAGAAATTTAGAAAAAATTTTCTAATCAATTCTACAGAAATTTTAGATTTTAATTAAGATACACTCTCAGAAAACAATGTGCTATTACTAAGCTTTAGTAAATCTCATTTTACTCAATTCTGACTGCTCCTTTGAAATATTTCAAATATTTCAAATTTTTAATCTTTCACTCTCCCATTATTTTACTTGTTTGCATACATATTTTTCCCTTGCATTTCTTTCCCGTCTGCAAAGTTCCGAAAGTTTAAGTCTTTTTCCAATTTTTGCCCCTATTATGAACAATAACATCTATCTTTAAATATTTTTCCTAGGCGTTAAAAGAAAAACAAGTCTCTAAAGAATATTAAAGTGCCTTTGGTAAAAATAAGATGTCAAGCTTTATAAAATTGCTTGTCATTTTCTACAGAAGTAAGATTACTTAACAAAAACTGTCAAGCTAATTTAAAAACTTCTTTCTTGTTCTATAGCCCATGTTTCAATAAACAAGTTGCTTTAATGATGTGACAGGCTTTAAACTAAATTAAAAAATTTATATAGTACCTAAGATGTTAAACAAAAAGTTTAATTATTGAACAATACAAAATAGTTAAAGAACAATCAGAAAAATCCTCGTATCGTAGAAGGTAAATGAATCCTTAATTAAATGATGAAATTTGTCCTGATTAGCATTTAAAATAAATTAAAAGATTTTACTGAAATGCCGATAGGAATAGTTATCAGAGTATAATTTTATAGTAAGAAAAGGGAGACAGGGAATATGGCATTAGTGTTTAGATGTTCTTTACATAACATGCGCTATGAAGGATATTTTATCTTTTTAAATACTAAATAGTATAATATAGTAAATAGTATAATAGTATAATATATAATGTACATATAGAGGCATTGTTTATAATATTATGATTCTTGATTCAGTTTTCTCCTTCTCCGGTTTATTTCAAATTATAAATACTTTGCACAACAAAAAGTGATCGAGCTGAAACTGTTTTCATACAAATATATGAACAAATGTTGAGAACTTTAGGCAGAATAAATTAACTAAATAATAATTCCCGTATTGCAACCTAACTCAATAAACACAATATTAGGTCAACAATGAGGGGACAATCTGCGACTAGAACGTACATAAAGAAAATTAAGCAAGTATAAAAAATGAGATTATTAGACCCAAATTTCATATAGAGGCATTGTTTATAATATTATGATTCTTGATTCAGTTTTCTCCTTCTCCGGTTTATTTCAAATTATAAACACTTTCTACCAATGAATCCATAGATCTTCATTTCCTCTTCTCTCCGAAAAACACAACATTGAATCTCTGAATTTTATTCCATTTCTTATGAAAGGGTAATTTCTTATGAAAGTGAGAACTCCATCATGAAATACATGAAGAGTTCAACTTGTAAGGGCCAAACAACTTTGTGAGGGGCCTAAGACCCCTCACAAAGTCGGCATCAGTTCATTTGACAGAAGTGATATTGGTTATGTTCACACTGCTACAAAAATTGGTTTGGTTTTCGGTGCGCTACGGTAATTTTTTTTCTTGCTACACGAGGGCTAATTAGACCCGTACCTACTGCTTAAAACTGATTCCGAACGGCTACAAACATCCATGCCGATTGTGGGACTCGAACCCACAGACTCTGGTACTGTAGGCCACCGCCCTAGCCATTCGGCCATTACCCAAATCTACAAAAATAGGAGAAGACACAAAGCTGTGTTTCAGGTAGAATTCTAGGGTTACAACTTGTAATAATACTAAGCGCAATTTTTGTTATTTTAATTTATTAAAAAAAATTTCCTTTATTACGTTTTCTAGACTGACATATTAAACTATCCTTCGCTACTTTTATCATTATGAATAAATTTAAATGAATAAAAAAAAGTTTCTCCATTGTTATGTATTTTCAGGTTTTCCTTCTTCTCCTATTTTCTGGACCCGAAAAGGAGGAAAATGCATAACTCAATGAATCTTCGTAGAATTCAAGATTTTCACACAGGTTCGCAAAAGAATCGTCAAGACACAGGTTATTTTTACATATCCCAACGTTGTTGCAGAGAAAAACAAGCAAGAAAATAAAGACCACATATACACTTATTCCGTTTTTTTTTTTTTTCAGGACAAGTGCGTACCTTGGATCTTACAAATATTCTTGGGTCTGAAAATTTAAAATTGTTGAATTAAAAGCTTTTAAATGTATTCTTTGAAAGAAAAGATTTTGTATTTAATCTGCAAAAACTTTCACATTGACATTTACAGAGATATCTGACTTCTACCCTTTCTAGGATATATGTATATCGAAGTCACCCTCTAATAAAGTAGAAATGACACTTTTTTCACTAGATAAATAAAAAAGTTTATTATCTATCCCCTTGACACATATAACGTGCAGTGTAAAAAACAATACTGAGTAAAGACTGGTACCAAATGTTATAAACACTATACAAGGAAATGAAGTTCAAGTACTCACTATATATATAAAGTCAGACCAGTGATGCTGCAAGGTAATTCATTATTACTAACACAACAAACTCTTTATGCGAGAGTGACAAAAACTCGCTTAGGCTTAGAAGCGATCTAGCTATGAGCCACTGAAGGTAACTCGCATAAACAGTTCCAAACAAACTAGTCTCTCCCGCAATCTAGCTACTCAGTATTTATAGTAATGGCTTATGCTGAATTTAACTTTTTTGTAGCTTCTTTGGATTTATGTAAATACAATGATCGGTTATTGTAAATCGATCATTAGGTAGACCTTACATCGGCCTCCCTCGAAAAAGAAAATTAGGTAACTTAAGCCTGAATAGCTTCAGTTAGCTAATTGAAAACTAGTGCTGGTCTGACTTTTTACAGGAATGGCCGGCAAAGCCAAAAAACCTCCACACATTTCTACCTGTAAAAACCAATTTTTTACAGTCATTCAAAGTCAAATTTCTTAATTTTTGGTCTGCACTTACCCCGATTCCCGTTACATTAAAATTAATATAGGTCTTAATTATATAAACATACTATTCCTTTCATGATGGGCCGACAACTAAGCTACTCTATAGTTCTAAAACTAATTTTCTTCAATTTCTAGCCAATATAGCTAATTTTGAAATAATTAAGTATTGTCTGAATATAGCTTTGACGGTAATTAACTTTTCCATAAAGTATAAAAGGATGTAACTTCGTTTATTTTCTAAATGGCACCAGATTAAAGCTAATTAATGAAATAAGCAATGAATTTTATTACCTTTTCTTCACAATATTTTCCTAAATAAGAGTTAATAGAAAATTATGAAAAGGTGCAAGAGACACGCTTTATATAGAAAACTTTGTCTGTGTCATTGCTCCTATATTCAATAAATTCAGTCTTCTATCAAATCTAACTGTGGTAAGTCAGGATTAGTTCACTTCTTCCCTAAAATGCTTATATATGATAATTGAAAAAACATTTATCTATACCAGGCCTGCACAACCCGCAAAGACTTTTGGAAAGACGCATAATATTATGAATCTAAAAAATACGAAAAATTATTTTTAGATTTATAATATTACAAAAGGTAAATATTAGCAATGAATATTGATATTTACTTAATCTTTAAAATAATCAGTAATTTATTTTTCGCTTTCCCACCTATCCCATTTTCTTGCAGCCCGCAACAGCTTTCCATAAAGTAAATTGGCCCTCAACCCATTTCGAATTGTGCAGGCCTGATATAGACCGTTGTTATAAACTTTCAAATACTTTATGTGAGGTAAGTTGGGGTAACTGGGCCATAGATTTTTAACTTCTTTATATACTATACTTTTAGCACATTAAAATCATACTAACATGCATAATTTTCAAAAATCTTTGTATTACATGCATTTTAGTAAGTCTTAAGAAGTCTGTTTAAGCTCTGATGCTGTTTTTTATTATATATATATATATATATATATATATATATATATATATATATACCCAGATCTAATTCTCATAAGAAACAACAGAATCTGAGACTGGGTAACTGGGTCCAATGCTTGTGTATCTAGAAAAAGAAAAAATATTCTACCCCCATTTAAAAAAAATTTTCAAAGCAATTACCAATGTTGTAAGATAGATTGTTTGACACCGGGAAAAAAAATAACACACAGAGTGGAATTCCCACCTAATATATAAAGGAAATATCTGGGAGGTTGATGGACCAGTTACCCCATGGTCCAAGCTACACCAACTTACCTTATGAGTACTATTCGTCACTGAGGTTTTTTTCTTTGAAAAATGTTTAAACAGAGAAAATACAGCACTGTAATGAGTTTACTATATTCCGTTGTATTATGATACATTCATTTCATTTTCATGAGCAGTGCAATTTTTATCGAGTCAAAAATTTTTCGGAAATAAATTTTCCAAAAGAATATATCGAATTTCTAAAATTCATGCTAAATGATTATACGAATGAACATTGAAATAAATAAATGATTTACACAAGATAACCTCCCCCTCCAAAACAAGGTTATATTCAAAATTACTTCTCATATATTTTTGTGGGAGGAAGGGGGTTGGGGTAGATACTTTCATTAAAGTTAGATTTTTTTTACCTTAAATTGCATCATTTTAAATGTAAAAATGTCAGCTATAAAAGTGGCTGCAGTTTAGTTAAACAAGAATGTGTGCATTAAATATATATATATATATATATATATATATATATATATATATATATATATATATATATATATATATATATATATATATATATATATATATATATATATACATATATATATATATACATATATATATATATACATATATATATATATATATATATATACATATATATATATACATATATATATATATACATATATATATATATATATATATATATATGGAGAAAAAGAGAAAAATAAAGGTCGAAAAAAAGACGATTTTTTTAGGGATAAAGATTTAAAAGAAGTTTGATACCCTCTGTATTCAATTTTTAAAGTGATTGAATAAAACTGTTGGCTATGAACTGGACTTAAAGAAGGCATTCTTTTAGCGAACTTATTTCTTGTGAATAAAACTACAAAGATTCTATACAATTTTGTACACATGAAATATGTGTGTGTGTGTGCGTGCGTCAGTGTCAACTGAAGCTGCAAATTCTTTTAAAACTAGTCAAATTTTCGACACACTGCCCCCTATGTCAGAAAATAGCTGAAAAGATACAATTACCACCTCTAAAAAAATTAATAACTAAAATTCGATGGCAGTCAGTGCGCCAAACCCCATAATAAAGATGTGCAGAAGGGAATACACAAAATAACTATTTTATACATATATGTTGTGACGTTGGTATTGTCTGAATTTATATCACTTATTCAAACTGTAGTAAACTTTTCAGAGTATCATCAAAATTTGCGAATATATCTTTTTATATTCCTTTAAAAAAAAGTTTATGAGTTTTATAAAGAAAGCTGAAGTTTAAAAATGTTGCATCATAAACGCTTTAAGATCCTTTAGTCCTATTTATTCTAATCAACATAATAATATAGTATCTAAATATAAATGTGCTTTTCGTCCAATGTCAGTATAAATTGATTACTTTTAATAATTTTCTTCCCATGCATGAAAATTTACATTCTGATATAAAAGCTTTATCTCAGATACTACACTGTCGAGACTGAAATAAAAGTAGGAACACGCGGAAACCTGAAGATACTCAGCTGGTATCTAACATTTTGCGACGAGCAGATCATTTCATTTTTTAATATATATGCAAATGATGCTTTTTAATAGATATATTTTTATTTTTTGTGCATACCTAATAACGTAACTTTTCTAGGGCAGTAACTACAAAATAAATATGATTTATAAAGGAAAGTAAAAGTTTAAAATGCCAGAAAATTCACCTATAAAATTACCGATTTGACTCTGTACAAAAATTAAGAATCTTTAAAATAGCTTTAATAGTTTTACTTTCAATAACGTGCTCAGAACAAGACTTTTTCAGTAAAAGTTGACACTGTGAAATCTATTAATTACCTCTGGCACAGTTCCAACTGTTAAATCGATTAAACATAGGACTCCAAAAGAGAACTGATTAATGTTCCTTTATTGAATTAAGTTCGTACATTATAGAATTTAAAAATATCCTTAAATCTGACAGCCAGATGATATAGTACTATGTTTTTAAATTTTAACAAAACCAACAGAAAAAAATTTATAATAAAAATATTTCAATCATTTAAAAATGGTGTTAAATACTAGGCATTATTAGATGAATAACTCAAATGACAACCTCAAAAACATAAGAAACTAGAATTAACGTCTACATTTCATTAAAAATTCTCACACATTGAATTACGAAAAAATAGACAATTTATTATAGACACTAAATGCTGCCCTTTTGGTTTTCACAAACTGACTATTTTGAAACGTTTTCAGTAATCATATGGACTGACGTTGTGTGGATACCTTATAACAATTTTAGATAAATATTTTTCAAAACTTCAACAGCAAAATATCAAACGATGTCAAATACAAATGAAGAGCATCATGTAGAAAGAGGAGAATTGTGCCCAATCAATTACTTTAAAAGATTATTTACAAGATTTTAAAATGGTTTTAAAAAGATTCTGCCAAAACTAAATTTTTATTTCTATTCTTTAGTGCAAATATCAAAAGAAAGCTATGGCTTCTTGAAAACTTTATATTTAAATAATTGAAATTTATTACGTAATTATAATTTTTCCTTTTATTGCGCATAATTTATCGTTTTTGCGAAAAATATTTATTCTACCACAACATGGCTTCTCTTTAAAATTTTCAATTCAGATTCAGGTTAAAAAGAAACTGGATTACTATCAGAGCCAAAATGATAAAATTTTGCAGAATAGTACCCATAAATATACTGTCGTTGGCCTGAATCTATTGAAATGCTATCATATTTTCTTTTACTACAAAAAGGAAAAATGCTGTCTGATACTACATTTTTAAAAATAAAAATCAACAAATATACAAAAAAAATCATGTTTTGTTGCCAGTTGGCATAGATGATTTAAAATGGGAAAAATGATGTATTATTTATATTAACTATATACCAGTACTTGAAACACCTTTTACAAACATGTAATTAAATATATTCACTGATGAGCCAAAACATTAACACTAGCCTTATGTGGTATACGTCCGTACGACACCAAACCAACGCTTATTTACTGACGTATGGACTAAACAAGACCTTTGAAACTATGTGGTTGGACATTTTAACATCTTAACACAGCCTGATGTACAGATTAGAGGTTATGCAACACATCCACAGGTTCTTGAATAGATAAATTATACTGAAATAGGACTAAGAAAACTCATTGGCTTTATCATAAAGCTCCTTAAACGATTCTCATCCGTAAGACAAAGCATTATCTTGCTCAAAGAATTAGATTTAATTACGGCTTTCTTGGTGAAGTATGCTTAATCCCCAGAAGTGATTCGATCGGAAGTCAAATCAATGTTTACATGAACGATCGAGCTCAGTAGTTCCCATCAGAACATTGCCTAAAGCATCCCACATCCACTACTATTCCTTTAACTTTCTACAAGTCATACTGGCCCGTTAATCTATTTGAAGAACCAAATGATGTAGGAAATAACCGGAGGAAAAAACAGCCTCCCTGCACAGCCACAGATAATAAAATGATTGCAAATATCTCCTTTTAGTAATCGGATAGAACGTTTCTTTAAATTAAAACGGTTGTCATGGCTTTAATTATCTTGACTGGCCAATTACGGAAGAACTCTTAATTTTATCAATGCTAAACTTTTCTTTTTCTGTTCTTACGCCTTGATTCAAGGTCCAGTTCATAAGTTTAGGTCCAACTGTAGGCTCCTTCTCAGCAGATGGACCCATAGCCATTCACCATTGTAAAGAGCAATCTTCAGTGCACTATGTATCATGACATTTACGTCACATTAAAATTAAATGATTTGTGGGTCCCAGAAGCTTATCTTAATGCACTTTAAATGCAACGTATATATACATGGCCAGGTGAAATGACTTGGGATACTGTTATAAGAGCTAAATATTTTATAGTCTCATGAGTAGATCAGATAGTTTAGCAAACGGTCACAAGCCTTGCGGAAAACTCATTAGCAGCTATTATAAGTACCTAGTGGCAATGGTCCAAAAAAGAAAAAATTTTATATGTGCCGTTTTTAGCACTTATTTGATGTCCGTTCTACATTAGAGTGGTTAAAATGTTTCAGAACCTCGGAGTAAATATATAATGGACTAATAAAGAGAAAAATAAAGGTCGAAAAAAGACTATTTTTTTTTAGGAATAAAAATTTAAAAGAAGTTTTGTACCCTCTGTATTCAATTTTTAAAGTGGTTGAATAAAGCAGTTGGCTATGAACTGGACTTAAAGAAGGCATTCTTTTAGCGAACTCATTTTTTGTGAATAAAATTGTAAAAATTCTATACAATTCTGTACATATGAAATAAATTATCCGCTCTTAAGTATTCATTCAATTCAGTGTAGATATAGTTAAAGACTTCAGAAACTCTGAGTACGAAAAGGAGTTACTTTTAACCTTACTATATGTGCGTCAACATTAAGTTAAAAAATTAGACCGACTTTCTTTTCTCTATTGTTTTGATGATGTAAAAAACCCATTTGTTTTAAATTTCATTCGTAATGGGCAAATTTAGTGTTAACGCCACAGAATATGAAGTTATTTGTTTTCCAAAATAACTTAATCTTCTTAAACAAACTATGTTTTTATCATCAATTATTTTACCATTAAAAACTTCATGTTAAGATAGATCCTTTACGAAACTTTATTCCATAATGAAAATTTGTATTCCCGTATGCATTCTTTTTCATATCAGAGATAGTTCTACTAACAGAAGAATTTAGATAACGTTCCTTTCATCAGTGTTTTTAATGACTGATTTGAAAGAAAACATCGACTGAGTTTGAAACACACTTATTAAACACATTTAAGTATGTGTGTATGTGTGTATGGGAAGTATGTATATAGAGGAAATTAAAACTAATTTGACACTGTATATTTGTATTTTGAGTTTTACTGTTTTTTAAATCCTGTTGCCCACATTATCAACTTCGCAAAAGTACCTAAAAATTAATTTCGAAATTAAGATTTAAATTCAACTTTTCACACAAAAAAAGTATTAAAATCGGCTTCTAAACTATTTCTGGCTACGAACTGATATATTTTACAATGAAATTTATTCTTTTGTAATTCATTATTTTGGAAATAAAAAAGAATATTTTCTTGAATGAAGTGAAATTTATGTCTGTTTTAGACCTCAGATTTTCCCAAGCTTTTATGATTTGTATCATATATTACGCAGTAAACA